>JAJOZX010002395.1:0-107500 GCA_023014485.1 Bathynomus jamesi
TGAATTCTGTGATAATTTAAAAATTATAATGAAATTATAACCTACTTTTTATTTCCTCTTTAAGTTCTACTTTAATATCTTTATCAGCTCGTACTTCAATGTCCACCCACTGCAGAACAAACTGTGGGTCAAGTAATGTTGCAGTTGGATTGATGCTATTGGCAAATGGCAAGGGAACTTCATCAGCACCGTCCTTTTCAGCCATTTGCATGTGACGAATACCCATTTAAAGCGACGAATAATTCCTTCGGTCAGCTTGTCGATTAACTGCTTGCAGTGCCTGGTGGTTTCTCTTAATTTCATGAGATGGTTACGGATGTCCAGTAGAGTAGGAATTACCATGCAAATTTTTTTGTAGCGCTAACCTAAAAAAATCCAGACCCACACACACACACCCCGCAAGACAAACGTGGCAACTCAAAACAGGGTGACTGATTAGTGAATACCTAGAGTCCCTTACTTTTACAAACTTTCATAAACATTCTGAATTGTGTCTGTTCAACCAAGCCACCATCATGACTATGCCAATAACATGCATTTTTCATTACGGTCTCGAGAGGTCTCGAAAGGTCTCGGGGAAAAAAACCGAGACCGCGTCTGTCGAGACCGAGATCGAGATCTGCAAATTGGGTCTCGAGATCGGTCTCGAGACCGAGACCGATCTCGAGACCTACATCACTGTTTCTTATTAAGAAAAAATTTGTCAAAACATATAAAATTTTTAACAAGCGATAATGTAAAGTTGTTAGGCATTGAATTACAAGTGAACAAGATTGCATATTAATTGTAAACTGCTATTTACCATACAACAACGGCAGTATTCTAGATGAATACATTGATTTGCTGTACAAAATTAAGTCATTATCAGATAACCCAAAATATTCTCACTGTATAATAATGGGGGACTTTAAAGCACATGTGAACACGGAATTCTTTGTAGAATTGGGTAACATGTGCGAGTCGGCCAATTTAAGTATAAGTGATGTAGATGTATTAGGGGTAACCAGTGGTAATTTTACATACGTTAGTGATATGAGTGGTACCATCAGGTGGATTGATCATTGTCTCACTAGTAATAATCTAAAGGATCGAATTGTTAGAGTTCATATTCTGCATGATTTCCTTCTTTCTGATCATAGACCATTAGAAATATTAATTAACGTACCAATTTATGCACACGACTTAACAAGAACTCAATAGGTAAGAATAATCGCGTCGATTGGTCCAATGTTACGATGCAGCAGAAAATAGAATACAAAGACAGAACAAGTCACCTCTTTAATAATTTAGAAATTTTGCACCTTGCCTGTAATAATCCTTGCTCTTTTAAATGATTCTCACTGTAAACTCATAGATAGGTATTATAGTAAGATAATATCCCTGTTAAGAGAAGCAGGAAGCCCCCCGATTGAATCTTACAACTATCATACTAAGATTATTCCTGGATGGAATGATTTTATTGCCCCCCTGAAGAGGGAACCGAAAGTCGTCTCTGATATGTGGTGCTTTCATGGTAGACCCAGATTAGGACCAGTATACATGAATATGTGTAGAAGTCGGGGTCAGTATAAGGCGGCCATAAGGCGATGTAAACAGGAAGAAGAGTCTATTCGAGCATCAAAAGCCTGTGAAGTTCGCATAAATAACGATAATAACAAATTTTGGAAATTTGTTAAGAATCAAACGGGTGTCAAAAATGTCCTCCCTCCGACGATCGATGGGGTGTCGGGGGAGAATGAAATTGCAAAGCTGTGGAAAAACCACTATAACATTCTTAACAGTGTGAGTAGGGATAATCTTAAGATAGATTGCAGCGAAATGATTGTGGGAGGGACAAGGGAAAATACTTTGATATCATTTTCTGAAGTAAAGAGGTTAATTAAAGAGTTAAAGACTGGTTCTGCGTCAGGGGTAGATGACTTATCGAATGAGCACTTAAAATATGCAAATGACGTAGTATGTCTGCATATATCATTGCTCCTATCAGCCATGCTTGCTCATAGCTATATCCCTGCAGAGTTCATGAGGGTATATATCTTGCCCCTGGTCAAAAATAAGTACGGAGACATTCTGTCCAGCAATAATTACAGGCGTATTGCTGTCGCTTCCTGCTTTTCGAAACTACTAGAAAAACTCTTGTTACTCCAACTAAATGATTTCCTATGGACATCTAATCAGTTTGGCTTTAAAAGGTCCCACTCAACTGACATGTGTATCTATGTATTTAAAGAAACAATATCTAAATACATTGACAGTAATTCAACTATTTATAGCTGTTTCTTTGATATAAGTAAGGCATATGATAGGGTGAACCACAATATTTTATTTGCAAAACTAGAAGACAGGAAGGTTCCCATGTACATATTAAATTTATTGAAATTTTGGTATTCCCACCAATCTTTCACTGTTAGGTAGGGCAATGTACTATCCGAGTGTTTTGGCTCCTCTTGCGGGGTGAGACAAGGCTCCTTGCTCTCCCCTATGCTGTTTAATGTGTATATTGACGGATTAATTGCTTCACTTAATGAGGCAACAGTGGGATGTTGTATAGATAACACAAGGATAAATAACTTAGTTTATGCCGATGATATGGTGTTAATAAGTCCCTCTGTTAAAGGTCTGGATCGGCTACTAAACGTCTGCGAAGTGTATCCGCAGAAACATGATATTCTTTTTAATGTTACAAAAACTAAGGTTATGCAATTTCATCCTAAAAGCTGTAATCAGCCAGCTGATATAAGGTTTAAAATGAATGGTGAAGTAATTGAGGAAGTACAAGAGTTTAAGTATTTGGGTCAAACTATTACCAGCTCCTTGAGTGATGACTCGGATATAAGAAAACAATCTCGAAGCCTGTGTGCTAAAGCGAATATGACCATAAGGAACTTTCGTTTCTGTACAAGTGAAGCTAAAGACACACTCTTTCGTACTTTCTGCAGTAATATATATGGTCAGCAACTCTGGGTGAATTATAAAAAAGGTTCTGGCAGAACCGTAAATTTGCTGTACAACAGTTCTTTTAGACTCTTACATAAATTACCCCCGAGATGCTCAGCTTCGCAAATGTTTGCTACCCGCAATGTCCCGAGCTTCCCGGAGGTAACAAGACGTGCTCAACACAGTCTAATGCAAAGAATTAAAAAAATCAACCAACCCGATCATCCAAGTTATCCATGAGTCCTGCCATTTATCCTCTAAGCTATGGACTTCTTGGTACGAAAACGTCTGTCTGTAGCTCCACTTAACTTCGACAGTGTAGTATTATTTCTAATCAATTGTATATATTTCTATCCTTAGTATATGAACTGTCATTGTATTAATAATATTTGTCATATGGACTATAGTCTGCCAATAAACCTTTTCATTTATAAAGAACTCTCAATACTTCTGCATACGACTTCAAGGGAAAGAAACCCGCCCAGCCTTTTGCTTACTTCTCTTACGGAGCCGCTTTATCTAAGTTGAAATTGGTTGTTTGACAGGTGATCATCAGTTAAGCCAGTTTTATATTTTCCATTTCAGGTAAATTTATTGCTACAAAAATTGTTAATTAAAAAACATATTTATTTAAATTACCTCTGATTTAATAACATTCTTAACCAGTGTTAAAATGAAAAATTTCCTTCAAGGTTCTGAGGACGGACATTGTGATGGACGTCGGGAACTCTCTGAACCCCACCATCGACATTGGGCAGATAGAAGGTGCCTTTATGCAAGGTTATGGACTTTTTACTATCGAACAACTCGTCTATTCCCCCTCGGGGTGCCCTACTCACAAAGGGTCCGGGAACGTACAAAATACCAAGTAAACAATATCATTGTAAAGCAAAACTTAAAAAGCCTTCGTCTATTGAGAACTTGTTTTTCTACACTTGCTATACCTACTACCCGTTACTATTAATAGTGCCACTAGAATAAAAATCAACTGTTTGCTATATTACAGTCTGTAAATAAACAGAGAACAAAACGGAAGAAGAACCTAGCTTAGACCAATAAAAAGAAATTGTGTTCGTGTACCCGTTTTGTTTACTTTCATGAATAGACAAAAGAGTGAGCAGCTTTGAATGCTGCTGCGGTAGCACGCATAGCTGGTTACCTACATAGTCAATCTCAATACAGTGGTTTAGGTATACTTACTACGGGTAGCCAATCACAATAGATCGCATCTTGCCCTATTCATTACCAACGTCTGAAGCTCAGTTAATAACACCGCTTCCCTATAAGCGAAGCGAAGGCACTGAAGTCGGGGGTTCGAATCCAGATGATGCAAGTAATAATACAGAAGTTAGAGCAATGGGCTGCATTAGTTGGCCTGATCATTGTCAGTTTCTGGCCTTCCTGACTGGTTATTACGCTGTTCATTACAAAAATAAGAATATTTCTTGTTACTTTTTTGATGTTCTGATATATTCTACCTCGTTGACAAGAATTTATGAACTATTTTTGAAAGTACTTAAGAAAAGTAATGAATTCTCCTTTCTGACATGTGTATAGGTGTTCGGGACATCCCACGTGAATTTAATGTCTCCTTGCTGAGAGGATCATCAAATCTTCGTGCTGTATTTTCTTCCAAGGTTAGTGCCTACAATATTCAAGCAGTAACGCGTTAGCTTAAGTCAGAAAGTTCGCTGAAATAATAAAAATAATCGTTAATGTGTCACTTCAATGGAACTTCAAGAACGTTATGCTTGAAGCCAAATTATCTTAATTTTAACCATTTTCTTGGAGACTGGGGCTACATCGTGGCCACGTTGCAACATTACTTCTTATTAGATCAACGAGGTTAAGCGATGTTCAGTAGTTGGATCGGTAACCGCCCTCCTCGTTCAGATGATGTAATGACCCGTAGTTCGGTTCCCACGTAAAGCTTTATGGGTCTCCTCCGTCGCGTAACCTTTGCTTTATACGGAATAGGTTAAATAACTCTTAATATTATTATTATCTCTTGTAGGCCGTTGGAGAACCACACTTGTTTTCAGCTGTTTCCGTTTTCTTCGCCATAAGAGAAGCAGTGAAAGCTGTTCGTAGTGGCGATGCCCCATTGCAGTTCCATTCTCTCGCTACGGCAGAACGCATTCGAATGGCTTGCAAAGATTGGATAACCGACCAGGTAAGGTGCAGTAGTATAGCCGCGTTTGGGGAGACAGACATGGATCAATTTGAAAATTTCCCCCTCACCGTCCTTCATCACGGTCTCCTGCCTTCCTTCTTGAGGATCCTTCACCGTCCTTCATGATCAGGGCTCCCACTTTTAAGGTAATTACCTTAGTTTAGGGTAATTTGGGTACATTTTAAGGTACGGGAAATTTTAAGGTAAATCTGAAGTAATTCAGCTTGAAAGCAGTTTCTCATAATCAGCTCCCAGAGCTGCCAGCAAGGATTACCTTACCCTAAACTAAGGTAATTACCTTAAAAATGGGAGCCCTGTTCATGACGGTCCTTTATAAAGTGTCTTTCATGGTCTTAAAAAAAAAAAATTAAATTTTTAAAAATTTTAAAAATTAAAAAGGGTTCACCCACACCTTCACGAGAAAAAATCCTCCTATGGGTTTCTTTCATGGTCTTTCGAAACAAACAAACATTCGAGTACTCTTTGTTCCGGTGCGCTCCGTCGTGTTCGCGGTCCCCGTTAGTTTTAGCTGCAGAGGGAACAACATTCCCCCTCATCAGATTGGTATTATGTGTGTGTATATATATATATTATATATATATATATTATATAATATATATATATATATATATATACAGTGGTGTGAGTGTGTGTGTGAAAATGAACCATGAATAATTCCTATATTCCTATACTATCTTATTCATTCGTGTAATTCTTATATTCATTTATATAGTTCTTGTATCCATTTGTAAAATTCATGTGTTTATATGGTTCATGTATTTATATACATGTAATCCTATATATTCGTATATATTTAACTTCATATAATACCCATATTCATATGTATGTACGTGTATGTATTCATTTTTACATAAGGACCAAAATCGCCTTACGCGAGTTTGGATAAAATTTTTGATTTGCTTTTTACTTTGCCAAATAATTGGTGACTTGTTCTTTTTAAAATTTCTTAATAATTTTTTTTAGATTTAGCTTAATAATCAATCCTGCTTAAGTTTTGCAATGTTCATGTTTTGTATACATTCTCTCTTCGTTATAAAAGATGAAGTCATATCTTGCCTAAGCATCATTTAATTGTAAATCTTAAACCTTTAATTTTCACTCATATGCATATTTTAGTGTAAAGATGCATAGTTCACTTTCCACTTTTAGTTAACTCGGCAGATCATGATAACATCGGATCTGAAAATACGCGGTTTAAGATGAAAATATGGCTTCATCTTCAAATATCTTGTTTATTCGTTTAAACATTACCACAGCTAAAAGATTTACTTTATTTTCAAATATTGTGCAAAAATAATGCAGCCTTTTCAACATTTAATAATAATGATGTTAGCAAATCATAGGTATATAAACTCACAAAAATTCTTCCATGTTCATTCAGAATAAGACTTCAAGGCTGAGCACTACCTGTACATTTTAGCAGTAAATTACAGAAAGAAACATTCTTTATCTTCTTCGAGCCTTGCTCTCTTCAGAGAACTTAGTCATTAAAATTTCCCGATAGGTTATAAGAAGAATCAGGGAACCTTCAGAGAATTTAGTAAGCCTCCCAGAATCCTCCGAACCACTATAGAAGAACTCGAAGAGTAGTATAGAAGAAACTACTGCAAGTAACCAATCCGGTGCTGCCACCTAACCAGAACCCCCGTCGACTTCGAACCAACCCAGGCCATAGACGGAGGGATTAACATATATATATACACAGTATATATATATATATATATATATATATATAATGTTAATATTCGTATATATATATATAGACACACGCGCGCGCACACACACACACACACACACACACACACACATACACATGAGTGTTATATATATATATATAATGTTAATATTCGTAACATCAATTTAAAATACGGTATCGAGTTCCGCAAGGGTTTATTTTTATATTTACTAAGGCGTCCTACCACCATGTTTTATCCACGACAAATATATAGATTGTGTATCGCAGAGAAATACGCAATAAAGTGGGAAAACATAGAGAACGATGAACGACAACACGCATAAAAGATTAGTTGGCCTGACTGAAGCACACCTGAAGGCTATAAATACATTGCTTAAACTAATCTAGGACTGCATCATCATTAGGTTTTCACATCATCTATAGTTCATATTTTAAAACTGTTTACACCATTAATTCACCGATGAACCACTTAATGTTTGCAAAGTTGGTGTATATATATATATATATATATATATATATATATATATATATATATATATATATAATATTATATATATATATATATATATAAATTAATAAAGATTTTGATAATCTCGATGTCTAAAGCATTTTGAATGCAGAAATGTCTGGGGCACTCACGGTATTGCTCTCAAATTAGCGGGTAAGCATCTTAATTCTGATGAAACTAAACGTTTGTCATTCAAACGTATAATTAATTTGTGGGGCTGAAATTTCACTAACGCACTTCAAAGCAATTCAATCGGCTCCTTTTAAAGAGGCCAGCTGCTTATTTTGTGTTAAATCCCCGTTAGAAAACACTTATACCGCATAAAAAAATTGTCGAATTTCACTCGGAACCGGATCTCTTTACTTTTAAATTTTCGCTTTATCTTTTAAGTTCTCTATTTCCTTCCAATCTCTCTCCTATGCTATGTTTTAAAACTTTCATCTACCTTTTTTATTTTTCTTGCATCTTTTATCAGAGCTTCCTAAACAGACATTCTCGTATGAACCATCCTGATTGCTGTTGTTTGTAGGCTTTTGTATCCATTGTTATATTACATATTCTTATCATTTGTTTTCGTTTGTGCAATAACTTCAGTAAAATAACGACAATGAAATGAGCTAGAAGAATTTCAACACCCAACACATCGGTACATGTATCGGGTTCAACTGAAATTTTCTATGAGAAGATAAGTAGCCATCTTATTCATGTAGACATAGTTTAATTTTTCCTACTAAGCGAATGTAAACCTAACAATAGCTCTTCAAACGCTTGCAGGAAGATTAAAACCTTGATTATAAAATGATTTAAAATAATATTAGCTGTCTTATCGTCATTACTACTGAATGTGGAAAACACCATGCGTTTATTCGGTTCTGTAGGTACTTATTTGATTGACATGTATTGCACAGAGCGATGATGGTGTCTGAAATATTAATCCTTTCTGCCCCAAATTATTGTTTCGAGCTAAAAATTTTAACAATTAAAAATGTTAAAAATAGGTATGGAAACGAAACTTTGCTTAGAAATAACTAATTACACTAGAAATTATATGGCGCCAATGATGTTGTCAAGTAATAAGAAACACTAACATAACTTTGGTACTTTGAATGGAACAAATAATAACAATATTTGTCCTTTGCTATACAGTTATTTGTTATATTCAAATGCCATAAACCATCATTGAAGCTAATCTGAGGAAAATACACATATTTTTTGTTGATGATGCCATACGGGATCGCTGGCATAGAAAGGGTTAATACTGTCACTAAGTTTACGTCATTAATAAGCTGAGGAAAAACCCTACATTATTAATGATTGGTGTTTTCAAATACAGCTTTTATTTCCCCATAAATTTATTATCAGTACAAATACAATGCACAGAAAATGTTTAAAAGTGCATGGTAAACAGTGGTACAAAGAATACACAATAAGATATAACAGACACAAACACAATTAAATTCAGCTAAGCATTACAAGGGATGCATCTAGTCGATACAGTATCCAAAGGGTACGGTATCATAAGTACCAGGCACCTGGTAACGTTTCCTATAGGTGTTACGGCACACCTTCGTACCCCTAAGTTCCTTCACGCCCCCTAATTTCTGCGCCCGAAAATTGTGGGATGGCTGGTTGCCCTCATCATCATCTAAGCTCACTAGATCTTGAAGCTATTCAAAGTTAACGACTCGCCGATTCGCCTGGTTGAACGTGATACGCTTAGATATCACGATATATTTCATATTCTCCCCCACCCTCACCCGTACCCCATAAGTTTTTGGTCCTGTTGAGACAAAAGAGTCGGCGTATGCGTTGTCACCATACTTATCCTTGATCTCATCAGTCAACTCCCCGAGGAATTCACTAATGAAGGCATATATTCACCCTCCCTCGCTGTGGACATCACACTATCTGTATCGGCGTAGAGAACCCTCCGTCCAAGAGAACGCAATAGACCCCAAAGTTTGATGCGTGCGTAGGCTGTTGTGAAACTGGCTACAGGTATGTTTGTGACACGTGATGTATCTGTAGCCAATTCGGTCCGGTTGTACCTTATTATGTAAGTATTACCTACATTCACGATCTCCATGACCTCTTTATCGGGATCGTTGGCATAATCCCAGACTTCACTATAACTTTGTGCTAAATGAACGTTCTCTTTGCCAGTACTCTGTGCAGATTTTCCCCAAAGACTGTTTAGACACAACTTTGCACTAAAGCGCTTGCCTGGGTTCCTCACAACTTGGGAACGGTCAAGTTGTATCTCTTCACGATCGTGGTAACGTTGAATATAAGCCGATTTTTCATCTGCGGGATCAACTCCTTGCGGATACCCTGATGCTTCTACATTATCCTTCAAAAAAGCGTTTATATATGGCGTTAGGGTGTGTCGAATTTTTCAACTTCCAAATTCCAAATATGAGGAGTGCTAAAAAGTTGCAGCATGACTTAGGAATTCTAAAGATATTTTTGTTAATTTAATATAATATAGTTTTGCTTGGTAAGAAGCTACATTAAAATAGTGACTTTTTTGACTTTTTTGTGGAATTATATAATAATTATTATATTAATAATTATATATGCTGTATATATAATGCACTGCTGTTTTTGCTTATTTCACAGGTTGAAACATATTCATCAGTGTGCTGAAGATTACTTGTCCGTCAGTGCTACCATCCTAACCAGTGGGAATTGACCTACAATGGCTTCTAAAAGGAGGACAAGACTGGGGACATTCACACATATGAGCAACCTAATTGGAACTGGTAGAGATTTGTTGCCCTCTGAACTCCCAACTCTGCGAGACGTTCTGAAATATGGGCTACTGCTAAGAGAACAAAGTGGTGAGGATGTGAGAAACTACCCAGCAGCCAGTCTTGCAAAGGACATTTACCCTAAAGTGCTTGAAAAGTGGGAACGAGCAAACAGTTCTTTTGTAGCCCCCGTTGTAAATTCACGAGTCACAATCTTAAACAAGATCCAATAGAGCTGGGAGCAGGCCAAAAACATATCTCTTGGGAGAGGAAAGCTACATGTCAAAGAGGCTTTCATTGCAAAACTTGACAAGCTTTTTGACATCCTCAGTTGCAAGTGTAAAATTGTTCTCTGCTCTGAATTTGGCTGCCTTGCAGATGCTGGTTGAAAACGAAACTCACATTAACTGTACATGCCCTAGGGAGATGAAGATCCCTGTGAAGGAACTTGCTTTCATTAAAGGTCAGAGAGACAAGTCTGGTTCTATTGGACCACATCAGATTGGTTTGCCAGATCAACCTGAGCACAACAGACAAGTCAAAAAGCAGAAGCGGCAAGAAGACGAAAGAAGAAGGCTTGCTGAATATAATCAGACAAGTAAGCAGGATGTTTCAATGCCATCAAATGAAATAATTTTCTCTGATGATGAAAATGAAGAACAAATAGCTGATGCTCAAGATGGAAAGGATGGAAGTTATGAAGTGACATTAGAAATACCAAGCACGTCTTCAACTTCCAATAAAAAGCCAGAGTACAACACATTAGAAATACCTAATGTTGCTATGCAGAGCATCAGATATGGTGTTGGCCTGCGTGCCACAGCTGCCATCACCACTGCTGCCTTTATGGATGCTGGCTTGATCACTGAAGAAGACAAGAGACTTGTAGTTGATCACAATAAAGTCAAGAGGGCCCAAGAAAAAGTTATGAGATCCCTGGATCAGGAATTTGATGATCTTTGTAAGAAGGGTGAAATTGACTGCATCTTCTTTGACGGCCGTCAAGATACAACTAAAGTTATGCTGAAAGTAGACAATTCAGATCGTCAGTTCCCCAGCATCATCAAAGAAGAGCATTATTCTGTGTGCAGTGAGCCAGGTGGAAGATATCTCTACCACTTCACTCCTGAGAAAGGCTCAACGAGAAAAAAACCTGCTGAAGTTATTGCTGATAATCTTGTAGATTTCACGAAGAAGAAGGGCATTGATAAAAGCCTGCAGGCCATTGGAGGTGATTCTACAAATGTTAACACTGGCTGGGAAGGTGGTTCCATGCATTGGGTAGAGGTCAAGCTTTGCCGTAAGCTGATCTGGTTGGTTTGTGCCCTCCACACTAACGAGTTACCCCTGCGACACTTGATCACAGCACTGGATGGGAAGACCTTGTCTAACAACAAGTGGACAGGTAACATTGGCAAGATGCTAGACACTGCAACCGAACTTGAAATTGATCCTTCATTCACCAAACTCTCAATTGGAGAGCCTCTTACTTCACTGAGTGACAATGTCGTAAAGGATCTCTCTACTGATCAAGCGTACGGGTATAGGATCACACAGGCCATAAGGACAGGAGAACTTCCCGCAGATCTGGCCCTTCTTGAAATTGGTCCAGTGAGCCATTCAAGGTGGTTGACAACAGCAAACAGGCTTTGTCGCATATGGGTTTCAAAACATGGCCTTAAAGGCAAAACCCTCAACAACTTAAGACTGATAGTGGAATACATTGTTGGTTCAACATCAAAGTAAAACACTCTTGGGTGGAAGGCCCACGCCACATCTTGTTTCAGCTGCGGCTAGTTAGGCTGCAAAAGAAGGCTGTAGTGGATGCTGTTTTGCCAACCATCAAGCGCTCAGCATGGTATGCATTCAGCGAAATGATAATCCAGACACTCTTGTGCTCAGATGACAGTGAGGAGAGGAGAGCTGGTGTCCAGAAGATTGTTGACATGAGGGGTGGAGATGATGACACACTTGGAGATCTTTCTGTACGTCCCAGGAAGACACCTTCCATCAACCCCAGTGCTTCTTCCGTGTTGGAGCTGACAGACTGGTCTGACGGGGTATTTGAACCTCCTTTGACATGTAAACTGACTACAGCGGAAGTAAAGAAGTTCTTTGACAAGCCTATGCAAGTTCCACAGTGGCCCTGTCATTCTCAGTCAATAGAGAGGTGTGTGAAACAAGTCACAGAGGCAGCAGGCAGGGTGTATACACATGAGAAACGTGAGGGCTATATCAGAGGCCAAGAAGCAAGTCGGCGGCTGATGTCCAAGAACGAATCAAAGCAAGACTTGATGAAACTTGTTTAAATATTTTTTTTACTGATGTCATTACTTTCTAATGATGTTTTATGATTACAAGGATATGTTTTATGATTACTAGGATATGTTTTATGCAGAGAAACTAAAATTTCTATAGCATTACCTGACATTTTGAGAAGCTAAAATTAATAAATGTTGTTTTCCGAGAGCAATTTATGTGCTTTTTAATCAAACGTAGATTTACCAAGCTAAGTGTTGAGCAATCACAAAAATAATAGCAGATTTGAATTCTTCACATCCAAAAACATGTTTTTAAAACCCCTCAGTGAAGGAATTGGCAAAAATTAATTTTCACCTCCCAAATTGACACACCCTAATATGGCGTGAAAAGGTTGGGTAGCTTCTGAAACCTCCACACCTCATGTATCTTCAATATTCTGTATCCATGGCGAACGGCTAGATCCAGCTCAGGGCTTGTGTATACACTTCTAATCTTCCTCTGGTTGTTTGTGTGATTACAATCACCATTATTCTCCTTTGCGCACTTCACGCACAGGGGAAACATGAGCTTGTGATCTATAACGACGGGTAAGATCGGCATCCATAAATAGCGCTCACTCAAGTTAGCTGAGAACTCCTCGATAGTTGGCATGGCGGGCCCACTAGTTTTTCAGGCGCACCTACGGAGTACGGATTGTTCTTCATCACGTAGGGATATAAAGAACAGAAGTCGTAATAATGGAGTTTCACGCCCTCCGTGGGTGGAAAGTATAGCTTGAATGGATTTGTACGTCCTCCGAACAAGCTGTCACCGCATTTGAGGGAGTCCAACATCATTGTACGTTTGATGGCCCTTATTTCTTCACGATACTGATCATTGGTTTCCATCCAGGCATCATATTCATGCTCCCACTAAACCTTGTGAGTGAAATGGGAGCCTATAAGTTGATCGCGGTTACGGGTCCATGCGAGACTGTCAGCGGGGATCTTCCATGGAGATCCCCTGTGACGGCACACTCATGGCGTGGACATCCATGCCAGCAGCAACCGTCTTCTCACCAGTGGCTGGATCCTCACTTAAGCCGTCTACCCAAAAAACACGGCCATTGATCTTAATGGGCACTTCCCCCGTGTTGCGGGCATGTTTTATGTATACACCTGTCTGCTGCTGTATGTGTGTGAGCCAGTAAATAGCCTTATACCCCTAACTGCTCGGGTCGTTTCGAGAAATGACGGCTAAGGTGTCTTTAGGCATGAAATTGTTCTTGAACACCGTAAAGCACAATGAGGCGATCGTGGTTGCGACTTGCAACCAGTGATGGGCATCGATACATGAAAATCGCTAAAGCGATACCGATACATCGATACATGAAGAACGTCTTAGGCGATACCGATACGCCGATACTTTCTAGATGTCTTAAGCGATACCGATACCGATACATGTATCGCCGGTACATTTTTATAATTATTAATTTAATATGTAGGTATTAGATATTATTGTTTATACTAGTAATTTGTACGCACTGTAAGTAAAATCAACGACATTTTAATGGGTTTTATAGATGTAAATAAAAACAATTGCTTTATTTAATGAAAGTATGTTTTAATTTTGTAGGATACATGAATGACTGAAAATATTACACTAACAATTAAAAGTAATTACTATTACCCTTCAAAAATACCAGCTGGCTAAACATCTGGTCAGACAGTCTATTCCTTTTTGGAGCGTAAATGTGACCAGCCAAACTAAACAACCGTTCTACAGGATCAGAGGATGGTAGTGGTGTGTTATACTTCAGGAAGACCCGTAGAATTCCTGGGGACTGCCTCAGAGATTGGAGAGAATGACTTCCGTCACCCAGATACTGTAAAACTTCCATCTCAGTGGAATCTTGGGTTGCAGAGACATTAGTGGAAGCAGACTCATAACAGAAGAAATCATCTCACTTCCGTCAGATGCAGCATCACTTAGTTGTTGCTGGGGAGTCTGCTCGCTGAGGCTCTTAACAGCATTAACCAACATTTCTTGAACCCTCTTTTTGACAATGTTAGTATTAAATTTGCCTTTTATTGTCATCCACTTTAACGCATCAAGGCACAGAAACTTTTCAAACCGCTTAGTGAACCCTACTCTGACTGCATTGAGAAGTGGCTGACAATGACGCAATGCCTCCGAATTCAAACGCTCTAGCTTCTTCTCTACAGCTAACAATGTCGGAAGCAGGCAACCGTAAAAACATTCTTTGTCGGACTGCAACCTATCAAGTGCTGCTGCAATGGGTTGTAGTACGGTTAGGTATTCCTGGAGAAAATCAAGCTCATTTTCACGAAATGTTGGCAGTCCTAGTTGTTTCATTGTTTCATTTAGGACACTTTTATTAATGTATCGATGTATCGAAGTATCGATTTTTTTCGATACATTTAAGAAAATTGACCTTAGCGATACCGATAAATCGATACTTTTGTCAAGTAGCTAAAGCGATACCGATACAAAAGTATCGATCGATACGTATTGGCGGTACATGTATCTAGATACTGCCCATCACTGCTTGCAACGGATCACAGTTGAAACGGTCTATGTACATACTTCTAAATGCTTGAAAGCATACTCTAAGTACACGTACGTCATTCACGCAATAAAGCTCACATTCATCAGCAATATTGTAAGGGTTATCTTCATTAAAACTGTTGTAGTAGCGGTCAAAATCTTTACGCTCACTATCACCCATGTTGGTGTAGTTAAAGTATTGTTTAGGTGGAGGTAGTCCTACGTAATTTAAAGTTTCACTAGTGAGGAAAGTGTAAGGGAAATATCCTTTTGAAACTTCAGCGGCTACGCCCATTACCTTCGGTAGCATGGCTAATTTACATGGTGCGAACAGCAAAGTATCTTTAAACTGTACATTTCCCCTTATCTGCATATGTATAAGCTTGTTTCCTCTTTTCAGAGGATCACCCGTGAATATCTCGGATGATTCGTGCTCAAGCAGTTCCTTACAAAGGAACTGTTTGTCAAATTTTGCCCCGTTATGGGCAAGAATATACACAGTCATTTCTTTGAACTTGTCCGCTAACTTGAAAATATAGGACACAAAGAGTTTCACAGGGTCATCGTGGGCAATCGTTTTAAAAATGTTTGTCCGTTTACCACATTTGGGGCATTCTTCACATTCGACTTCCAAGCACTCATCACAGATAGTCTGACTTACAAGTAGATGTGGGATAACCTCTTGTTTCAGCAGCTGTATATGTTTCTATATCGTAGTACACGGTTATACAAGGTCTATTTTTAGGCTTAGCACCTTTCATATAACATACATGCTTTACACCATCCGCCTTATATTCCTCGTGACATGTAGAACAGTGAATTTCATCACATTTATGCTTGAATTTCCCCCAGCTTAAAACAGATGTTTTTGAAAAACATGCGCTTACATACATTACAGTCGTGCTTCTCAGCTTCAACTACCTGACATTTGGAGCTTTTACACTGCTCACATACCATGTGGCAATCCTTACAATGTTTCAACAGATCATTCGTAAACTCAAGACATCCCTTACATAAATCGTGTTGTCTTCCATATTTTCGACTTTTGTCATAGTTTATGTAAAGATCTCTGATGCGTCTAATAGGAAGGTAAGTTGCTCTCACCAGTCCTAAAACAAGTAGGGGTCTTGTACGTTCTCTCACGCAACTTTTAAATACATATGTTGTTCTGCCATTTTGATCCAGGCCAAACACGGCAATCCTAACTTTCATCTGTTCTTCTACCTTCGTCAACTCTTCAGGACCCATATTACAGTTAAAATCAAGTTTACAATCTTCCGCCAGTTTTTGTGCTCTTTCTACGACTGCTTCCAGTCGGAAACTTCTAGATACCTTGTGTAGCATGGTAAACATATGAGACAGGATTATAGCTATAAATCCGCAACCACGCTCGGTGTTTATATGCCACGAGCGTGTTTATATGCCACGCTCAGTGTTTATATGCCGGAACACGTGGTCAATTTCAACCGTGAATTTCTCCAGGCTAAACTTTGAACCATGGGTAAGGTATTACTATCCAGAACTGATCGCTATCCTCGCTATTTGGATCAAGCCCAAATGCCAGCCTTACTCGGGTCTCCCGATCATTATTGTTCTGAAGAGCATATGCGATGACACATCGAACTATGTTGGGAAGTCGTTGTTCGAAACCCTTCGAATACGCGACTCGGGGATCAATTCTGACGTTGTAGCGACTTCTAGACAGTGTAGGGTATTACTCACATTTTGCATTAAGGTAAGAGATACACCGTTGGATGAATGATAACTCATTCTCTCTGTATGGATAGCGGTCGCATTTGAAGGGGGGTTAGTGTTGCAGATGACGTGTAAGGCTGGATGTTTTCAGGACATTCTTCATCTGGTTCTCCCGATAATGAGTTTGTTGACGATGAATCTTTGTCCTCAGAGCTGAACGTGACGTTGAACTTTGTTCGTTTAGCTTCCATACCGCACGTGACTGGAGATTGATCTTCAACAGGCCTAGATCTTTTAACGCCTGCGGAGGTGTAGAGGTCTTGGCTGGTTGCTTGAGGGGTTACCTCAATAGTAGAGTCAAAGGGTCCCTGGTTATTCTTTCAATCCCACTTACCGCCACTTGAGCATGTTGGTGGTAATGCATTTCGAGGTCTTTTAAAGGGCTCGTCACACGATGCCCTGGAAAAGAAGAGAAAATTGCTGAATACGAACTTCTTAAAAACAGGCCATACAATAGTTAGGTTCTCTAGAAAAACCAAGTTCACATAGCTATCAACATGTATCATAAGTAGCTCCACAAGGTTTATCAAATCTATGTTTATCATTAGTTATTAATACCAGTAGACTCATTTATGACAAAGTTACATCATTTTCAAATTCTGTAAAAGATCTTGTATAGTGGTTAGCGTCGCTGACTACGAATCCATCGGCCCCGGGTTCGAGACCCGACGGCAGCCAGCGCGCAGCAAAACCCAGCTGTTCATCCTTCCACACAATAAAGAAAGTGGTTGGTAGATAAATGGGTGCCCTAGGTTGCCTAGCGGTTAAGACGCTGGGCTGCTGATGGGGCGTGGTTCGGATTCCACGTTAAACTGTAGGTCTAAGGTGGAGTGAAAAGCTTGACCTTCGTCAGAATGAACAATTCTGGCGGAAGCTAACCAAAGGTGTATATATATATATAGTTTTCTAAATATATTGTGGCTTCAAAACATATTGTGTAGTTAAGGAGTTTTTTATCAAGAAACATCAAGGCTTCTTCAAGAGTTTGAGGAATATAAGAAACCCTATGGAATTAAATAAAGGTATTAACCCCCCAGCACCGTGATGCTGAAGTATTTACGTGTAAAGGTGGTGAATCCATAATATGTGGAAAGAAATACATTCATGCGGGTAAGTGCTTTAAAATGCTCTTTTTGTTCTGTATTGTTTTTATGCAGGAAGGATGAGCCTTGGGTGATTGCCCACGAAAACGTCCTCCAAGCGTATTCCATACAGAGACGGATAAGACCCTGCACAGAGGCACCAACTGTGCGAGGGTGAAGAAACTGTGTAGGCGGTACTTCGCACCAAGCCTCTTAAAAGATGTTTTGGAGAGAGAGTATATGCGATCTTTACAGGAAAGATCACGAGAAAGGAAACGCCGGGGATGTTAAGAGAAGAGGAAAGACTGAGGTGTATATTGTTGAAGACAAGGCTATAGTCGTGTTGAAGAATGTGACGAGTAGACAGGCGGAGGAACCGAGTTTTGATCCAATGAAAGTCGCAAGGTATTCTCTGACCCAATCAGAGATAACAGAAAGCTCAGAAGTCAGGTGTTCCATAGTCGTCCTACGCGAGTCATAGTGCGGCTGTTGAGAAGGAAGCTCTGGGAAGCAGGTGGAGGAGTTAAATGTGGGGTCATTGGCATAGGATTGAATAGGAGAGGAAGGACGAATTAAAGATCATTAATAAATAAAAGGAAAAGATTGGTTGACAGAACAGAGTCCCTGAGGAACGCCTCTGTTGATAGCTTTAGGAGAAGAACAGAGGCCATCTACAACCGCAGCTATAGAGCGGTTAGAGGGAGAATTAAAGGTGAAGACACAGGTAGAAGGATAAAATCCGAAGGGTGGCACTTTGGATATTTAAAATTTGTAACACACTATCAAAAGTTTTCGATATGTCTAGCGCAATAGCAAGAGTTTCACCGAAATCCTGAAAGAAGGAAGACCATGATTCAGGGCGATATGCAAGAAGATCGTCAGTAGAAGTACCGTTGCGTCCCCGTACTGACGATCTGAAAGAAGATTGTGAGAAGAGAGGTGCTTAAGATTCTTCCTATTAAGGATATATTAAAAAATATTAGAAAGGCAAGAAATCAGAACAGTTTGACTGAAGGGATTAGAACGGCTAATCTTCCTTGGGACATGTTGAATGAAAGCAAACTTTTAGCAGAAAGTCAAAGTACTAGATGAGAGACAAAAACGTAGGAGTTTGCCTGGCGGGATGTTAGCACTGAAACACAAGAACAACAGGTGGAATACCATTAGGTCCGTACACCATCCTAGATCTGATCCCAGATAGGCTAGAAAGAACATTTTTGGAAACGATTCTAATTTCAGACATAATAAAGTCAGAGGGTGGAGGAGATGGAGGAACAGTACCGGAATCGTTCATGGCTGAGGTGGAAGCGAAAGTGTGAGCGAAGAGTTTAGCGTTGTCAGGAGAAGATCCGGCAGCTGAGACGTCAGGGTGGAAGAGAGGAGGGGAAGAAGAGGTGGTAAAGCTGTTGAAGAGGTTCTTAGCTAGATGTCTGAAAAAGTGCGACGAATTAGAACAAGCAGTTCTAGGTCATTCAGGAAAGCCAAAGGTGTTGGTGAACATTGAAATCTCCTAAAATGAAGATTTCAGCAATGGAAAGCGGAATAGAATGTATTCCACTTTGGAAGTGAGGTAATTAAAGAATTTTAGATAGGGAGTAGAATTAGGAGAAAGGGAAACAGTGCAGGTGCATTTATTTTGAGATTGGATTGTAAGCCGTAGCCTGAGGGCATAGAATTCAGGGGTTTGGGAATACGAGAACAAGTTAGGTAAAGGGGTACAAAAAGGATGTTGCTGACTGTCATCGGAGGAACCTGAGCTTCAGTGAGGGATGAGGCTTGGAGGAGGAGAGGCGGTGTTCAGCAGATTGAAAATTTGAGAAAAGACCACGAATGTTGCAGAAATTTAGGAATCAGACTGAGGAACATGAACATCTCGACTGGGTGGTAGCAGATCCCCCCCTAATGCAGGGCTATCAGTTCCTTCTGTTAAAGACTTAATGCGTCTCCTGAAAGCTGACGAGTTACGCTTACGGGTAACTCTAGTCATTCTTCCAGTATCAGACCCAGAATAAGAATTGAAACACAGAATATGTCAGGGGCGTACCGAAGGGGAGTGCGACAGGGGCGATCGCCCCCCCTTGAGCTAATAAATTATTATTTTGATTATTTTTACATATTTAATTTACATATTCAATTAAATATTTTACATATTTAATTTCATTATTATTTTATTATTTTATTATTAATTATCATTTTGATTATTTTTACATATTTAATTTACATATTCAATTAAAAATTTACATATTTAATTTCACGCGCCAATCAAAAAATGTTAGCTAGCTTTCTAGCGATTTTGTGTTTCATGAGTATTGCGTCATTTTTCATGGCACCTGGCAACCGCAGTTTATCGATTTTTGTTTACATTCATTTAAATATTTAGTTTGTGAACTTTCTAAATTTTTATAATTTTAAGTATTGCTTAAAACTTTGTGTGTATGAATGTGTGTGTGTGATCATGTGTGAAGGCCGCTTGATCTCAAACATGTAACTAATAAATGAAATGAAACATTAAGTACAGTATGTTATTTTTAAAATTTGATATTCAGTTTTTACATATTTTAAAATTTAGTTTCAAAGTTTTCATTTAATTTACAATTTTTCACATTGTATTGCACACACAAAATTTTGTGGATTTTGTTTGGATTCTTTATTTCATTATAATGGACTTTAATGTTATGGTTAGTAATAATTCCTACTTCTATTTGTAACTTTGTAGAGTACTATTTGCAGGTGTCACAGGACTAAAGATAATGGACTTTTATGAATTTTTCAAAAGAAAAAATGTCTACAGAGCATGATGATGAAAGTACTGTTAATCCCAGTAAAATTGCTAGGTTACAACAGGATGAGAATGAAAGTGAAAAAATTTCATCAGGAACAAGTACTACATCTACAAACTCAGCACTTCAAATTTCGGTAAGAAATATTTCACTAAAGACTTAATTCTAATATTGAATACTCATGATGGAAGTAGTGATATTGGTAGTGGTGATGATGATGATGATAGTTTTAATGATAGCCATTGTGATATTGATAAGTATGAAAGTCACAAGGTATGGTATGCAATTTTTTGTATGTAGTGAGAAAACTGTAGGCTATATTTACATTATTATTATTTTTATTGTTATTATTTTTATTGTCATTTGTTATTATTGTTATTTATTGTTGACGTTTTTGTATTATTTTTTGTAAAGTGTAATTTTTTTTATTATTACTTTTAGATCCATACACAAAGTATTATGACATAATGAAGCCTGTTAGAATTTATTGTTAGAATAATATTGTTAGAATAATTCTAGGATCTTATTATGCGTTAATAAAACGTTGATGTACGTTATATCGAGCAATTTTCAGTATAAATTTCATATCTTCATGCTAAAAGGAGATGCTCAACTGCAGTCTATTTTAAAAGGCAGAAAATGTAGTCTCAGCCTAAAACTTTAAATTTTCTAGCAAACGATGTCTCCGGACCTCCTAGAAACTCGCGCCTTCGGCGCTAGCTCTTGCCTCCCCTACTACTAAAAATCTAAAATGGCTTAGGATCCCAAAACTCTTATAATGTAATTTTTATATTTTTATTCATAATGTGTCTTAGCAGTAGCTAGTTAATCATCTCTAACAACGATAAGCTCATCATGAACGTACATAAAAATTACACTGGTATGCATATGAAATTTTTTTGTCTGCTGTGAGGGTTTTTTCAACTCATATTATATAATTCGACCATGCTGAATTCGGAAATGACATTGGTTTTCCTCAATCAGGTCAGGTTTTTTCTCTATTGGCCATTTATTATAAGTCCAATTTTATCCCCAAATTTATTGATTTTTTTAGCTTAACCACTGTAGATACGAGTAATATTATAAGAACACTCGTGAAAAATGAAAACATTGTGTGAATAAATACTTTTATTCATACAATGAATATGGAAAATAGTTTATTGAGGAAGGAATGAAGTTTTTTTGGCTTTCCGTCTGTGTTTTTCTTCGGGCACGTCTCGCTTCAAACACCAGCAATAGTCCGCCAGCATATTGATATCCCAGTTTCCATGGTACCTCTCTTCCATTATTTTGATATCTTGGTGAAATCGTTCACCCTGTTCCTCACTATAATCCCCGCAATTTTCAGGAGAATAGTCCAAGTGGGACCACAAAAAGTGCATTTTTATGGACATGCGCGACCCATGAGCTTTGAAAGCTTCCATCAAGTTTTCGACAACGGACTCGTATTCTGGACTTCTACGCTTGCCAAGAAAATCAGTGACAACTGATTTGAATGCCTGCCAGGCATTCTTCTCAGTTGGAGTCATTGCGTTTTCGAACTGAGTATCCTTGATCAAGTTCGAATTTGAGGACCATCAAAAACCCCAGCATTTAGTTTAGCATCAGATATATGAGGAAATTTACTCTCGAGATATCGGAATGCTGAACCCTCCTTATTCATTGATTTGATGAAATTTTTCATCAAGCCCAGCTTAATATGAAGTGGTGGGAGCAAAATTTTTGTTGGTGGTACAAGGGGCACTGAAACGACATTATGCGACCCAGGTTCAAAATTCTCTCTGGATGCCCATTCACGCTGTGCATAGTGCTTCTCATCCGCTCGGCTATCCCATTTGCAGAGGAAACATGGGTATTTCGTGTATCCCCCTTGCATTCCCAATACAAATGCCACAATCTGAAAAAAAATGAAAATATTTAAAGAATTTAGAGAATTTGTTCTATCAGGTAAAAAATCTATGCATTGGACTGTATCACTTCTGTGGGGAAGTTAAGTGTTCTTATACGCTCTCAAATAACCTTTGGAAAAACAACATAATCAATAGCAATAGTTTACTTATGATATTAGTATTACCTTCAAATCTCCACAGATCCTCCAGTTATGTTGGTCGTATACGAGAGCATCCAGTAAAATTTTCATGTTATCGTAGCTCTCAGTAAGTTGTACGGAATGTGCTACAGGGACTGATGCAACCCTATTCCCAATGTTGAGAAGTACTGCTTTCAAACTTCGTTTAGACGAGTCTATAAATAGCCTCCATTCTGATGCGTTATATGGCAGGCCCAAGGACTCGATTAGCCCCTCAACATTGCAGCAGTACACTAAGGAAGAGGTATTTTCGTGCACTGCAAAAAACTTGCGGAATTCTTCCTTTCGTTTCCTATACCAGGAGAATGTTGTTCCCGGAGCCAACAAGTTGTCCTCTCGAAGTCGTGAGCCCAAGATCTCGGCAGCTAATTTGGAAAGTCCTAAATCCCTGGTAAGATCATTAAGTTTGGCCTGGTTGAGAGGCCTCGGCTCATTTGAAGTGGTATTTTGAGGTATATACGACTGGGACTGGTCATTGGCATTGGTCATTGATTCATCATCAGAATCATCGAAGTCCAGGGTTTGAGGTGGGTCGGGTATTGGAATTCCAGGACCATGGGGTACAGGTCTCATAGCAGAAGGAATGTCAGGGTATACAACAATGTGTTTATTCTTCTTGTTAACTCCTGAAAATAGAAACACAGAAACATGGATATAAAACTTGCATATGAAATAGAAGAAGCATTCAGACAGTGGCGGCTCGTGAGGGAAGGCTGCGGTCTGTAAGATATGAAATAGGTCGATGGAGTCTGTATATTTTCTTTCTTTTTCATTCATATTGTCCCTTCGGGGACAATATGAATGAAAAAGAAAGAAAATATACAATCATTGTATATGTAAATGTAACTTGTATAACAATATGTATGTGTAAATGTATTTTCTATAACAATATGTATATGTAAATGTATGATTACCATTATGGTGAATATTATGCTATATATGGTGAATATTACATTATGGTGAATATTATGTCAAGTTTCATACGATGATTTCAAAATATTTAAGAAAAATAAATTTATAAGCCCACCTTGGAGGTTTGTCATGCAGAAATAGCAATCTGTCACGTGATCCTTTCCTTCTCTCCAAATCATGGGAATTCCAAAAGACAAAGATTTCGCTCTGCCTTTGCTCCATCTTCTCAAATTTTCAATGCACGTCTTGCAGCACATATGAGGGGCGAAATTTTTGCCTGGTCCCCTAGCTTAATTCCAAAGTATGCTCTATACATTGTCTTCACAAATTTAGTGATTTGGGACTGGTTATTTGGCATGGTAACCGTCCCACATATGTAGCAGAATCTATTGGGATCATTTTTACACGCTCTATTCATTATGAAATATTTTATCTATATGCCTGAAAAGTAAAAAAAGATATTATACAAGTGAAACCAGTGATGATAGATGTTACTGTCCCAATTCCACTTTGACAAAATCACGAAAAATTCTATTTTACTTATGAGGCCATAGCCGGATAACCTGAGCTGATTGAGAAAAACGGATTGCAGATTCGAAATCAGCAGGAAAATCTCTATAAGAATCACTTACAAAACCCTTGACAGCAAAATTGATGCATACCAGTGTTATTTATCTCTATTTCAATTATAATTCTACGATTAGTTCCAAGTTCGCCCCCCCTCGGCAAATTTATGGGTACGCCCCCCCCTGTGTACAAGAATTTAAATGTATATGGGCGAGCCAGCACCAGCTCTTTGAGTAACTAGCCATGTATAAGAAGTTTGCATCGAACTAAAGCTGCTCTCCTTCAAACCTGCACAAATATTTACAGAACATCGGAATTGAGTGATGTGTATAAAAATGTACTTTTAGAAGCCTACATACGTTGTTCGTTCTCATAAGTGGTTGTTAACCATAGCAACCGATAATATATATATATATATATATTATATATATATCTCTAAAGTAAAGCATGCTTACATTTCCCCGATGTTGGATAATCGGTGACTTGGATCCGGAACTGAATTAGGCTGTACAAGCTCGTCAAGTAAATTTTGATCGACCTCCATATTTTGATTGGATGTGGCCCCCCCAACGTTTCCTAGAAATATTGGATGAAGGAACAAATATAGTATTGTGACATTGAAAACTACATATATGGTATAGTAATATAATTAACAGAGAATATTCTTTGTTGGCGATATTATTTAGTTTACATTTCTTATTTTTATCTTTTCAGCACGAGTGACAAAAATTAAAACTGATCTAAACATATGCCCACATTGTTCAACCCGAGTCGTTCTCTTATTTCCCACATATATATATATATATATATATATAAACGGCGAGGCTTTGAGGAGTATGTAATGAATGGGCTGTCGACAGGATTGAAGAGAGAGGGGTAGCCATCGTGAAACTAATATCTACTTATTTAATTTCGTTCTTAAGCTTTAGATTTTACTTAATTCTTAATTAAGAACAATACATATAATCCAGTTAATAATACATAAATCATGAATAAAAATTAACGCTCAGGGTATGTATTAGTTTTCAACAATCATTATTATCGACATAAATAAAAATAGAAGGTCATTGTTATAGGTATGTTGACAATACTATACAAAGATTTCGATGCTGGACATGGGCGTCGGCCAAGGATACAGAATGTGCATTTAATTCTGGATTACGCACGCGAAATGACTAAATAATAGAATATTGCACACTAGTCTCTAGCATTTTATTAGTATTCTGTTGTTAATCGATATTTCACCCTGTTATTAGACGAAATAACATACATATTATTTTTTATATCGGTAATTAAAATCAATCCACAGATTCAAATCGGAGAAAATGTGTGATTTTTATGTGAATACGTGAAAGATTGTTGAATAACGCGTTCTGCTTCGTATGAGCGGTATGCTTGACGAGTTATAAAATATTTGTCTAAGTTTGCTATTGATCACGACCCTACATTTGTAAATAAAATCACTAGATTGATTACATTTTGAAACGGAAGTAGTGAAGTACGTTGTATAAGAATGAAAAAGGAGTAATAAACTCTGTTCAGTGGGTACATGCCTAAGTTAAGCATTATAGTATAGCACTAGCTCCTTGAAATTTTTAGGCTATAATTATAATTATATAACCTTCAGCGAAAGCGTCGGTATAAAGTTCATGAAGATACACATTTCTTTTATTAACAAAATTATGAAATTTGTTTTACTGTATTTAGCTACTTTGTTGACAGTGAATCATTTCATTACTAGTATTATTGTACCTTTTCCAGTTTGTGTACCGTTTTTCATATAATTTATTTTTGCTTCTTTTCAGATAAACAACCAATTTGAACAACCAATTTGGAACACAAACACAAAGTTCATCTGAAATAAAAAGGGGGTACTTTTAGGTTCTTCCCCCCCCCCCCCCTCAACCAATTTTGACAGAATACTTTCGTTAAAAATAACGAAAATATCACGACTTAACCTAACCAATTATCAAGGGCGTACAGTTCATCTATTATTAATTATAACATTGTTTGTTTCTGGAATAGTATTTACTAATAGATCAACTGTACGCCCTTGATAATTGGTTAGGTTAAGTCGTGATATTTTCGTTAGTTTTAACGAAAATATTCTGTCAAAATATATGAAAAACGGTACACAAACTGGAAAAGGTCCGTATTATTATATTGATATTTCTGAATTAATTATGCTCCTAGTTGGATTAATGTCGTTGCAATATATATATATATATATATATATATATATATTATATATAGTTTCAGGGATTGTTCCTATGAAATTAACTTCGTTTTTAACCGCCTGTGATTGATCGACTGGGTATATACTGTATATAAATTTTAAAAAATGGCAGAGTATCATGCAGAATATTATGTAATTTCAAGATATAAAATTTATTTTATTGCGTTATACAGTTAATTTGCAATTTATTAGCTAATATTCTTTAAATTACATTGTCACGAACATACAGCTTGAGCAGGTTTTTATTTTTCAAGCCTAGCAAAGGCGAGGGAAGTTGACAACGTAATAATTTAACTGTAGAAAATATCTGCAGCTTATTTAAACATTAGACACGAAATTAAGTCGGTTTACTGTAAATAATTGCAAATTACCATTAAATGTGATGTGGGAGAAAACATTAAAAGTTTTTAATTTCTCTAAAAATGAATCCGTTTCTAAACACCGAGCCTGTTTGCTGAAGAGAGACTAAAAATTTTTATGTAGCATGGCACTGTAGTATTATGTATTAATAATCAAAATATGAGTAAATATAGGCCGAGATTTTGTAGATAACTGCACCATACATCAGTTTTAATCATGATGAGTTTGACACGTAATAAATGAAATAGAATTATCGTGAATGACTGTCTTGACGTGACATGGTTCTGTAGTAATAGGCGCTAATTAAACTAATGACTTAGATATAAGCCGAGATTTGTGGATAGATATCCCCTTAGTAAGTTCATTACAATGAATTTGAAATGTTTTAATAAAATAAAATCATCGCAGATGAGAGTGTATATATATATATATATATATATATATATATATTAGTGGTGGACCGGATGTCAGTTTTTCAACATCTGCGGATGCGGATGTGGATCTTTAATTTCAATATCCGCGGATGCGGATATTTAGTTAATCTATCAACATAATATAGAATTATAAATATATGACATAATTTTTCAAATTTTTTGATATTACTATTATGGCAGGCAATGCATAACAATTAAAATTAATATTAATATTTTCATTATGATAAAAATTATAACTTTCTCAAGAGTTTCAGCCACAGAAAATTCAATGAAACAAGTTTCATTCAATTTTCTGTGTTACCAGCTATTTATATTTTCAGGTTTATATATTTGTTTGTTCATTAATAATTAATACTTTACATGAAATGTGCATGACTGGGCCTTATAAGCTACTTTAATTGTAAATTGTATAATTTATTAGAGGTAATATCTGCATAGCATCCGCAGTCAGAAGTGCGGATGCGTATGGGGATGTTAAAAATGATGCGGATGAGGATATCCGGGCCACCACTAATATATATATATATATATATATATATATATATATATATATATATATATATATATACTGTGTATATATATATATATATATATATATATATATATATATATATATATATATAGATACACGTGTGTATATATATATATATATATATATATATATATATATATATATATATATATATATATATATATATATACACGTGTGTGTGTGTATATATATACATATATATATATATATATATATATATATATATATATATATATATATCATACATACATACATTATTAGTGGATTTAATTAACCTAGAAGAGTTCCTTGTTCCATGCACGGCCTGTGTGTATCATATATATGAGGGTGTTTCAAAAGTCCCTCATTATTTTTAAAATTGTATTAAAATAGCAATTACAAGAGGAACCAAATGACAATTTGGTTGCTGAGTCTACGATTCATGAGAATTTTGGTGGCATCAAACTTGGCTTCATAAGTCTACTGGAAAGTCACTGGTACACCTCAACGTGGGCACCGTCTTTTTCGAAACAAGCGAGCCACCGTTTTACGCATTCTTGGCCGACATTGGACAACATTTCGGGAGTAACAGAAGCACACGCATTCCTGATCCGTTCTTCTAGTGTGGGGAGGACTCGCGGCCTGGTGGCGTACACTTTGCTCTTAATGTAGCCCCACAAAAAGAAGTCGCATGGGGTAAGATCAGGCGAGCGAGCAGCCCATTCGATGGGACCACGGCGACCAATCCACCGATCCGGGAACTGCTTATTCAGAAATGAGCGAACCTCACGCGAGTAATGAGCAGGGGCACCGTCTTGCTGGAAAATGACTTCTTGCATGTCAGCTACAGCTGACAGTTGGGGGATGCAGAACTCCTGAAGCATACGAAGGTAATTGTCTCCGTTGACGTTCACGGAATTTCCATCTTGATCCCGGAAGAAGAACGGACTAATCAGCCCAGCTGAGGAGATGGCACACCAGACGACCAATTTCGGCGTGTCCCTTTCATGTTCACGGATCTCCGCAGGATTGTGAGTTCCCCAGATGCGAGTGTTGTGCCGATTGACGCGACCAGAAAGGTGGAAGAGAGCTTCGTCGCTGAACCACATGTGCTCCAGGATCGATGGGTCTCTTTCGTAGTGATGCAGCAGTGTCTCACACATCTCCACCCGGCAATCGTAGTCTTGAGGTTCCAGCTTCTGAACCACCTGGATCTTGTACGGATACAGCTTGAGACCACGCCGCAAAATCTGTTGGATAGATGTCGCGCTGATGTTCAGTTCCGCAGCAGCTCGCCGAATGGACTTTCCTTGACTCCGAGTAAACGCCTCACGGACAGTTTCGACATTCTCCTCACTCCACCCACTTCGAGGTCTTCCTGATCGTGGTTTGTCCTTTACGGATCCGGTCTCCATAAACTTCCGGTGGGTGGCGACGATGGTGTTCCTATCCGGTGCATAATGCTGTCCGTAGACTGCCCGGAATTGTCGCTGCACTTCGACCACAGATTGAAAAACCTCCTGCTATGCAGCGATTTTACACCTCTGCTCTAGAGTCAGCATGGTAGCAGAAGAAAACGGAGCAAAACTTCAAATGTAGACTCAAAACAATTCTCAACTACTGAGTAAGAGTTTACCACAAGATGAACGTCGTTGGTCGATTAGCTGCAAAGAAAATTGAAAATCAAATTAGTGAGGGACTTTTGAAACACCCGGTATATATATATGATACACACAGGCCGTGCATGGAACAAGGAACTCTTCTAGGTTAATTAAATCCACTAATAATGTATGTGTATATATATATATATATATATATATATATATATATATATATATATATATATATATATATATACATTTAACTGCAATGACCACGCAGTATATAAAAATAGAAACGACATAAGTATTAAGGAACGTTTCTGCACACGCGGAAGAGAAATAACGAATAAATGTAGGAGAATTTCGATTTGTGAATGATCGAGGTCCGTAGTGTAATGGTAGCGCATCCAACCGGCAATTGGAAGGCCCTGGGTTCGATTCCCGGGCGGTTCGCCTCATTTTTCATTTATTCGTTATTTCTCTTCCGCGTGTGCAGAAACGTTCCTTAATACTTATGTCGTTTCTATTCATATATATATATATATATATATATATATATATATATATTAGTGGTGGCCCGGATATCCTCATCCGCATCATTTTTAACATCCCCATACGCATCCGCACTTCTGACTGCGGATGCTATGCAGATATTACCTCTAATAAATTATACAATTTACAATTAAAGTAGCTTATAAAGCCCAGTCATGCACATTTCATGTAAAGTATTAATTATTAATGAACAAACAAATATATAAACCTGAAAATATATATATATATATATATATATATATATATATATATATATATATATATATGTTAATCCCTCCGTCTATGGCCCTGGGGTGGTTCGGAGTCGACGGGGGTTCTGGTTAGGAGGCAGCAACGGATATTTCTCGCGATAGTTTTCTTCTATAACATTCTAATTCTTTCTTCTCTCTATAGGGTCGACAGTTGTTAATTCTTCTCTTTCTATAATACTCTAATACTTTCTCTGATACTAAACTTATCGACTTTTCTTTTATAACTTAGCGACTTTACTGACTGAGTTCTCGGACGAGGGCACGGCTCGAAGGAAAAAATAAAAAAACTTCTTTACTGAAGTTTACTTCTAAAAATGTACAGGTAGTGCTCTGAATTTACAGGGGTAGAGGTTCGACCTCTTTCGACCATGGCTCAGGTCGGAATCTAAAAAAATTAAGGAGGCAAAGGGCCTCTGCCCCCTCCTCGCAGCGAGGCTGCTAACAAGGGAGTGTTAATCGAAGTAATCGAAGTGAAGTAATGAAGTGATTTTACAATTACATGCTTTATATATAATTAAATTTTAGGGGAGTGCAGTTTGAAGGTTAAATTTCCCTTTAAACACATGATCAGAATTTTGCACAATATTTGAAAATAAGTAAATCTTTTAGCTGTGGTAATGTTTAAACCAATAAAGAAGATATTTGAAGATGAAGCCATATTTTTATCTTAAACCGCGTATTTTCAGATCTGATGTTATCATGATCTGCCAAGTTAACTAGAAGTGGAAACTGAACTATGCATTTTTACACTAAAATATGCATATGAGTAAAAATTAAAAGTTTAATATTTACAATTAAATGCTTAGGCAAGACATGACTTCATCTTTTTATAACGAAGAGAGAATGTTTACAAAATATGAACACTGCAAAAAGTTTCTCAGGATTCATTATTAAGCTAAATTTAAAAATGATTAAGAAATTTTAAAAAGAGCAAGTCACCACTTTTTAGCAAAGTAGAAAGCACATTAAAAATTTATCCCAACGAAAAAATAATAAAATATAATCGTAGTTTTTTTTTTGTAATTATGATTATGATTACCAATTAATTCATATTTACTTATATCGTTAATTACAATTCCATTTAAAGTACATTATTACATTATATATTAAATTATTATCGTTTAATTAAAGTTTCGTTAAAGTACATTACAAGTTATCATCATTAATTAGTTTCATTAAAGTACATTACGTCTCTTACAATTCTTACAGTTTTTATATTTATATATGGTTATTAGTACAACACAAAGTATATGGGCACATACGGTGTATATTTTTATACACATGACATACATGATAATAAGTTATAAATTTGAAATCAGAGGCAGAGGAGGTATTCATCTCAGAAGCGTTCGTTTTTGCTGTGGTTAGCGGAATTTGACCACTTGCATAAGCATTTATGAATATCTTGCGAGAGGTGAACGCACTTAAAAGAAAAAATTTAAAAAATACATGTGGACGTATTTACATGTATGTAAATGTACATGTATGTACGCGTAAAATATGGACTGATAGGTTGATAGGCATCAGTAGACAATAGGTAGGACACAACATATAAATAATGACGTATAGAGAATGAAGTTTTATTATTATTATTATTATTAAAGAATTTACCATACATTGAATACGGAAGATGTCCAAATACTAAACACGTGATTCAGTGTTCAAGGTATGGAAACCGTGAAGGAAATTTAAGTTATTTTATGACGTCATAGTGTATAAGTCATTATTAGGAGGATTTAAAAGAAACGAATTAGAGACAAAGAGTGGGTATTAAGGACTAAGAAGTACAACTACGGGTTCCAATCCTGTTATATGCAATGTGTATGCATAATCTAAGGAGGAGGGTGAGATGCAAGACAACATAATTAATTATAATAAAGTCTATAACAAATTAAAAATGGAAATATGGATACGACTAAACCATAGAAATGGTAGATCGTAGGGTTGTGACACAAACAAAAATAGAAAGCAACAAATAATTTTTTTAGCCAAAATCGCATCAGGCGACTTTGGCTCCTCGTAAAAATGAATATGGATTATTCATTGTTCATTTTTACAGTGCTCTCCCCTTTAAAATGATATTAATTAATACAATAATATAATACAATTAATACAATACAATTGAGAAAATAACATCCTAACTAATTCAAGTTAGATGATGACGAATTTTTCTTTACATTACAAATTTTATACAGAACAAGTGAATTCGGGTGATTGAGTACAATGCAGAGTAATCAAATCTTTAACATGACACTTGCTTAGAGAGCTATTATAAACTTTAAAAATTCAAAGATTAAAGCTTTAATTTTATGCAAACAGAATAAAAAGATTGATACGTTAATTTAGACAAATAATAATAATAATGTTAAATTTTACAAACATTTAGTTATCATGATCGTACAGTTAATAAACTAATTTTTATTGACTATTGTAGTTAAAAATCGAATTACGTAGTGGATGATGTATAGACCTGTGGTCTAGGGTTATTTGTGTGTACCAGGTACAGAGTGTAGGGATCTGTGATATGTCCAATGGGGAAAAGGGATTTATCGTTGAAGTTATACGTAAATGCGCATACGTATATATACGTGTACGTAGAACATGAGTATTGAGTATGTGGATTATGAGAGTAATTGGTTCATCCCGTGAAGAACTAGATCATTAGTGGTCATTGGTGGATTAGGATTATATCTGTATATATAGATATATATATACTTTAAGGAACAGATTAGCTTTGGTTAAAATAACTTAATTAATAAATGCATGAGCAAAAATTTATATATAGTAAGCAAAAATGATTAAGATTAAACTACATAGTTAGCACTTACACGCAATGAAATAGTTATTGTGATATCCAATGATTTTAGCATAAGGTTTGTATATACAGTATAGTGTGCATACATGTATGTGTGTGTGTGTGTGTGTGTGGTGTGTGTGTGCGTAAGGATTCGGGAGGTTTTCGAATTAACAGTTATATAATAATTTAAATTGAGAGTCGGGTTATAGAATCCTTTAAGTTTACGTGAATTATTATTAAATCTAATACAGGTAGTATTAATGATGGTGTATGCGTATGAGTGTTAATGAATTCGAATATGTGTCAAAGTAATGAAATTCAATTAAGATTATCGATTTTACGTAATTAAATCAATTGCACGTATATTAAGGTAATAAAAGAACGCACTTACAAGAACTTACAATTAATGAAAGTAAATCTAGCGGTATTAAAATTGAATTTCGACACACAATTAAATTCGACTACTAACATTCATAGCGTCAAACTGACTATAATCTTCGTTTGTTACCTTACAAATGGTACAATAATGCAACTTAAGGACAATTACTCACGATTAATTGAACAAAGAAATGAAAAATACAAATTAAAAATAGAAATCAATTACGCATTTTAATAAGCTAACATAATTTTATAATATTCTTAAAAATAAAAGTAAATCCAGCCAAAGATGAATTTCGGCCAAGAATAAAAAAAAGTTATTGAAATGGAAGGGAAGCATTTCGAACAATTTTTTTTTAATAATTTCAGGTAAATTTTACATTACAAATTTTTATATAATAAAAAAAATTAAAAAGGTTTAATAATTTTTGCATGTTAAGTAGAAAAATCATACTCTAAAAAAAAAAAAACCACAACTTGTTGGGGTGTTAAAATAAAATAAAAATAAAAAACAAAGGTTGGAGCACCACATTCGGGGGAATTGAGTGACCAAGCGGGGAGATATGTCTGAAATTGACAATGCCTCTTTCGTGAGCACTTTGCTCTTTTAAAAAAAAAGATCGCTTGTCACACTGCTTAGAACAAAAATCAAAGGAGGTAAAACAAAACGGAGGGACGGCATGTTCCTCCCTATAGTAATTTAAAAAGGAAGTCATTAGACATGATTGATTAATTATTACACTATTACTGTCATCACATAATCACAATAATTATAAAAATCGTTATAAACAATTTGTAAAAACGCTTTTGGTTACAACAAGAAAATATATCATTTCACCTGTATATTTATATATGCAACAACTGCATGCAAAAAAAAAAAACAAATCGGTCATTTCCTCCTTACAAAAAAAAGGTCAAACTAAAGACACAAACCGGTCTATTCAGGTTGCATTTAATTCTCTTTTACAACAAAAAAAAAGGTTGAATTAAATTCTCTTTTACAACAAAAAAAAGGTTGAATTAAATTCTTTTAAACAACAAAAAAGAAAAGCTGAATTCAATTGACTGCATTGAAATGACTTGGGACTTCAAAACTGACTTGGGACTTCAAAACTGACTTCAAAACTGACTGAAACTTCGAAACTACTTGAAACTGACTGAAACTTGAAACTGATTAACTTGAAACTGATTAACTTGAAACTGATTAACTTGAAACTGATTAACTTGAAACTGACTGACTGACTGACTGACTTAAAATGATTTGAACTGACTGACATAAACTGACTTGCACTGACTGACTTAAACTGACTTGCACTGACTTGAACTAACTTCAACTGATATCAAGTATTTCTACAAATCTCTGGGGTGGTTGTTCCTCTGGATGCAACCTACTGAATTGAACTGACTGAAAACTGAAATTGACTGCACTCGAACTGCTATCAAGTGAAGTCTATTACTCTCTGGGTTTGGTTGTCCCTCTTGGAAGCAACCAACTAACTGAAATTAACTGAAATGGACTGCACTGAACTGCTATCAGTTGAGTCTACTGAAACTGACTTGCACTTGAACTGCCATCAAGTGGAGACTATTAATCTCTTGGGTTTGGTTGTCCCTCTTGGATACAACCAACTGAAACTGTCTGAAAACTGATTTGCAACTTATTTGCAACTAAAACTGACTGAACTGATTTGCAAATAAAACTGACTCGAAACTACTTAAAGTATCTTTATAAATCTGTGAGGTTTGGTTGTCCCTCTTGGTTGCAACCATCTGAAAACTGAAACTGGAACTTGAAACTGCTTCAAGTATCTCTATATCTATAAACTCTCTATAAACTTTCTCTTTCTTAATTTGCAAGTCAATTCAATAATTTGAAAAAAATAGTAAACAAAATAAAAAAGTAAACAACATTTCACTCGAATGTACGCGAAGGTACAGTAATATTATGTTTGGTACATAAAATAAAATTATTCTATACTAACTATTATAGTGAAATTAACTCTGTGACAATTAACTCTGCGACAATTAACTGCGACAATTAACTCTGTGACAATTAACTTCTGTGACAATAACTGTGACAATTACTCTGTGACATTTAACTTCTGTGAAAATTAACTGTTTCAATAAAAATATGTATCACTGGTGTCTGAAATGTTCACTGTTTTTCTTGTTAATTCTGACTTAATACTAGTTAACCGTTAATAATACTGACTTTTCAAATGTTTACAAATTACTTAAAAAAACAAACTCTTACTTAACAAAATTTCTACGGCGAAATCCTTAGAGACGTGTCCTGAAGACGTCTTGCTGGCTACTTCTTCTTGGATGAAAACTAGGCGTGGAGAACTTGGAGTCGTGACGCACCCGGTTCAAGGGTGGATGTTACGAACTGGAAGTCGTGACACGCCGGTCAACTGGTTTTATCCTGATGCAGGGTAATTTCTATCCTGGCCAAAGAGTGGCCACTTGTTAAAATCCTCTTGTTAAAATCCTGGTTAATGGGTCGCCAATGTGTTAAGATCCTGGCTATAGGGTCGCCACTTTTGTTAAGATCCTGGCTACAGAGTCGCCACTTTGTTAAGATCCTTCTTCTGTATCCCTCTGGGTTTGTTCGAATCGACGGGGGTTCTGGTTAGGAGGCAGCAACGGATATTTCTCGCGATAGTTTTCCTCTATAACATTCTAATTCTTTCTTCTCTCTATAGGGTCGACAGTTGTTAATTCTTCTCTTTCTATAATACTCTAATACTTTCTCTGATACTAAACTTATCGACTTTTCTTTTATAACTTATCGACTTTACTGACTGAGTTCTCTTTCGAGGGCACGGCTCGAAGGAAAAAATAAAAAAACTTCTTTACTGTAGTTTACTTCTAAAATGTACAGGTAGTGCTCTGAATTTACAGGGGTAGAGGTTCGACCTCTTTCGACCATGGCTCAGGTCGGAATCTAAAAAAATTAAGGAGGCAAGGGGCGTCTTCCCTCTCCTCGCAGCGAGGCTGATAACAAGGGAATGTTAATCGAAGTAATCGAAGTGAAGTAATGAAGTGAATTGATTTTACAATTATATGCTTTATATATCTAAATTTTGGGGGAGTGCAGTTTGAAGGTTATGTTTCCCCTTTAAACACATGATCAGAATTTTGCACAATATTTGAAAATAAGTAAATCTTTTAGCTGTGGTAATGTTCAAACGAATAAAGAAGATATTTGAAGATGAAGCCATATTTTCATCTTAAACCGCGTATTTTCAGATCTGATGTTATCATGATCTGCCAAGTTAACTAAAAGTGGAAATTGAACTATGCATTTTTACACTAAAATATGCATATGAGTAAAAATTAAAGGTTTAATATTTACAATTAAATGCTTAGGCAAGACATGACTTCATCTTTTTACAACGAAGAGAGAATGTATACAAATATGAACACTGCAAAAAGTTTCTCAGGATTCATTATTAAGCTAAATTTAAAAATGATTAAGAAATTTTAAAAGAGCAAGTCACCAATTATTTGGCAAAGTAGAAAGCACATTAAAAATTTATTCCAACGGAAAAATAATAAAATATAATCGTATTGTATTTTTTTGTAATTATGACTATGATTACCAATTAATTCATATTTACTTATATCGTTAATTACAATTCCATTTAAAGTACATTATTACATTATATATTAAATTATTATCGTTTAATTAAAGTTTCATTAAAGTACATTACAAGTTATCATCATTAATTACAGTTTCATTAAAGTACATTACGTCACTTACAATTCTTACAGTTTTTATATTTATATATGGTTATTAGTCCAACACAAAGTACATGGGCACATACGGTGTATATTTTTATACACAACATGACATACATGATAATAAGTTATAAATTTGAAATCAGAGGCAGAGGAGGTATTCATCTCAGAAGCGTTCGTTTTTGCTGTGGTTAGCGGAATTTGACCACTTGCATAAGCATTTATGAATATCTTGCGAGAGGTGAACGCACTTAAAAGAAAAAATAAAAAAAATACATGTGGACGTATTTACATGTATGTAAATGTACATGTATGTACGCGTAAAATATGGACTGATAGGTTGATAGGCATCAGTAGACAATAGGTAGGACACAACATATAAATAATGACGTATAGAGAATGAAGTTTTATTATTATTATTATTATTAAAGAATTTACCATACATTGAATACGGAAGATGTCCAAATACTAAACACGTGATTCAGTGTTCAAGGTATGGAAACCGTGAAGGAAATTTAAGTTATTTTATGACGTCATAGTGTATAAGTCATTATTAGGAGGATTTAAAAGAAACGAATTAGAGACAAAGAGTGGGTATTAAGGACTAAGAAGTACAACTACGGGTTCCAATCCTGTTATATGCAATGTGTATGCATAATCTAAGGAGGAGGGTGAGATGCAAGACAACCATAATTAATTATAATAAAGTCTATAACAAATTAAAAATGGAAATATGGATACGACTAAACCATAGAAATGGTAGATCGTAGGGTTGTGACACAAACAAAAATAGAAAGCAACAAAATAAATTTTTTAGCCAAAATCGCATCAGGCGACTTTGGCTCCTCGTAAAAATGAATATGGATTATTCATTGTTCATTTTTACAGTGCTCTCCCCTTTAAAATGGTATTAATTAATACAATAATATAATACAATTAATACAATACAATTGAGAAAATAAATCCTAACTAATTCAAGTTAGATGATGACGAATTTTTCTTTACATTACAAATTTTATACAGAACAAGTGAATTCGGGTGATTGAGTACAATGCAGAGTAATCAAATCTTTAACATGACACTTGCTTAGAGAGCTATTATAAACTTTAAAAATTCAAAGATTAAAGCTTTAATTTATGCAAACAGAATAAAAAGATTGATACGTTAATTTAGACAAATAATAATAATAATGTTAAATTTTACAAACATTTAGTTATCATGATCGTACAGTTAATAAACTAATTTTTATTGACTATTGTAGTTAAAAATCGAATTACGTAGTGGATGATGTATAGACCTGTGGTCTAGGGTGTATTTGTGTGTACCAGGTACAGAGTGTAGGGATCTGTGATATGTCCAATGGGGAAAAGGGATTTATCGTTGAAGTTATACGTAAATGCGCATACGTATATACGTGTACGTAGAACATGAGTATTGAGTATGTGGATTATGAGAGTAATTGGTTCATCCCGTGAAGAACTAGATCATTAGTGGTCATTGGTGGATTAGGATTATATCTGTATATAGATATATATATATACTTTAAGGAACAGATTAGCTTTGGTTAAAATAACTTAATTAATAAAATGCATGAGCAAAAATTTATATATAGTAAGCAAAAATGATTAAGATTAAACTACATAGTTAGCACTTACGCGCAATGAAATAGTTATTGTGATATCCAATGATTTTAGCATAAGGTTTGTATATACAGTATAGTGTGCATACATGTATGTGTGTGTGTGTGTGTGTGTGTGTGTGTGTGTAAGGATTCGGGAGGTTTTCGAATTAACAGTTATATAATAATTTAAATTGAGAGTCGGGTTATAGAATCCTTTAAGTTTACGTGAATTATTATTAAATCTAATACAGGTAGTATTAATGGTGTATGCGTATGAGTGTTAATGAATTCGAATATGTGTCAAAAGTAATGAAATTCAATTAAGATTATCGATTTTACGTAATTAAATCAATTGCACGTATATTAAGGTAATAAAAGAACGCACTTACAAGAACTTACAATTAATGAAAGTAAATCTAGCGGTATTAAAATTGAATTTCGACACACAATTAAATTCGACTACTAACATTCATGGCGTCAAACTGACTATAATCTTCGTTTGTTACCTTACAAATGGTACAATAATGCAACTTAAGGACAATTACTCACGATTAATTGAACAAAGAAATGAAAAATACAAATTAAAAATAGAAATCAATTACGCATTTTAATAAGCTAACATAATTTTATAATATTCTTAAAAATAAAAGTAAATCCAGCCAAAGATGAATTTCGGCCAAGAATAAAAAAAAGTTATTGAAATGGAAGGGAAGCATTTCGAACAATTTTTTTTTAATAATTTCAGGTAAATTTTACATTACAAATTTTTATATAATAAAAAAATTAAAAAGGTTTAATAATTTTTGCATGTTAAGTAGAAAAATCATACTCTAAAAAAAAAAAAAACAACTTGTTGGGTGTTAAAATAAAATAAAAATAAAAAACAAAGGTTGGAGCACCACATTCGGGGGAATTGAGTGACCAAGCGGGGAGATATGTCTGAAATTGACAATGCCTCTTTCGTGAGCACTTTGCTCTTTTAAAAAAAAAGATCGCTTGTCACACTGCTTAGAACAAAACAAAGGAGGTAAAACAAAACGGAGGGACGGCATGTTCCTCCCTATAGTAATTTAAAAAGGAAGTCATTAGACATGATTGATTAATTATTACACTATTACTGTCATCACATAATCACAATAATTATAAAAATCGTTATAAACAATTTGTAAAAACGCTTTGGTTACAACAAGAAATATATCATTTCACCTGTATATTTATATATGCAACAACTGCATGCAAAAAAAAAAAAAGACAAATCGGTCAATTTCCTCCTTACAAAAAAAAGGTCAAACTAAAGACACAAACCGGTCTATTCAGGTTGCATTTAATTCTCTTTTACAACAAAAAAAAGGTTGAATTAAATTCTCTTTTACAACAAAAAAAAGGTTGAATTAAATTCTTTTAAACAACAAAAAAGAAAAGCTGAATTCAATTGACTGCATTGAAATGACTTGGGACTTCAAAACTGACTTGGGACTTCAAAACTGACTTCAAAACTGACTGAAACTTCGAAACTACTTGAAACTGACTGAAACTTGAAACTGATTAACTTGAAACTGATTAACTTGAAACTGATTAACTTGAAACTGATTAACTTGAAACTGATTAACTTGAAACTGATTAACTTGAAACTGACTGACTGACTGACTGACTTAAAATGATTTGACTGACCATAAACTGACTTGCACTGACTGACTTAAACTGACTTGCACTGACTTGAACTAACTTCAACTGATATCAAGTATTTCTACAAATCTCTGGGTGGTTGTTCCTCTGGATGCAACCTACTGAATTGAACTGACTGAAAACTGAAATTGACTGCACTCGAACTGCTATCAAGTGAAGTCTATTACTCTCGGGGTTTGGTTGTCCCTCTTGGAAGCAACCAACTAACTGAAATTAACTGAAATGGACTGCACTGAACTGCTATCAGTTGAGTCTACTGAAACTGACTTGCACTTGAACTGCCATCAAGTGGAGACTATTAATCTCTTGGGTTTGGTTGTCCCTCTTGGATACAACCAACTGAAACTGTCTGAAAACTGATTTGCAACTTATTTGCAACTAAAACTGACTTGAACTGATTTGCAAATAAAACTGACTCGAAACTACTTAAAGTATCTTTATAAATCTGTGAGGTTTGGTTGTCCCTCTTGGTTGCAACCATCTGAAAACTGAAACTGGAACTTGAAACTGCTTCAAGTATCTCTATATCTATAAACTCTCTATAAACTTTCTCTTCTTAATTTGCAAGTCAATTCAATAATTTGAAAAAAATAGTAAACAAAAATAAAAAAGTAAACAACATTTCACTCGAATGTACGCGAAGGTACAGTAATATTATGTTTGGTACATAAAATAAAATTATTCTATACTAACTATTATAGTGAAATTAACTCTGTGACAATTACTCTGCGACAATTAACTGCGACAATTAACTCTGTGACAATTAACTTCTGTGACAATAACTGTGACAATTACTCTGTGACATTTAACTTCTGTGAAAATTAACTGTTTCAATAAAAATATGTATCATGGTGTCTGAAATGTTCACTGTTTTTCTGTTAATTCTGACTTAATACTAGTTAACCGTTAATAATACTGACTTTTCAAATGTTTACAAATTACTTAAAAAAACAACTCTTACTTAACAAAATTTCTACGGCGAAATCCTTAGAGACGTGTCCTGAAGACGTCTTGCTGGCTACTTCTTCTTGGATGAAACTAGGCGTGGAGAACTTGGAGTCGTGACGCACCGGTTCAAGGGTGGATGTTACGAACTGGAAGTCGTGACACGCCGGTCAACTGGTTTTATCCTGATGCAGGTAATTTCTATCCTGGCCAAAGAGTGGCCACTTGTTAAAATCCTCTTGTTAAAATCCTGGTTAATGGGTCGCCAATGTGTTAAGATCCTGGCTATAGGGTCGCCACTTTTGTTAAGATCCTGGCTACAGGGTCGCCCACTTTGTTAAGATCCTTCTTCTGTATCCCTCTGGGTTTGTTCGAATCGACGGGGGTTCTGGTTAGGAGGCAGCAACGGATATTTCTCGCGATAGTTTTCTCTATAACATTCTAATTCTTTCTTCTCTCTATAGGGTCGACAGTGTTAATTCTTCTCTTTCTATAATACTCTAATACTTTCTCTGATACTAAACTATCGACTTTTTCTTTTATAACTTATCGACTTTACTGACTGAGTTCTCTTTCGAGGGCACGGCTCGAAGGAAAAAATAAAAAAACTTCTTTACTGTAGTTTACTTCTAAAAATGTACAGGTAGTGCTCTGAATTTACAGGGTAGAGGTTCGACCTCTTTCGACCATGGCTCAGGTCGGAATCTAAAAAAATTAAGGAGGCAAGGGGCGTCTTCCCTCTCCTCGCAGCGAGGCTGATAACAAGGGAATGTTAATCGAAGTAATCGAAGTGAAGTAATGAAGTGAATTGATTTTACAATTATATGTTTATATATAATCTAAATTTGGGGGAGTGCAGTTTGAAGGTTATGTTTCCCCCTTTAAACACATGATCAGAATTTGCACAATATTTGAAAATAAGTAAATCTTTTAGCTGTGGTAATGTTCAAACGAATAAAGAAGATATTTGAAGATGAAGCCATATTTTCATCTTAAACGCGTATTTTCAGATCTGATGTTATCATGATCTGCCAAGTTAACTAAAAGTGGAAATTGAACTATGCATTTTTACACTAAATATGCATATGAGTAAAAAATTAAAGGTTTAATATTTACAATTAAATGCTTAGGCAAGACATGACTTCATCTTTTTACAACGAAGAGAGAATGTATACAAAATATGAACACTGCAAAAGTTTCTCAGGATTCATTATTAAGCTAAATTTAAAAATGATTAAGAAATTTAAAAAGAGCAAGTCACCAATTAGTTGGCAAAGTAGAAAGCACATAAAAATTTATTCCAACGGAAAAATAATAAAATATAATCGTATTGTATTTTTTGTAATTATGACTATGATTACCAATTAATTCATATTTACTTATATCGTTAATTACAATTCCATTAAAGTACTTATTACATTATTAAATTATTATCGTTAATTAAGTTTCATTAAAGTACATTACAAGTTATCATCATTAATTACAGTTTCATTAAAGTACATTACGTCACTTACAATTCTTACAGTTTTTATATTTATATATGGTTATTAGTCCAACACAAAGTACATGGGCACATACGGTGTATATTTTTATACACAACATGACATACTGATAATAAGTTATAAATTTGAAATCAGAGGCAGAGGAGGTATTCATCTCAGAAGCGTTCGTTTTTGCTGTGGTTAGCGGAATTGACCACTTGCATAAGCATTTATGAATATCTTGCGGAGGTGAACGCACTTAAAAGAAAAAATTTAAAAAAATACATGTGGACGTATTTACTGTATGTAAATGTACATGTATGTACGCGTAAAATATGGACTGATAGGTTGATAGGCATCAGTAGACAATAGGTAGGACACAACATATAAATAATGACGTATAGAGAATGAAGTTTTATTATTATTATTATTATTAAAGAATTTACCATACATTGAATACGGAAGATGTCCAAATACTAAACACGTGATTCAGTGTTCAAGGTATGGAAACCGTGAAGGAAATTTAAGTTATTTTATGACGTCATAGTGTATAAGTCATTATTAGGAGGATTTAAAAGAAACGAATTAGAGACAAAGAGTGGGTATTAAGGACTAAGAAGTACAACTACGGGTTCCAATCCTGTTATATGCAATGTGTATGCATAATCTAAGGAGGAGGGTGAGATGCAAGACAACCATAATTAATTATAATAAAGTCTATAACAAATTAAAAATGGAAATATGGATACGACTAAACCATAGAAATGGTAGATCGTAGGGTTGTGACACAAACAAAAATAGAAAGCAACAAATAAATTTTTTTAGCCAAAATCGCATCAGGCGACTTTGGCTCCTCGTAAAAATGAATATGGATTATTCATTGTTCATTTTTACAGTGCTCTCCCCTTTAAAATGGTATTAATTAATACAATAATATAATACAATTAATACAATACAATTGAGAAAATAACATCCTAACTAATTCAAGTTAGATGATGACGAATTTTCTTTACATTACAAATTTTATACAGAACAAGTGAATTCGGGTGATTGAGTACAATGCAGAGTAATCAAATCTTTAACATGACACTTGCTTAGAGAGCTATTATAAACTTTAAAAATTCAAAGATTAAAGCTTTAATTTTATGCAAACAGAATAAAAAGATTGATACGTTAATTTAGACAAATAATAATAATAATGTTAAATTTTACAAACATTTAGTTATCATGATCGTACAGTTAATAAACTAATTTTTATTGACTATTGTAGTTAAAAATCGAATTACGTAGTGGATGATGTATAGACCTGTGGTCTAGGGTGTATTTGTGTGTACCAGGTACAGAGTGTAGGGATCTGTGATATGTCCAATGGGGAAAAGGGATTTATCGTTGAAGTTATACGTAAATGCGCATACGTATATATACGTGTACGTAGAACATGAGTATTGAGTATGTGGATTATGAGAGTAATTGGTTCATCCCGTGAAGAACTAGATCATTAGTGGTCATTGGTGGATTAGGATTATATCTGTATATATAGATATATATATATACTTTAAGGAACAGATTAGCTTTGGTTAAAATAACTTAATTAATAAATGCATGAGCAAAAATTTATATATAGTAAGCAAAAATGATTAAGATTAAACTACATAGTTAGCACTTACACGCAATGAAATAGTTATTGTGATATCCAATGATTTTAGCATAAGGTTTGTATATACAGTATAGTGTGCATACATGTATGTGTGTGTGTGTGTGTGTGTGTGTGTGTGTGTGTAAGGATTCGGGAGGTTTTCGAATTAACAGTTATATAATAATTTAAATTGAGAGTCGGGTTATAGAATCCTTTAAGTTTACGTGAATTATTATTAAATCTAATACAGGTAGTATTAATGATGGTGTATGCGTATGAGTGTTAATGAATTCGAATATGTGTCAAAAGTAATGAAATTCAATTAAGATTATCGATTTTACGTAATTAAATCAATTGCACGTATATTAAGGTAATAAAAGAACGCACTTACAAGAACTTACAATTAATGAAAGTAAATCTAGCGGTATTAAAATTGAATTTCGACACACAATTAAATTCGACTACTAACATTCATAGCGTCAAACTGACTATAATCTTCGTTTGTTACCTTACAAATGGTACAATAATGCAACTTAAGGACAATTACTCACGATTAATTGAACAAAGAAATGAAAAATACAAATTAAAAATAGAAATCAATTACGCATTTTAATAAGCTAACATAATTTTATAATATTCTTAAAAATAAAAGTAAATCCAGCCAAAGATGAATTTCGGCCAAGAATAAAAAAAAGTTATTGAAATGGAAGGGAAGCATTTCGAACAATTTTTTTTTAATAATTTCAGGTAAATTTTACATTACAAATTTTTATATAATAAAAAAAATTAAAAAGGTTTAATAATTTTTGCATGTTAAGTAGAAAAATCATACTCTAAAAAAAAAAAAACCACAACTTGTTGGGGTGTTAAAATAAAATAAAAATAAAAAACAAAGGTTGGAGCACCACATTCGGGGGAATTGAGTGACCAAGCGGGGAGATATGTCTGAAATTGACAATGCCTCTTTCGTGAGCACTTTGCTCTTTTAAAAAAAAAGATCGCTTGTCACACTGCTTAGAACAAAAATCAAAGGAGGTAAAACAAAACGGAGGGACGGCATGTTCCTCCCTATAGTAATTTAAAAAGGAAGTCATTAGACATGATTGATTAATTATTACACTATTACTGTCATCACATAATCACAATAATTATAAAAATCGTTATAAACAATTTGTAAAAACGCTTTTGGTTACAACAAGAAAATATATCATTTCACCTGTATATTTATATATGCAACAACTGCATGCAAAAAAAAAAAGACAAATCGGTCAATTTCCTCCTTACAAAAAAAAGGTCAAACTAAAGACACAAACCGGTCTATTCAGGTTGCATTTAATTCTCTTTTACAACAAAAAAAAAGGTTGAATTAAATTCTCTTTTACAACAAAAAAAAGGTTGAATTAAATTCTTTTAAACAACAAAAAAGAAAAGCTGAATTCAATTGACTGCATTGAAATGACTTGGGACTTCAAAACTGACTTGGGACTTCAAAACTGACTTCAAAACTGACTGAAACTTCGAAACTACTTGAAACTGACTGAAACTTGAAACTGATTAACTTGAAACTGATTAACTTGAAACTGATTAACTTGAAACTGATTAACTTGAAACTGATTAACTTGAAACTGACTGACTGACTGACTGACTTAAAATGATTTGAACTGACTGACATAAACTGACTTGCACTGACTGACTTAAACTGACTTGCACTGACTTGAACTAACTTCAACTGATATCAAGTATTTCTACAAATCTCTGGGGTGGTTGTTCCTCTGGATGCAACCTACTGAATTGAACTGACTGAAAACTGAAATTGACTGCACTCGAACTGCTATCAAGTGAAGTCTATTACTCTCTGGGTTTGGTTGTCCCTCTTGGAAGCAACCAACTAACTGAAATTAACTGAAATGGACTGCACTGAACTGCTATCAGTTGAGTCTACTGAAACTGACTTGCACTTGAACTGCCATCAAGTGGAGACTATTAATCTCTTGGGTTTGGTTGTCCCTCTTGGATACAACCAACTGAAACTGTCTGAAAACTGATTTGCAACTTATTTGCAACTAAAACTGACTTGAACTGATTTGCAAATAAAACTGACTCGAAACTACTTAAAGTATCTTTATAAATCTGTGAGGTTTGGTTGTCCCTCTTGGTTGCAACCATCTGAAAACTGAAACTGGAACTTGAAACTGCTTCAAGTATCTCTATATCTATAAACTCTCTATAAACTTTCTCTTTCTTAATTTGCAAGTCAATTCAATAATTTGAAAAAAATAGTAAACAAAAATAAAAAAGTAAACAACATTTCACTCGAATGTACGCGAAGGTACAGTAATATTATGTTTGGTACATAAAATAAAATTATTCTATACTAACTATTATAGTGAAATTAACTCTGTGACAATTAACTCTGCGACAATTAACTGCGACAATTAACTCTGTGACAATTAACTTCTGTGACAATAACTGTGACAATTACTCTGTGACATTTAACTTCTGTGAAAATTAACTGTTTCAATAAAAATATGTATCACTGGTGTCTGAAATGTTCACTGTTTTTCTTGTTAATTCTGACTTAATACTAGTTAACCGTTAATAATACTGACTTTTCAAATGTTTACAAATTACTTAAAAAAACAAACTCTTACTTAACAAAATTTCTACGGCGAAATCCTTAGAGACGTGTCCTGAAGACGTCTTGCTGGCTACTTCTTCTTGGATGAAAACTAGGCGTGGAGAACTTGGAGTCGTGACGCACCGGTTCAAGGGTGGATGTTACGAACTGGAAGTCGTGACACGCCGGTCAACTGGTTTTATCCTGATGCAGGGTAATTTCTATCCTGGCCAAAGAGTGGCCACTTGTTAAAATCCTCTTGTTAAAATCCTGGTTAATGGGTCGCCAATGTGTTAAGATCCTGGCTATAGGGTCGCCACTTTTGTTAAGATCCTGGCTACAGGGTCGCCACTTTGTTAAGATCCTTCTTCTGTATCCCTCTGGGTTTGTTCGAATCGACGGGGGTTCTGGTTAGGAGGCAGCAACGGATATTTCTCGCGATAGTTTTCCTCTATAACATTCTAATTCTTTCTTCTCTCTATAGGGTCGACAGTTGTTAATTCTTCTCTTTCTATAATACTCTAATACTTTCTCTGATACTAAACTTATCGACTTTTCTTTTATAACTTATCGACTTTACTGACTGAGTTCTCTTTCGAGGGCACGGCTCGAAGGAAAAAATAAAAAAACTTCTTTACTGTAGTTTACTTCTAAAAATGTACAGGTAGTGCTCTGAATTTACAGGGGTAGAGGTTCGACCTCTTTCGACCATGGCTCAGGTCGGAATCTAAAAAAATTAAGGAGGCAAGGGGCGTCTTCCCTCTCCTCGCAGCGAGGCTGATAACAAGGGAATGTTAATCGAAGTAATCGAAGTGAAGTAATGAAGTGAATTGATTTTACAATTATATGCTTTATATATAATCTAAATTTTGGGGGAGTGCAGTTTGAAGGTTATGTTTCCCCCTTTAAACACATGATCAGAATTTTGCACAATATTTGAAAATAAGTAAATCTTTTAGCTGTGGTAATGTTCAAACGAATAAAGAAGATATTTGAAGATGAAGCCATATTTTCATCTTAAACCGCGTATTTTCAGATCTGATGTTATCATGATCTGCCAAGTTAACTAAAAGTGGAAATTGAACTATGCATTTTTACACTAAAATATGCATATGAGTAAAAATTAAAGGTTTAATATTTACAATTAAATGCTTAGGCAAGACATGACTTCATCTTTTTACAACGAAGAGAGAATGTATACAAAATATGAACACTGCAAAAAGTTTCTCAGGATTCATTATTAAGCTAAATTTAAAAATGATTAAGAAATTTTAAAAGAGCAAGTCACCAATTATTTGGCAAAGTAGAAAGCACATTAAAAATTTATTCCAACGGAAAAATAATAAAATATAATCGTATTGTATTTTTTTGTAATTATGACTATGATTACCAATTAATTCATATTTACTTATATCGTTAATTACAATTCCATTTAAAGTACATTATTACATTATATATTAAATTATTATCGTTTAATTAAAGTTTCATTAAAGTACATTACAAGTTATCATCATTAATTACAGTTTCATTAAAGTACATTACGTCACTTACAATTCTTACAGTTTTTATATTTATATATGGTTATTAGTCCAACACAAAGTACATGGGCACATACGGTGTATATTTTTATACACAACATGACATACATGATAATAAGTTATAAATTTGAAATCAGAGGCAGAGGAGGTATTCATCTCAGAAGCGTTCGTTTTTGCTGTGGTTAGCGGAATTTGACCACTTGCATAAGCATTTATGAATATCTTGCGAGAGGTGAACGCACTTAAAAGAAAAAATTTAAAAAATACATGTGGACGTATTTACATGTATGTAAATGTACATGTATGTACGCGTAAAATATGGACTGATAGGTTGATAGGCATCAGTAGACAATAGGTAGGACACAACATATAATAATGACGTATAGAGAATGAAGTTTTATTATTATTAATTATTAAAGAATTTACCATACATTGAATACGGAAGATGTCCAAATACTAAACACGTGATTCAGTGTTCAAGGTATGGAAACCGTGAAGGAAATTTAAGTTATTTTATGACGTCATAGTGTATAAGTCATTATTAGGAGGATTTAAAAGAAACGAATTAGAGACAAAGAGGGTATTAAGGACTAAGAAGTACAACTACGGGTTCCAATCCTGTTATATGCAATGTGTATGCATAATCTAAGGAGGAGGGTGAGATGCAAGACAACCATAATTAATTATAATAAAGTCTATAACAAATTAAAAATGGAAATATGGATACGACTAAACCATAGAAATGGTAGATCGTAGGGTTGTGACACAAACAAAAATAGAAAGCAACAAATAAATTTTTTTAGCCAAAATCGCATCAGGCGACTTTGGCTCCTCGTAAAAATGAATATGGATTATTCATTGTTCATTTTTACAGTGCTCTCCCCTTTAAAATGGTATTAATTAATACAATAATATAATACAATTAATACAATACAATTGAGAAAATAACATCCTAACTAATTCAAGTTAGATGATGACGAATTTTTCTTTACATTACAAATTTTATACAGAACAAGTGAATTCGGGTGATTGAGTACAATGCAGAGTAATCAAATCTTTAACATGACACTTGCTTAGAGAGCTATTATAAACTTTAAAAATTCAAAGATTAAAGCTTTAATTTTATGCAAACAGAATAAAAGATTGAACGTTAATTAGACAAATAATAATAATAATGTTAAATTTTACAAACATTTAGTTATCATGATCGTACAGTTAATAAACTAATTTTTATTGACTATTGTAGTAAAAATCGAAACGTAGTGGATGATGTATAGACCTGTGGTCTAGGGTGTATTTGTGTGTACCAGGTACAGAGTGTAGGGATCTGTGATATGTCCAATGGGGAAAAGGGATTTATCGTTGAAGTTATACGTAAATGCGCATACGTATATATACGTGTACGTAGAACATGAGTATTGAGTATGTGGATTATGAGAGTAATTGGTTCATCCCGTGAAGAACTAGATCATTAGTGGTCATTGGTGGATTAGGATTATATCTGTATATATAGATATATATATATACTTTAAGGAACAGATTAGCTTTGGTTAAAATAACTTAATTAATAAATGCATGAGCAAAAATTTATATATAGTAAGCAAAAATGATTAAGATTAAACTACATAGTTAGCACTTACACGCAATGAAATAGTTATTGTGATATCCAATGATTTTAGCATAAGGTTTGTATATACAGTATAGTGTGCATACATGTATGTGTGTGTGTGTGTGTGTGTGTGTGTGTGTGTAAGGATTCGGGAGGTTTTCGAATTAACAGTTATATAATAATTTAAATTGAGAGTCGGGTTATAGAATCCTTTAAGTTTACGTGAATTATTATTAAATCTAATACAGGTAGTATTAATGATGGTGTATGCGTATGAGTGTTAATGAATTCGAATATGTGTCAAAAGTAATGAAATTCAATTAAGATTATCGATTTTACGTAATTAAATCAATTGCACGTATATTAAGGTAATAAAAGAACGCACTTACAAGAACTTACAATTAATGAAAGTAAATCTAGCGGTATTAAAATTGAATTTCGACACACAATTAAATTCGACTACTAACATTCATAGCGTCAAACTGACTATAATCTTCGTTTGTTACCTTACAAATGGTACAATAATGCAACTTAAGGACAATTACTCACGATTAATTGAACAAAGAAATGAAAAATACAAATTAAAAATAGAAATCAATTACGCATTTTAATAAGCTAACATAATTTTATAATATTCTTAAAAATAAAAGTAAATCCAGCCAAAGATGAATTTCGGCCAAGAATAAAAAAAAGTTATTGAAATGGAAGGGAAGCATTTCGAACAATTTTTTTTTAATAATTTCAGGTAAATTTTACATTACAAATTTTTATATAATAAAAAAATTAAAAAGGTTTAATAATTTTTGCATGTTAAGTAGAAAAATCATACTCTAAAAAAAAAAAAACCACAACTTGTTGGGGTGTTAAAATAAAATAAAAATAAAAAACAAAGGTTGGAGCACCACATTCGGGGGAATTGAGTGACCAAGCGGGGAGATATGTCTGAAATTGACAATGCCTCTTTCGTGAGCACTTTGCTCTTTTAAAAAAAAGATCGCTTGTCACACTGCTTAGAACAAAAATCAAAGGAGGTAAAACAAAACGGAGGGACGGCATGTTCCTCCCTATAGTAATTTAAAAAGGAAGTCATTAGACATGATTGATTAATTATTACACTATTACTGTCATCACATAATCACAATAATTATAAAAATCGTTATAAACAATTTGTAAAAACGCTTTTGGTTACAACAAGAAAATATATCATTTCACCTGTATATTTATATGCAACAACTGCATGCAAAAAAAAAAAAGACAAATCGGTCAATTTCCTCCTTACAAAAAAAAGGTCAAACTAAAGACACAAACCGGTCTATTCAGGTTGCATTTAATTCTCTTTTACAACAAAAAAAAAGGTTGAATTAAATTCTCTTTTACAACAAAAAAAAGGTTGAATTAAATTCTTTTAAACAACAAAAAAGAAAAGCTGAATTCAATTGACTGCATTGAAATGACTTGGGACTTCAAAACTGACTTGGGACTTCAAAACTGACTTCAAAACTGACTGAAACTTCGAAACTACTTGAAACTGACTGAAACTTGAAACTGATTAACTTGAAACTGATTAACTTGAAACTGATTAACTTGAAACTGATTAACTTGAAACTGATTAACTTGAAACTGACTGACTGACTGACTGACTTAAAATGATTTGAACTGACTGACATAAACTGACTTGCACTGACTGACTTAAACTGACTTGCACTGACTTGAACTAACTTCAACTGATATCAAGTATTTCTACAAATCTCTGGGGTGGTTGTTCCTCTGGATGCAACCTACTGAATTGAACTGACTGAAAACTGAAATTGACTGCACTCGAACTGCTATCAAGTGAAGTCTATTACTCTCTGGGTTTGGTTGTCCCTCTTGGAAGCAACCAACTAACTGAAATTAACTGAAATGGACTGCACTGAACTGCTATCAGTTGAGTCTACTGAAACTGACTTGCACTTGAACTGCCATCAAGTGGAGACTATTAATCTCTTGGGTTTGGTTGTCCCTCTTGGATACAACCAACTGAAACTGTCTGAAAACTGATTTGCAACTTATTTGCAACTAAAACTGACTTGAACTGATTTGCAAATAAAACTGACTCGAAACTACTTAAAGTATCTTTATAAATCTGTGAGGTTTGGTTGTCCCTCTTGGTTGCAACCATCTGAAAACTGAAACTGGAACTTGAAACTGCTTCAAGTATCTCTATATCTATAAACTCTCTATAAACTTTCTCTTTCTTAATTTGCAAGTCAATTCAATAATTTGAAAAAAATAGTAAACAAAAATAAAAAGTAAACAACATTTCACTCGAATGTACGCGAAGGTACAGTAATATTATGTTTGGTACATAAAATAAAATTATTCTATACTAACTATTATAGTGAAATTAACTCTGTGACAATTAACTCTGCGACAATTAACTGCGACAATTAACTCTGTGACAATTAACTTCTGTGACAATAACTGTGACAATTACTCTGTGACATTTAACTTCTGTGAAAATTAACTGTTTCAATAAAAATATGTATCACTGGTGTCTGAAATGTTCACTGTTTTTCTTGTTAATTCTGACTTAATACTAGTTAACCGTTAATAATACTGACTTTTCAAATGTTTACAAATTACTTAAAAAAACAAACTCTTACTTAACAAAATTTCTACGGCGAAATCCTTAGAGACGTGTCCTGAAGACGTCTTGCTGGCTACTTCTTCTTGGATGAAAACTAGGCGTGGAGAACTTGGAGTCGTGACGCACCGGTTCAAGGGTGGATGTTACGAACTGGAAGTCGTGACACGCCGGTCAACTGGTTTTATCCTGATGCAGGGTAATTTCTATCCTGGCCAAAGAGTGGCCACTTGTTAAAATCCTCTTGTTAAAATCCTGGTTAATGGGTCGCCAATGTGTTAAGATCCTGGCTATAGGGTCGCCACTTTTGTTAAGATCCTGGCTACAGGTCGCCACTTTGTTAAGATCCTTCTTCTGTATCCCTCTGGGTTGTTCGAATCGACGGGGGTTCTGGTTAGGAGGCAGCAACGGATATTTCTCGCGATAGTTTTCCTCTATAACATTCTAATTCTTTCTTCTCTCTATAGGGTCGACAGTTGTTAATTCTTCTCTTTCTATAATACTCTAATACTTTCTCTGATACTAAACTTATCGACTTTTCTTTTATAACTTATCGACTTTACTGACTGAGTTCTCTTTCGAGGGCACGGCTCGAAGGAAAAAATAAAAAAACTTCTTTACTGTAGTTTACTTCTAAAAATGTACAGGTAGTGCTCTGAATTTACAGGGGTAGAGGTTCGACCTCTTTCGACCATGGCTCAGGTCGGAATCTAAAAAAATTAAGGAGGCAAGGGGCGTCTTCCCTCTCCTCGCAGCGAGGCTGATAACAAGGGAATGTTAATCGAAGTAATCGAAGTGAAGTAATGAAGTGAATTGATTTTACAATTATATGCTTTATATATAATCTAAATTTTGGGGGAGTGCAGTTTGAAGGTTATGTTTCCCCCTTTAAACACATGATCAGAATTTTGCACAATATTTGAAAATAAGTAAATCTTTTAGCTGTGGTAATGTTCAAACGAATAAAGAAGATATTTGAAGATGAAGCCATATTTTCATCTTAAACCGCGTATTTTCAGATCTGATGTTATCATGATCTGCCAAGTTAACTAAAAGTGGAAATTGAACTATGCATTTTTACACTAAAATATGCATATGAGTAAAAATTAAAGGTTTAATATTTACAATTAAATGCTTAGGCAAGACATGACTTCATCTTTTTACAACGAAGAGAGAATGTATACAAAATATGAACACTGCAAAAAGTTTCTCAGGATTCATTATTAAGCTAAATTTAAAAATGATTAAGAAATTTTAAAAAGAGCAAGTCACCAATTATTTGGCAAAGTAGAAAGCACATTAAAAATTTATTCCAACGGAAAAATAATAAAATATAATCGTATTGTATTTTTTTGTAATTATGACTATGATTACCAATTAATTCATATTTACTTATATCGTTAATTACAATTCCATTTAAAGTACATTATTACATTATATATTAAATTATTATCGTTTAATTAAAGTTTCATTAAAGTACATTACAAGTTATCATCATTAATTACAGTTTCATTAAAGTACATTACGTCACTTACAATTCTTACAGTTTTTATATTTATATATGGTTATTAGTCCAACACAAAGTACATGGGCACATACGGTGTATATTTTTATACACAACATGACATACATGATAATAAGTTATAAATTTGAAATCAGAGGCAGAGGAGGTATTCATCTCAGAAGCGTTCGTTTTTGCTGTGGTTAGCGGAATTTGACCACTTGCATAAGCATTTATGAATATCTTGCGAGAGGTGAACGCACTTAAAAGAAAAAATTTAAAAAATACATGTGGACGTATTTACATGTATGTAAATGTACATGTATGTACGCGTAAAATATGGACTGATAGGTTGATAGGCATCAGTAGACAATAGGTAGGACACAACATATAAATAATGACGTATAGAGAATGAAGTTTTATTATTATTATTATTATTAAAGAATTTACCATACATTGAATACGGAAGATGTCCAAATACTAACACGTGATTCAGTGTTCAGGTATGGAAACCGTGAAGGAAATTTAAGTTATTTTATGACGTCATAGTGTATAAGTCATTATTAGAGGATTTAAAAGAAACGAATTAGAGACAAAGAGTGGGTATTAAGGACTAAGAGTACAACTACGGGTTCCAATCCTGTTATATGCAATGTGTATGCATAATCTAAGGAGGAGGGTGAGATGCAAGACAACCATAATTAATTATAATAAAGTCTATAACAAATTAAAAATGGAAATATGGATACGACTAAACCATAGAAATGGTAGATCGTAGGGTTGTGACACAAACAAAAAGAAAGCAACAAATAAATTTTTTTAGCCAAATCGCATCAGGCGACTTTGGCTCCTCGTAAAAATGAATATGGATATTCATTGTTCATTTTTACAGTGCTCTCCCCTTTAAAATGGTATTAATTAATACAATAATATAATACAATTAATACAATACAATTGAGAAAATAACATCCTAACTAATTCAAGTTAGATGATGACGAATTTTTCTTTACATTACAAATTTTATACAGAACAAGTGAATTCGGGTGATTGAGTACAATGCAGAGTAATCAAATCTTTAACATGACACTTGCTTAGAGAGCTATTATAAACTTTAAAAATTCAAAGATTAAAGCTTTAATTTTATGCAAACAGAATAAAAAGATTGATACGTTAATTTAGACAAATAATAATAATAATGTTAAATTTTACAAACATTTAGTTATCATGATCGTACAGTTAATAAACTAATTTTTATTGACTATTGTAGTTAAAAATCGAATTACGTAGTGGATGATGTATAGACCTGTGGTCTAGGGTGTATTTGTGTGTACCAGGTACAGAGTGTAGGGATCTGTGATATGTCCAATGGGGAAAGGGATTTATCGTTGAAGTTATACGTAAATGCGCATACGTATATATACGTGTACGTAGAACATGAGTATTGAGTATGTGGATTATGAGAGTAATTGGTTCATCCGTGAAGAACTAGATCATTAGTGGTCATTGGTGGATTAGGATTATATCTGTATATATAGATATATATATATACTTTAAGGAACAGATTAGCTTTGGTTAAAATAACTTAATTAATAAATGCATGAGCAAAAATTTATATATAGTAAGCAAAAATGATTAAGATTAAACTACATAGTTAGCACTTACACGCAATGAAATAGTTATTGTGATATCCAATGATTTTAGCATAAGGTTTGTATATACAGTATAGTGTGCATACATGTATGTGTGTGTGTGTGTGTGTGTGTGTGTGTGTGTAAGGATTCGGGAGGTTTTCGAATTAACAGTTATATAATAATTTAAATTGAGAGTCGGGTTATAGAATCCTTTAAGTTTACGTGAATTATTATTAAATCTAATACAGGTAGTATTAATGATGGTGTATGCGTATGAGTGTTAATGAATTCGAATATGTGTCAAAAGTAATGAAATTCAATTAAGATTATCGATTTTACGTAATTAATCAATTGCACGTATATTAAGGTAATAAAAGAACGCACTTACAAGAACTTACAATTAATGAAAGTAAATCTAGCGGTATTAAAATTGAATTTCGACACACAATTAAATTCGACTACTAACATTCATAGCGTCAAACTGACTATAATCTTCGTTTGTTACCTTACAAATGGTACAATAATGCAACTTAAGGACAATTACTCACGATTAATTGAACAAAGAAATGAAAAATACAAATTAAAAATAGAAATCAATTACGCATTTTAATAAGCTAACATAATTTTATAATATTCTTAAAAATAAAGTAAATCCAGCCAAAGATGAATTTCGGCCAAGAATAAAAAAAAGTTATTGAAATGGAAGGGAAGCATTTCGAACAATTTTTTTTAATAATTTCAGGTAAATTTTACATTACAAATTTTTATATAATAAAAAAATTAAAAAGGTTTAATAATTTTTGCATGTTAAGTAGAAAAATCATACTCTAAAAAAAAAAAAACCACAACTTGTTGGGGTGTTAAAATAAAATAAAAATAAAAAACAAAGGTTGGAGCACCACATTCGGGGAATTGAGTGACCAAGCGGGGAGATATGTCTGAAATTGACAATGCCTCTTTCGTGAGCACTTTGCTCTTTTAAAAAAAAAGATCGCTTGTCACACTGCTTAGAACAAAAATCAAAGGAGGTAAAACAAAACGGAGGGACGGCATGTTCCTCCCTATAGTAATTTAAAAAGGAAGTCATTAGACATGATTGATTAATTATTACACTATTACTGTCATCACATAATCACAATAATTATAAAATCGTTATAAACAATTTGTAAAAACGCTTTTGGTTACAACAAGAAAATATCATTTCACCTGTATATTTATATATGCAACAACTGCATGCAAAAAAAAAAGACAAATCGGTCATTTCCTCCTTACAAAAAAAGGTCAAACTAAACACAAACCGGTCTATTCAGGTTGCATTTAATTCTCTTTTACAACAAAAAAAAGGTTGAATTAATTCTCTTTTACAACAAAAAAAAGGTTGAATTAAATTCTTTTAAACAACAAAAAAAAAGCTGAATTCAATTGACTGCATTGAATGACTTGGGACTTCAAAACTGACTTGGGACTTCAAAACTGACTTCAAACTGACTGAAACTTCGAAACTACTTGAAACTGACTGAAACTTGAAACTGATTAACTTGAAACTGATTAACTTGAAACTGATTAACTTGAAACTGATTAACTTGAAACTGATTAACTTGAAACTGACTGACTGACTGACTGACTTAAAATGATTTGAACTGACTGACATAAACTGACTTGCACTGACTGACTTAAACTGACTTGCACTGACTTGAACTAACTTCAACTGATATCAAGTATTTCTACAAATCTCTGGGTGGTTGTTCCTCTGGATGCAACCTACTGAATTGAACTGACTGAAAACTGAAATTGACTGCACTCGAACTGCTATCAAGTGAAGTCTATTACTCTCTGGGTTTGGTTGTCCCTCTTGGAAGCAACCAACTAACTGAAATTAACTGAAATGGACTGCACTGAACTGCTATCAGTTGAGTCTACTGAAACTGACTTGCACTTGAACTGCCATCAAGTGGAGACTATTAATCTCTTGGGTTTGGTTGTCCCTCTTGGATACAACCAACTGAAACTGTCTGAAAACTGATTTGCAACTTATTTGCAACTAAACTGACTTGAACTGATTTGCAAATAAAACTGACTCGAAACTACTTAAAGTATCTTTATAAATCTGTGAGGTTTGGTTGTCCCTCTTGGTTGCAACCATCTGAAAACTGAAACTGGAACTTGAAACTGCTTCAAGTATCTCTATATCTATAAACTCTCTATAAACTTTCTCTTTCTTAATTTGCAAGTCAATTCAATAATTTGAAAAAAATAGTAAACAAAATAAAAAGTAAACAACATTTCACTCGAATGTACGCGAAGGTACAGTAATATTATGTTTGGTACATAAAATAAAATTATTCTATACTAACTATTATAGTGAAATTAACTCTGTGACAATTAACTCTGCGACAATTAACTGCGACAATTAACTCTGTGACAATTAACTTCTGTGACAATAACTGTGACAATTACTCTGTGACATTTAACTTCTGTGAAAATTAACTGTTTCAATAAAATATGTATCACTGGTGTCTGAAATGTTCACTGTTTTTCTTGTTAATTCTGACTTAATACTAGTTAACCGTTAATAATCTGACTTTTCAAATGTTTACAAATTACTTAAAAAAACAAACTCTTACTTAACAAAATTTCTACGGCGAAATCCTTAGAGACGTGTCCTGAAGACGTCTTGCTGGCTACTTCTTCTTGGATGAAAACTAGGCGTGGAGAACTTGGAGTCGTGACGCACCGGTTCAAGGGTGGATGTTACGAACTGGAAGTCGTGACACGCCGGTCAACTGGTTTTTATCCTGATGCAGGGTAATTTCTATCCTGGCCAAAGAGTGGCCACTTGTTAAAATCCTCTTGTTAAAATCCTGGTTAATGGGTCGCCAATGTGTTAAGATCCTGGCTATAGGGTCGCCACTTTTGTTAAGATCCTGGCTACAGGGTCGCCACTTTGTTAAGATCCTTCTTCTGTATCCCTCTGGGTTTGTTCGAATCGACGGGGTTCTGGTTAGGAGGCAGCAACGGATATTTCTCGCGATAGTTTTCCTCTATAACATTCTAATTCTTTCTTCTCTCTATAGGGTCGACAGTTGTTAATTCTTCTCTTTCTATAATACTCTAATACTTTCTCTGATACTAAACTTATCGACTTTTCTTTTATAACTTATCGACTTTACTGACTGAGTTCTCTTTCGAGGGCACGGCTCGAAGGAAAAATAAAAAACTTCTTTACTGTAGTTTACTTCTAAAAATGTACAGGTAGTGCTCTGAATTTACAGGGGTAGAGGTTCGACCTCTTTCGACCATGGCTCAGGTCGGAATCTAAAAAAATTAAGGAGGCAAGGGGCGTCTTCCCTCTCCTCGCAGCGAGGCTGATAACAAGGGAATGTTAATCGAAGTAATCGAAGTGAAGTAATGAAGTGAATTGATTTTACAATTATATGCTTTATATATATCTAAATTTTGGGGAGTGCAGTTTGAAGGTTATGTTTCCCCCTTTAAACACATGATCAGAATTTTGCACAATATTTGAAAATAAGTAAATCTTTTAGCTGTGGTAATGTTCAAACGAATAAAGAAGATATTTGAAGATGAAGCCATATTTTCATCTTAAACCGCGTATTTTCAGATCTGATGTTATCATGATCTGCCAAGTTAACTAAAAGTGGAAATTGAACTATGCATTTTTACACTAAAATATGCATATGAGTAAAAATTAAAGGTTTAATATTTACAATTAAATGCTTAGGCAAGACATGACTTCATCTTTTTACAACGAAGAGAGAATGTATACAAAATATGAACACTGCAAAAAGTTTCTCAGGATTCATTATTAAGCTAAATTTAAAAATGATTAAGAAATTTTAAAAGAGCAAGTCCCAATTATTTGGCAAAGTAGAAAGCACATTAAAAATTTATTCCAACGGAAAAATAATAAAATATAATCGTATTGTATTTTTTGTAATTATGACTATGATTACCAATTAATTCATATTTACTTATATCGTTAATTACAATTCCATTTAAAGTACATTATTACATTATATATTAAATTATTATCGTTTAATTAAAGTTTCATTAAAGTACATTACAAGTTATCATCATTAATTACAGTTTCATTAAAGTACATTACGTCACTTACAATTCTTACAGTTTTTATATTTATATATGGTTATTAGTCCACACAAAGTACATGGGCACATACGTGTATATTTTTATACACAACATGACATACATGATAATAAGTTATAAATTTGAAATCAGAGGCAGAGGAGGTATTCATCTCAGAAGCGTTCGTTTTTGCTGTGGTTAGCGGAATTTGACCACTTGCATAAGCATTTATGAATATCTTGCGAGAGGTGAACGCACTTAAAAGAAAAAATAAAAAATACATGTGGACGTATTTACATGTATGTAAATGTACATGTATGTACCGTAAAATATGGACTGATAGGTTGATAGGCATCAGTAGACATAGGTAGGACACAACATATAAAAATGACGTATAGAGATGAAGTTTTATTATTATTATTATATTAAAGAATTTACCATACATTGATACGAAGATGTCCAAATACTAAACACGTGATTCAGTGTTCAAGGTATGGAAACCGTGAAGGAAATTTAAGTTATTTTATGACGTCATAGTGTATAAGTCTTATTAGGAGGATTTAAAAGAAACGAATTAGAGACAAAGAGTGGGTATTAAGGACTAAGAAGTACAACTACGGGTTCCAATCCTGTTATATGCAATGTGTATGCATAATCTAAGGAGGAGGGTGAGATGCAAGACAACCATAATTAATTATAATAAGTCTATAACAATTAAAAATGGAAATATGGATACGACTAAACATAGAAATGGTAGATCGTAGGGTTGTGACACAAACAAAATAGAAGCAACAAATAATTTTTTTTAGCCAAAATCGCATCATGCGACTTTGGCTCCTCGTAAAATGAATTGGATTATTCATTGTTCATTTTTACAGTGCTCTCCTTTAAAATGGTATTATTAATACAAAATATAATACACTTAATACAATACAATTGAGAAAAATACATCCTAACTAATTCAAGTTAGATGATGACGAATTTTTCTTTACATTACAATTTTATACAGAACAAGTGAATTCGGTGATTGAGTACAATGCAGAGTAATCAATCTTTAACATGACACTTGCTTTAGAGCTATTATAAACTTTAAAATTCAAAGATTAAACTTTAATTTTATGCAAACAGAATAAAAAGATTGATACGTTAATTAGACAAATATAATAATAATTTTAAATTTTACAAACATTTATTATCATGATCGTACAGTTAATAACTATATTTTTATTGACTATGTAGTTAAAAATCGAATTACGTAGTGGATGATGTATAGACTGTGGTTCTAGGGTGTATTTGTGGTACAGGTTACAGAGTGTAGGATCTTGTGATATGTCCAATGGGGAAAAGGGATTTATCGTGAAGTTATACGTAAATCGCATACGTATATATACGTGTACGTAGAACATGAGTATTGAGTATGTGGATTATGAGAGTAATTGGTTCATCCCGTGAAGAACTAGATCATTAGTGGTCATTGGTGATTAGGATTATATCTGTATATATAGATATATATATATACTTTTAAGGAACAGATTAGCTTTGGTTAAAATAACTTAATTAATATATGGCATGAGCAAAAATTTAATATATAGTAAGCAAAAATGATTAAGATTAAACTACATAGTTAGCACTTACACGCAATGAAATAGTTATTGTGATATCCAATGATTTTAGCATAAGGTTTGTATATACAGTATAGTTGTGCATACATGTATGTGTTGTGTGTGTGTGTGTGTGGTTTGTGTGTGTGTAAGGATTCGGGAGGTTTTCGAATTAACGTTATATAAATAATTTAAATTGAGAGTCGGGTTATAGAATCCTTTAAGTTTACGTGAATTATTATTAAATCTAATACAGGTAGTATTTAATGATGGTGTATGCGTATGAGTGTTAATGAATTCGAATATGTGTCAAAAGTAATGAAATTCAATTAAGGTATTATCGATTTTACGTAATTAAATCAATTGCACGTATATTAAGGAATAAAAGAACGCACTTACAAGAACTTACAATTAATGAAAGTAAATCTAGCGGTATTAAAATTGAATTTCGACACACAATTAAATTCGACTACTAACATTCATAGCGTCAAACTGACTATAATCTTCGTTTTGTTACCTTACAAATGGTACAGTAATGCACTTAAGGACAATTACTCACGATTAATTGAACAAAGAAATGAAAAAATACAAATTAAAAATAGAAATCAATTACGCATTTTAATAAGCTAACATAATTTTATAATATTCTTAAAAATAAAAAGTAATCCAGCCAAAGATGAATTTCGGCCAAGAATAAAAAAAAGTTATTGAAATGGAAGGGAAGCATTTCGAACAATTTTTTTTTAATAATTTTCAGGTAAATTTTACATTACAAATTTTTATATAATAAAAAAAATTAAAAAGGTTTAATAATTTTTGCATGTTAAGTAGAAAAATCATACTCTAAAAAAAAAAAAAACCCAACTTGTTGGGGTGTTTAAAATAAAATAAAAATAAAAAAACAAAGGTTGGAGCACCAACATTCGGGGGAATTGAGTGACCAAGCGGGGAGATATGTCTGAAATTGACAATGCCTCTTTCGTGAGCACTTTGCTCTTTTAAAAAAAAAGATCGCTTGTCACACTGCTTAGAACAAAAATCAAAGGAGGTAAAACAAACGGAGGGACGGCATGTCCTCCCTATAGTAATTTAAAAAGGAAGTCATTAGACATGATTGATTAATTATTACACTATTACTGTCATCACATAATCACAATAATTATAAAAATCGTTATAAACAATTTGTAAAAACGCTTTTGGTTACAACAAGAAAATATATCATTTCAACCTGTATATTTATATATGCAACAACTGCATGCAAAAAAAAAAAGACAAATCGGTCAATTTCCTCCTTACAAAAAAAAAGGTCAAACTAAAGACACAAACCGGTCTATTCAGGTTGCATTTAATTCTCTTTTACAACAAAAAAAAAGGTTGAATTAATTCGCTTTTACAACAAAAAAAAGGTTGAATTAAATTCTTTTAAACAACAAAAAAGAAAAGCTGAATTCAATTGACTGCATTGAAATGACTTGGGACTTCAAAACTGACTTGGGACTTCAAAACTGACTTCAAAACTGACTGAAACTTCGAAACTACTTGAAACTGACTGAAACTTGAAACTGATTAACTTGAAACTGATTAACTTGAAACTGATTAACTTGAAACTGATTAACTTGAAACTGATTAACTTGAAACTGACTGACTGACTGACTGACTTAAAATGATTTGAACTGACTGACATAAACTGACTTGCACTGACTGACTTAAACTGACTTGCACTGACTTGAACTAACTTCACTGATATCAAGTATTTCTACAAATCTCTGGGTGGTTGTTCCTCTGGATGCAACCTACTGAATTGAACTGACTGAAAACTGAAATTGACTGCACTCGAACTGCTATCAAGTGAAGTCTATTACTCTCTGGGTTTGGTTGTCCCTCTTGGAAGCACCAACTAACTGAAATTAACTGAAATGGACTGCACTGAACTGCTATCAGTTGAGTTTACTGAAACTGACTTGCACTTGAACTGCCATCAAGTGGAGACTATTAATCTCTTGGGTTTTGGTTGTCCTCTTGGATACAACCAACTGAAACTGTCTGAAAACTGATTTGCAACTTATTTGCAACTAAAACTGACTTGAACTGATTTTGCAAATAAAACTGACTCGAAACTACTTAAAGTATCTTTATAAATCTGTGAGGTTTGGTTGTCCCTCTTGGTTGCAACCATCTGAAAACTGAAACTGGAACTTGAAACTGCTTCAAGTATCTCTATATCTATAAACTCTCTATAAACTTTCTCTTTCTTAATTTGCAAGTCAATTCAATAATTTGAAAAAATAGTAAACAAAAATAAAAAAGTAAACAACATTTCACTCGAATGTACGCGAAGGTACAGTAATATTATGTTTGGTACATAAAATAAAATTATTCTATACTAACTATTATAGTGAAATTAACTCTGTGACAATTAACTCTGCGACAATTAACTGCGACATTAACTCTGTGACAATTAACTTCTGTGACAATAACTGTGACAATTACTCTGTGACATTTAACTTCTGTGAAAATAACTGTTTCAATAAAAATATGTATCACTGGTGTCTGAAATGTTCACTGTTTTTCTTGTTAATTCTGACTTAATACTAGTTAACCGTTAATAATACTGACTTTTCAAATGTTTACAAATTACTTAAAAAACAAACTCTTACTTAACAAAATTTCTACGGCGAAATCCTTAGAGACGTGTCCTGAAGACGTCTTGCTGGCTACTTCTTCTTGGATGAAAACTAGGCGTGGAGAACTTGGAGTCGTGACGCACCGGTTCAAGGGTGGATGTTACGAACTGGAAGTCGTGACACCCGGTCAACTGGTTTTATCCTGATGCAGGGTAATTTCTATCCTGGCCAAAGAGTGGCCACTTGTTAAAATCCTCTTGTTAAAATCCTGGTTAATGGGTCGCCAATGTGTTAAGATCCTGGCTATAGGGTCGCCACTTTTGTTAAGATCCTGGCTACAGGGTCGCCACTTTGTTAAGATCCTTCTTCTGTATCCCTCTGGGTTTGTTCGAATCGACGGGGGTTCTGGTTAGGAGGCAGCAACGGATATTTCTCGCGATAGTTTTCCTCTATAACATTCTAATTCTTTCTTCTCTCTATAGGGTCGACAGTTGTTAATTCTTCTTCTTTTCTATAATACTCTAATACTTTCTCTGATACTAAACTTATCGACTTTTCTTTTATAACTTATCGACTTTACTGACTGAGTTCTCTTTCGAGGGCACGGCTCGAAGGAAAAATAAAAAAACTTCTTTACTGTAGTTTACTTCTAAAATGTACAGGTAGTGCTCTGAATTTACAGGGGTAGAGGTTCGACCTCTTTCGACCATGGCTCAGGTCGGAATCTAAAAAAATTAAGGAGGCAAGGGGCGTCTTCCCTCTCCTCGCAGCGAGGCTGATAACAAGGGAATGTTAATCGAAGTAATCGAAGTGAAGTAATGAAGTGAATTGATTTTACAATTATATGCTTTATATATAATCTAAATTTTGGGGGAGTGCAGTTTGAAGGTTATGTTTTCCCCCTTTAAACACATGATCAGAATTTTGCACAATATTTGAAAATAAGTAAATCTTTTAGCTGTGGTAATGTTCAAACGAATAAAGAAGATATTTGAAGATGAAGCCATATTTTCATCTTAAACCGCGTATTTTCAGATCTGATGTTATCATGATCTGCCAAGTTAACTAAAAGTGGAAATTGAACTATGCATTTTTACACTAAAATATGCATATGAGTAAAAATTAAAGGTTTAATATTTACAATTAAATGCTTAGGCAAGACATGACTTCATCTTTTTACAACGAAGAGAGAATGTATACAAAATATGAACACTGCAAAAAGTTTCTCAGGATTCATTATTAAGCTAAATTTAAAAATGATTAAGAAATTTTAAAAAGAGCAAGTCACCAATTATTTGGCAAAGTAGAAAGCACATTAAAAATTTATTCCAACGGAAAAATAATAAATATAATCGTATTGTATTTTTTTTGTAATTATGACTATGATTACCAATTAATTCATATTTACTTATATCGTTAATTACAATTCCATTTAAAGTACATTATTACATTATATATTAAATTATTATCGTTTAATTAAAGTTTCATTAAAGTACATTACAAGTTATCATCATTAATTACAGTTTCATTAAAGTACATTACGTCACTTACAATTCTTACAGTTTTTATATTTATATATGGTTATTATCCAACAAAGTACATGGGCACATACGGTGTATATTTTTATACACAACATGACATACATGATAATAAGTTATAAATTTGAAATCAGAGGCAGAGGAGGTATTCATCTCAGAAGCGTTCGTTTTTGCTGTGGTTAGCGGAATTTGACCACTTGCATAAGCATTTATGAATATCTTGCGAGAGGTGAACGCACTTAAAAGAAAAAATAAAAAAAATACATGTGGACGTATTTACATGTGCGTAACACAATAGGTTGTGTGCGTAATATAGACACGCGTAAAATATGGACTGATAGGTTGATAGGCATCAGTAGACAATAGGTAGGACACAACATATAAATAATGACGTATAGAGAATGAAGTTATTATTATTATTATTATTATTATTATTAAAGAATTTACCTTACATTGAATACGGAAGATGTCGAAATACTGAACATGTGATTCAGTATTCAAGGTATGGAAACCGTGAAGGAAATTTAAGTTATTTTATGACGTCATAGTGTATAAGTCATTATTGGGAGGATTTAAAAGAAACGAATTAGAGACAAAGAGTGGGTATTAAGGACTATTAAGGACTAAGGAAGTACAACTACGGGTTCCAATCCTGTTATATGCAATGTGTATGCATAATCTAGGGACGAGGGTGAGATGCAAGGAAACCATAATTAATTATAATAAAGTCTATAACAAATGAAAAATGGAAATATGGATACGACTAAACCATAGAAATGGTAGATTATAAGGTTGTGACACAAACAAAAATAGAAAGCAACAAATAAATTTTTTTGTCCAAAATCGCATCATGCGACTTTGGCTCCTCATGTAAAAATGAATATGGATTGTTCATTGTTCATTTTTACATATATATATATAATAATATATATATATATATATATATATATATATTTATATATATATATATATATATATATTTATATATATATATATATATATCTTTGATTACCCCTGGTTTAGCTACCGGTCGAATTGGTCATTCTGACGAAGGTTAAACTTGTCACTCAATCTTATATCCACAGTTCAACGTGGAATATTAACCACGCCCACCAGCATCTCGCTGTATTAATCACTAGTCTACCCAGGGGTACCCATTTATCCACCAACCAATTTTATGGTATGGATGGGTGAACAAATATGTTTGTTGCCAGCCGCCTGTCGTCGTCGGGGTTCGACCACTACGCCACGTAGTCAGCGATGCTAACCAGTCACTGCCGAGTCATATATATATATATATATATATATATATATATATAATTATATATATATATATATTAGCCATGAACAAGAAAGGAGTCGAACATCTAGAATGAATTTTACTCAAGGCCTATCCTGAAAAATAATGATTATCAGTTAACATGCTAAAAAAGTTTTAAAATACTCACAAACTGATAAAGGGAGTGAAGTGTTAACAAACTTTCTGTTGTGAAGCTCGCATGAAGAATGAATGCTTTCGATTAGAGTTTGGGCTTAAATAGCTTCATCTCTCTGTGTAGTATTGCACAGATAGTTTCCATATTTCACCATAATTTCAATTCGTTGTGTACTTGCGCTATGTAATTTGGCTAATGCCTACCAACAGATTTCATAATTTGTTAATGAGAAAAACGAATGTTCTTTATATATGCAGTCATGTACCTTTGCAGCGATAAAAATTAAGGGAGCTTCCTTCAATATACAAATATGTATATCCAGCAACTTATATTCCAGAAGTATTGAAACGTATTATTATGTAATATAACGTTATGGATATTTCGCAATCCCTGCCCGTTTGTATAATTTTGGGAAGCTGCTGAAAATGTGGACTAATAAACTATTGTTAAAAATTATATTAATCAGGGAAGCTAATTGCTTACAAGTAATGTTTTAAATTTATAGAATGATCCTAAACAAATATATTTAATTTTTGCCCACCCTCTCACTAAACCAAAATTCCGTTTTCTGTATTGAAAATGTGTGTAGAAAACGACTTTTGCAACATTTAGTGTAACACTATTATAAAATGCATTATAAAATGCTTCTGTTTTAAATTCATTGTATAATGGAATTCGTGTAATAAATGGAATAATATTAAATAAGGTATTCGCCAAAAATATGGAATTAACTACAGTAGGTGGATGTTGAAACGGGATACTCCAGAATTATTACATAAAAGAGAAAGAACAGCGCATAGATCTCACAAGAAAACTCAGGATAAATAAAGGCGGATATGTAATTGCCGTTAATAGCATTCATTCTTTTTAAAGTTGTTTGCAATTGTAATTAGCATAACAAAACGAAATAGTTAACTAATATAAATTGAAATAATTAATATTTATTTATGTAGCTGTTTTTCTCTGCCAGTTTGCAGAAAATCCTTACGTGATAGAAAAATGCATACTTTATTCGAAATCATTTCAAATGTAATTGATTTATTTAAATCAGTTATTAGTAAGAAAATCTCTCCTACAAAGTTCTCACTCGCAGGCCTGTGTAATTTATAGTCAATAATTGGTAACAATAATTATAATAATAATAAATAATTCTCGTTACAGATAAATCACTAGAAAAAATTACATACCTTTAAATTTGTTTATTACACTGCCCAACACCAATTTTGCTGATTTAATTCTAACACCTGTTTTTAGGTAACTTTGGTGTGCTGATTTCAAAAATCACCTTAGTTTTTGCCTATCACGTCAGGTTTTCGAGCAATCAAATACGGAAATATCGCATTTTGGCAGGGATATGCTCAATTTTTTTTCTTTTCAAAAAATAAGTTTTTACATATTCAGAATCAGCATGGAAAAGTAAACAGTTGTGCAGGGAGTGAACTTTAATATACAATGGTAATATTGACACATGAAGTGATTAAAAGTGTTTAAATAAGCAAAAAATGAATCCATGATCATGACGTCACGCTCACACCTGGGGAGATCACAGATACCCAAGATTTTAATATGTTGTACATGACCTTTAGATTTAATGCACAGATTTGCGTATTCCACAGATAAAATTTTAACAGCAAAACAGCTGTTAACAGGTCTCAAAAATCATCAATTTTGATAAGTGCCCTTCATGGATCACCCAAAATAGGCATATTGCATTGCACATTGCACGAAAACCTGATGTGATGGACAGAATCTAAGGTGATTTTTTAAATCAGCACATCAATATTATCCAGAAACAGGTCTTAGAATTAAATCACCAGCAAAAAATGTTTTTTTTGTTGGGCAGTGTTATTAATTAGTTTGGAAAATCAGGCAAGATTGTGAAGTGAGTGGCCAATTATAATTAACGTACTTAAAAAAGAATTAGGCAACTACTGTACAATAAATCAGTAAACTTATCAAATATATATATATATATATATATATATATATATATATATATATATATATATATATATATATTTGCATCAGTCATTCGTTTCACGTGCTTAATTGTGAAATTCACCATATATATATATATATATATATATATATATGTAATAATTGAAGGTAAATAATAATAGGTATGTTGGTCTAACTGCATAATGTAGTTTAATAGTTTTTGTCATATGGACTATAGTCTGCCAATAAACCTTTTCATTTCATTTCGCTTCATTTTATATTAGTGTAGAATAAATTAAATTTAATGAGGAAAAGCAAAAGTTACCCCTATAATTGAAAATAAAATGTTTTATTTCAATTTTATATAATATTTTATGAAAGACACCTTATAAAGGAGGGACCGTCTTGAAGGACGGTGAAGGATCCTCATGAAGGAAGGCAGGAGACCGTCTTGAAGGACGGTGAGGGGGAAATTTTCAAATTGATCCATGTCTGTCTCCCCAAACGCAGCTATACTACTACTGGTGCAATCATAAAAATTTCGATAGGTTTAACGGTGTGGTACCAGTGGCGACAGAACGTCAGCGCGCAAAGGAGAGCCAAGTAGGAGTGATTAGCATACTTCTAGACTACATTCACTAGATTGCGTGAACATGCTAACGTGTTACGGTTTACAAAATATGTTACATAGCCGAAACACAAAGTAAATGTTTACTAATTACACAATTAAAAAAATTTGTTTTTCAAAGTTTAAAATACCAAAATGTCTTCGCTGGCAAGGGGGCCTGGCCTCCCCCACGACAATTTAAGAGGGGACCGCTGGTCCCCGGCCCCCCCTCCCCGCGTTCCGCCGCCTATGGGTAGTACATAACTTTTGTCCAGGAGTCTGCAGAAGAATTACATTATGTAACAAAATTTTGGAAAATTTGTATTTATCTTATTTTTTTGGTGTTTCTTTATGTTTTTGGTTGCGCTGAATTAAAAAATCGCATTAGTTTTCTCGTGCAAACTCTAGTTTCTTCTGAAAACCGTAATCTATTTTTTGTACCTTGTGCTTATCAGAGAGCAAAATCACAATGAGGAAAAGGAAAGGAAAATAAACATATTTCAAATTTAAAGGTATATAATGTGTATATATAAAATGTATATGATGTATATAGAATGCGTATATAATGCGTATATAATGTGCATATATAATGCACCCAAATATAATATGCACACAAATATGCTCACAAATCTAAACGGATAATGCTTAAAAATGTACATTTGAGCGACTTTTTCTCTTGTACTCCCGTGGATTATCTTGTATTAAACACCAGATATAGTCGCCCAGCATATCTTCGTCCCATTTTTTCTGATATCTCCTCTCCATGGTTTGGATATCTTGGTGAAAACGTTCGCCATGTTCTTCACTTACGTCACTCAAATTTGGTCTGAAAAATTCTAAATGCGAGTCTAGATAGTGTAACTTCAGAGACATTCTACAACCCAACCTTTGAAAGTGTTTGAGTAGATTTTCTACTAGCTCTTTGTAGTTATCGTTCTTCTTGTTACCTAAAAATCCATGGACTACAAGCCGAAATGACTGCCAAGCATTTTTTTCAAGAGCTGTTATTTTTTCTTCTAACTCTTTAGATGCTAACATGCGTCTGACTTGAGGTCCAACAAATATGCCCCCCTTGATTTTAGCTTCAGAAAGTTTGGGAAACATTGAACGTATATGATAAAGAGCACCACTTTCAGCATCCAAAGCTTTGATGAATTGCTTAATAACATTAAGAATACTGTGTTTGCCTGGATTAAGCTCATTTCTCACGGGCCATTCCTTTCTGACAAAGTGCTCACCATCTGCTCTGCTGTCCCAAAGGCAAAGGAAACACGAATATTTAGTGTAACGCCCTGTAGTCCAAGCAGGAATCCTAGTATTTTGAAGTCTCCACATACATCCCATCTATGTTCACTGTAGTTTATTTTGTCTAGCAACTGCTTTACATTTCATATTCTTCCTTCAATTCAACCGAATGAGCCACAGGAAAAGATGGAAACATGTTTCCATTATGTAGTAGGACGCCTTTTAAACTTCTAGTTCAACTGTCAATAAACAAACATCATTCAGCAGGGCTGTATTCAATTCCTATCTCAGCAAAAAGGCCATTCACATCACAGCAGTAGCAAAGAGAGCTCGATGCAAAACAGGAGTAGAAAGAAGCGTATCGAAAATGCCTATTCCTGTAGAAAGAGATCTTAATACTTGGGCCCAAAAGATTCCACTCTTTAAGGCGGGACGTCATAATTTCTGCATTGGTTTTCGTAAGGTTCATATCCCTGACTAGGTCGTCTATGTCTTTCTGGTTGGAGAAATGGGGTGACGTATTGGAATTGGAGCTTGCCTCGAAATCAGCATCTTCATCTTCATTATGGGGGACTGGGGCATGGAGCAATAGAAGATGGGATATTTGGATATAGGAAATTTTTTCGACCTTTACCTCTCTTGTAGAGTGAAATGTCTACCATGCTGAAGTAGCAATCATCGTGGTGATTGGTTTGCTCCCTCCAAATGCGAGGAATAGCAAATAGCATGCCTTTTCTGGTACCTCGTAGCCATCCTTCTAATGTGGAACGGCAGTTTCCACAGCAAAAGTAAGGTGCCCATGATTTATTTTGATCGCCCATAGGCATGCCAAAGTAAGCGTGATACGCTGTACAAAACTTCGTTCCTGTGTCAATTTTGTGCTTTACTTGCTTTGAATTGATGTAATATGTAATAGCCGCAAACATCATAAAATGAATTTGCAGAGTGTCTACAGGGCCTATTGGTAGCCATCACCATATAATTCTAATATCTGAAAAATACAAATAAAAAACATTTTATAAACAGAAATGAGAAACCAAATGTGTACACATATTTAATAATGGGCTTTAACCAATAAAAACATTACTAATAAACCCCAGTTTTGGGGACATTTTGAATTTTGCTCTTGAAATTACTTTTGCTATCTCAGAAAAATACCTTAAAATGGCGAAACAGTAAGATTTCTAAATTTGACCATATCATAAAAACTATAGTTTTCCGAGAAAAACCGATGCCAAATCTGTAATCAGCGCGGCCGAAACATATAGAAAAGATAGAAAAATCAACATAAACAAAAAATTGCTGCACACTATGACCTATTTTATATTTTAGGAAGAAATCTGAACCACGCTAAACGTACGAATGACAGCGAGAACTAGAGATTTATTGCTCGGACACGAGCCAACGCATTCCGTGAAACAATGGAAGCAGGAACAACATTTATCAATCGAAACTGGATTACTGAAAGGTTGAGACGAAGTGAACTATGGGTTACCAGAAACTGGAAAAAAGGTTACGATAACTGCTCTACTGACTTTGGGGAAGGACGACCGGAAAAAGTGTCACAAGAGAACAAAGAAATCATTGATGCGAACAGTGGAAAACGGCGACGAAGCAATTCGAAATCAATGATTTTTTTGTTCTCTTGTGACAGTTTTCCGGTCGTCCTTCCCCAAAGTCAGTAGAGCAGTTGTCGTAACATTTTTTCCATTTTCTGGTAACCCACAGTTCACTTCGTCTCAACCTTTCAGCAATCCACTTTCGATTGATAAATGTTGTTCCTGCTTCCATTGCTTCACGGAATGCGTTGTCTCGTGTCCAAGCAATAAATCTCTGGTCATCGCTGTCATTCAGTACGTTTAGCATGGTTCAGAGTTCTTCCTAAAATATAAATAGGTCATATTAAAATGTACAATTCTCAAATATAACATAGCAGTCACTAATTTTTCTGCGGACCCCTAGATAAAGTTTATGCACCACCCAGTACAGTATACTGAAGTTTTTCTCTGGTTTTGAGTTATTGTTACTAGTTTTACATCCATTTGGTTAATTTTTATTTGCTTGAATAAAATTTTGTTTTCATCAAACAAATGTTTACAACTTGTACAGTAAGTTATGCTGGAATTATTTTGAAACCAAAGTCCAGTTAAAATGCCAAGAGAAATCTATTCCAAATTTACTTTTAATAATGTACTCGATATTTTCCAGATCGAACCAGCTAAACAAGGCTCCTTTAAGCCATGGTCAATTGATATCTCAACGTAATTTAATTCTTATGCTGATCATTTTAGTAAAATAAAAGTATTTGTAATTCCACAATTCCACAATAAACATTTATTTTACCTCTTCATTTAGATGTCAGGTTGTTGTTGTTGTTGTTATTGTTGTCGTTGTTAAATGCATGATTTTACGTCTGAGCTAACAGTCAGGGTCATATGACAGAGGAGATCTACGACTTAACGTGAGATTCAAATCTCTATATCCCCCTAAAGAAAGACCCAGAAGAAGCTCCTTAATCGCCGAAGTCTGTAAGATTTGAATCCGGGACCTTCACTCTTAAGAGCCTGTTACTCTACCACTAACTAAGCTACTCTGGCATGTTTGAACCTAAAGTTTATTTATGTCTTAATTAACCTGCATGTATTTAATTTTACCCCTCACATAATACAATTTCTGAATGATTTTGGGGAATATGTACAATAAAATTAAATTCAAATTTAATCCCTGTACAGTGCTTACAAGAAGTCTCACGCTTCTGTCTCGTCCCAAGCTAGTCTGTTAGGTATAAAATGGGCGGGTCTTATGGCAGCGGAGGTGTGTTCGGATTGGTGCACATAACTGCTTTAACACAATCAATGACGTCCATTATTACGTCACTTCTGCTACATTTTAGTGTTTAAAATACAAATGATTAAGAAGCAGAATGGAGCAAGTTTCGGGATGTTGGGATGGTTATGGAGCAATCCTAGTCATCATAATATTAGCTGGGCATTACATTTTACCGTCTCAATACATACTGTAGACTATAGAGAACGACTAATTCGGCAAATATCCCAAATCATGGCATGATACCTAAGTTATTTTGACGCAGGTCTAAATTACTTGCTCAAATACAATTATTGATATTAAGTAATTGTTGGGAATTGTTGTCAATATTGTTGTTTGTGATATATATCCTACGTGAAGAATCTAATGACCAAATTCCTCAGTGAACCTCTCACGCGCTCGCATTTCGAGGAAGTCACGGTCGTCTCACTAATAGATAGTTTATCCATTGTTTTAAGTGGTAACCTATTAAACGAACTATGTTAAACCTATTCCATCTTATGAAAGTCATTAGTCTAAAGCAAGACTGGTGGGCCGTGAATCAGAGAAATTTGCATTTGATTTGTTCATCGTAATTATTACGTAATATAGTATACTGTATATAGTAGTATATAAGAGTTTATTGGTGGCATATCATATGACAATTCCCATAAACATGTGATGACCTCGATGTTGCCATTTTTTATTTTTTTCCTGAAACTATTACCTTCTCATAGTTTGTTTCAACAATGCATATATTATCATCTCCACGAGCGTAGACATTGCAAGAAAAGATTCTAACTAAGGATAAGTAAAGTTCTTTCATGGTCACAATATATACTTTTATAGATGTCAAACATAAAAATATAATAAAATTCTATATTAACATAAATATATATTCGATACACATTTACGTCATGGCTTTAACATCAGTATTTCGTATAGCTTCCTCCAGCATCAATGATTTCTTGCAATCGTTGCGGCATAAAAGAGGCCAGATTGTAGGGAATGTTTGGTGTTCGGCGTAAGTTCTCCCAACTATTCCTCGTGTGAGCTAAAAGTGCTTTAAATGTTCTTTCATTGCGTTGCTCCCATTCGTTAATCATTATTGCCCAAAGGTTTTCAATCGGATTCAAATCAGGAGAACGTGGTGGCAGAATTAGATTAATAATCTCTGGGTGATCTTCGTACCACGCTCTCACAACGTTACTCCTATGAATGGGACTGTTCTCTTCCATTAAGTAAAATGGTTCCGGTGCTGGAACCAGATACGCACGGACACTGGGTAGCAGCACCTCTTCCAGTATCTGGCAATATTGCTGTCTAGTAAAGCGTCCATCTACTTGAGTCAATTCTCCGACACCATAGCCAGACATCCAGCCCCACACACCGAGATTGATGTGACCACTACGTTTGCTCGAGAAAACATTTCCTTCTTCATAGCGTTTTCCGCGCTGCCTCCAACAATGCAGGGAATCATGACTGTCTGTTGAAAATGTTTTTTCGTCACAGTACACAACTTTTCTCCAGCATTCTTCCTCCTGCGGCAAGTATTGCAAGGCAAATCCCATCCGCGCCTCTTTATGCTCAATCGTCAATGCAGGTTTTATAGCTGGACGGCGAGAAAAATACCCTGCCTCGTGAAGTCTGTTGTTCACTGTATTTGCGCTACAACGAAGGTTTAGGTGTCTGTAAATATGTGTCGCTGGAACAAACGGATGCTTTCTGGCATGATTATCAATCGCAGCATCTTCCTCTTGAGATGTTGAACGCGGAGGACCAGACCTCGGCAGAGTAGCGATTGAGTTTTCTGCTTCATACCGATGAATCCACCGTTCCACAGTGCTTCGATGAACGTCTAGTCGTCTTGATATTTCTCTTATTGGCACACCATATTCATGCAATGTCACCATTGCTCCCCGCATTGCCTGGGTCGTCTCGTGGTGCACAGACGGCCTTTCCATCTTTGTGTAAATGGCTTATGTGAAGTGTGCTGGGACGATAAAGGAAATGAGGATACCATGCACCCCTTCTGAAATTGATTTCGGTTGTGAAGGGTACCAACCCTTCGAATGGTAATAATAATCAGCCAATTTCCTATTTTGTTGAACATATGCATAAAAAATTCGTCTTAAAAGCCAAGGATCCAAAGATTGTCAGCAATAGTTTATATCCCAACTGAATATAGTCAGCCATCAACAGTATAATCATATTTTATTTCCATAACTACTCATGACTACTCTGTCATAGTAAATAACCTTATTATGACTTAGGTAGTAGTGGTAATTCTGAGTGGCGGCCTCTAGCCACATACGTTAAACCTATCAGTGCGTCTAAGACCAGACTCTTCTCTTTCTGTCAATTCATTGTTAGTTTACGGTATTTTGCTCTTTGTCTTTCTAGGTCTAGGGCATTAAAATAAATATTTGAGTTTGTGTTTAGCACTTCCTCCTACCTTCGTAATTCCCCACCCAACCTCGTTTCCTTCGACATAGCAACGCTTACCTCCATCCTCATTCCACTTCCTTCATTAAACCTATTATTGCTCTTACTGTCCCTTCCTTCCATCCTTCAATGCCAGCGTTCTTAAACCTAGCACATAAATTATATAATATGGAATCTAACATCTTAGATCTCTACGCATTCATGTTACTTGAAGACGCCTGTGTCTTAGGGGAATCTAAGTGTTGAGAGTGGGCTTGAGGGGTAGTCTATAGATTATTACAGATGATCTTGAACGCTCCAACTATTTAAAAATGATTATTTATTACGCACATCATATGGCATAATACACATGAATTTAAGTATCTCTTACACTATAGGAATGGAATTGAATCCTACCAGAGTTAAAAAGTCGCAAAATATGATAGATTAGTTTGTATTAAGAGGTCACTAAGAGAAAAGGATTTGGAGTAGAGCGGAAGGCAGAGAGTATATTTTCTCGAGTTTCGGTTATTATTAACGTTATATGGATACATTGCCGATGTCCCTGCTGAAGACCTGTAATGGGATGCGGTGTGATCAGAGAGAGAGAGAGAGAGAGAGAGAGAGAGAGCGCTTTTAAATCACACCTTTTAAATGGTTTGTGGGTAAGGGCTTCACGTATGTTATTTTAGTCCAGGGTAGTTTATGTGGAGGTGTTAACGTAACTTGCACTTGGGACTGTTAATTGTAAGACAACTACCATAGCTGGGACTGAGACACGTTATCCCCTGCATATACAGTATGTCTCTATATATAAATAGATAGAGTGATCAACACCATGATAATGTGGACGTCATTGATGGGGTTAGAGCAATTATGTGCACCAATCCGAACACACCTCCGCTGCCATAAGGACCGCCCATTTTATACCTAACAGACTAGCTTGGGACGAGACAGAGGCGCGAGACTTCTTGTAAGCACTGTACAAGAGGCATTGTAAACTGCTGGTTTACAATGCCTTATTTTTGTAATGTAGCAAAGATTGTATTTTCTTATTAAGTTAAGTGTTATGATAAGATTGTATTTGTATGTTAGGCTGAGTAGCTATGCTGGCCTTAGTCCAGGAGCTATTTCTTGTATTGGCCCTAAATAAGGAGTTCGTTCAACCCACACCACATACAAGGTCTGACTGTATATTCTGTTAGGACAATCTCTCTGGAGCATTCTGTCACTTCAGAATGTGGTCAAACGTTTTTCTATGTGCCAAGATTGTTATGGGGGTCGGTTCGTGATAGTACCTGAAATGAGGGGCCTTGTCTAAGGATGAGGTTCCGTAAACGTCTATATCTTTATATGGGTAACGTCAATCTTTTTAAATTTGGTAACAATAAAAACTGAACATATTGCTGAATCACACACTTGCCTTATTTTGTACATTACAGTAAACATGTCTGTCTAGAATCATGCCAAGTAATAGACGTAATACATAAATTTGTGGACTCTTCTGCCAATTTTTGTGTTCTGATTACATTACACCTACCTGGGATTAGTATTTTATTATATAATTTTTTTTTTAGCAGCATGTACTTTATAATGTAGGCCTACTTTATAATGTATGTAGCGATATGTACTTTATAATGCCTTGATATTTTCTAATAAAATTACACTCTAACTTCTAATGACACTTCTAATGAAGTGACACTCGACTGACCAACATCGCAAGTGGCGTTGTTGCACCACAAGAGGTATCCAGGCGTTTGCTCAGTGCATACACGATAGGCAAGGAGAAGATGGCATCCTTCATTGCACAGCGACTGTGCAAATGTCATAAATTTCTGGGACCCACTGCCGCATTTAAACATTAAGACATTTTCGAGCATGGTATAGAACAACTGAAAACTGCTGATGAGAAAGTTGTCACCCTATCCGTAGATTGTCACTTATTTGGCCGACTGTTGATTGCTGCCAAGGGAAAGGACATTGATTTGAAGCATGTTCTCACATTCGAACTGTCCACGGTTCCCCTTGCTCTTTTTCATGCAGATGGTACCATGAGGAAGACTAACAAGAGTGTATTACTTGCCGAGTTGAAGAAGCTGGAGGAAACAAAACCTAGACTGCCCGAACCTGACAGAAATATGCTTACCATGTTTGTTGTTGATGGTATGGCAGTGGTACAGATGGTCAAAGGTGGCAATGTGGCAACATTTGGAGAACTGGCCACAAAACTTTATCACATCGTGAAAACTCCCTTGGACAAAGCAGTTGCAATCGAGTGGACGAGGCCTTTGACCAGTACAAAGATAGATCCATCAAATCTCTCGAACTAGCCATCAGGGGGACATCAACTGCACTAGAAGTGAGCATTCAGAGTTCAAAAACGGCCATCCAAAAACAATGGACAAAGTACATTGAGAACCCACGAAACAAGGATAATCTAAGTTCCTTCCTGTCTGAAAGCTGGTTTCAGATGAGTCAACCAGAGCTGGACTCTGGTCTTCATTTAGTGCTGGGCGGCGGGTTTCAAGATGGAGAAAGGGCTGTGAAAATCACAAAAGACAAGTGTGAGGTTGTCGAGGCACTGGCATCTGACCACAAGGAAGCAGACACCAGAATGACAGAATGAAAATGGCAGAGTTGTAGTTAGGGTTGCCTGACGTCCCGCATTTGATCCAAAAATCCAGAGTCCCGCTTTGTATTAAAAATGTCCCACAAAAAATATTTTTTAAGCAAATTTTTTCGGAATGAATTGATTTAGAATTTTCTAGAATTCTGTAGAGTAATGTTGAATGTTCTAGAACATCCTAGAAATTACATAACGCTTATAAAATGTTGTGTTTGGCCACGAGTTGGCAGTTTTTCTGCTGTAGTTATAATGTAAACTTTGAATTAGTGTGAATCCTGCGATTGTTTGACCATACAATTTGAGATTTTGTAATTCAAATAAAATCTGCAAGTATGTCTACTTTTTATAAGAAATCGTTCAGGTGTAAATTTCAATATTATTCACGATGTTTAATTGTTAAGCATTATTTTAATAAAAATTTTCTAATTTTGTTTGTTGTAACCGTTGAAGAAATCTAGTTTCAATTTTAAAAAAAAATTTGGTCTTTAAAAAATCCTCAGAAAAATTTTGTCCCGCATGGGCATTTGAAAAAGCTGGCAACCCTAGTTGTAATCCAGTCACCAAACACTGATGTGGCCATGCTCTACATCACGCATTTCAAGGAACTGAGATGTAAAGAGTCACGAGTTGGCAGTTTTTCTGCTGTAGTTATATTGTAAGCTTTGAATTAGTGTGAATCCTGCGATTACTTGACCATACAATTTGAGATTGTGTAATTCAAATAAAATCTGTATGTCTAATTTTTATAAGAAATCGTTCAGGTGTAAATTTAAATATTATTCACGATGTTTAATTGTTAAGCATTATTTTAATAAAATTTTTCTAATTTTGTTTGTTGTAACCGTTGAAGAAATCTAATTTCAATTTTAAAAAAAAATTTGGTCTTTAAAAAATCCTCAGAAAATTTTTGTCCCGCATGGGCATTTGAAAAATCTGACAACTCTAGTTGTAGTTCAATCACCAAACACGGATGTGGCCGTGCTCTGCAACACGCATTTCAAGGAACTGGGATGTAAAGAGCTGTGGTTCCGAACTGTGGTAAAAGACAAAATGAGGTATGTTCCAATCGGTTCCGTAACACACAATCTGGGTCCAAAGCAGTGTGCTGCCCTTCCTGCCTACCATGCGTTTACGGGATGCGACCCTACCAGTTTGCTATCTGGAATTGACAAGAAAAAGTCACTAGGTATTCTCAACAGCAGCCAAGAACATCAGGAAGGGCTATCTAAACTTGGAGAGCAGTTAACTGTGGACAGTGTAACCCGGAAAAAAGGTGAAAAATTTTTGTGTAGCCTGTACAGTGACGGTGTACACTCATGCCCAAAAGGCTGGTACAGCATTTGACAGTGTCCGGCCCTGGTTGTTTTGTCAAAAGAAGCAGATAAATGGACAGCTTGGATTTCCACATACAACGGGAAAACTACCAGACACTTGTGTGGAGAAAAGAGTTCTTTAACCAAAGCAGGCTATACCAGACCCAATTGGTAAATTGGTAAATTCATTATAAACATATATTTTTATAAACTTTTTTTCCTGTTAATGCAGACAAATACTATACTATACAGCTTAAAATTTAAAATATATTCAGCTTACATTCGAACATTTTTTTTGTCTTAGCAGTTATGAAATGTGGGGTCATCGTACTTCATTTTTATTTAAATTGTTGCGCATTCTTACGAGAAATTGTGTTGGGGAATTGCTTTGAAGATATTTAGAGCTGTAAACTGGCTTTCCTGTATTCAGTATAAATATATCCATAATAATTAGTGAGGGCCAGACACTGACACAGCGCTGAAGCCAAACTAACGCAATCCTTTACGCTAACTCCTGGATTATTATTACCAGCACCATTGGGAGTCGAACCCCCGATCTCATGGTCTTCACTTCGCTTAAAGGGAAACGATGGTGTTATGGTAGCCAACAAATGTAACCTCATTACTGATGTTCATTAAAAGTTATAAATAGGCTTTATTATTATTATTATTTAATTTCATCTGTTACTCTGTTCGTCCAGTTTGCGAATATAGGCAGTAATTTATATTTTTTTAAATACGTTGTCCTCAAAGAAGAATTTCACCATTTTTATTTTAATCATTTGATGTGTTATTACTGAAATTGAAATTCGTTGGTTGGTTGGTTGGTTGATCCGTTTGACGATCTTCTTCCAATTGGGAATTGAAATTAAATTTAATCTTATGCAAATTATTCACGAATGTTCTGTAAATAAATCTTTACACATATTAAAATTAAGTCAAATTATAATTTCTCTTTTCTTCATTTCCTATAATTAAAACCGATGATTTATAAGAGTGCTTAAAAAATGTTACCACTTATATGACGCTAATATGTCACTGCTTGCCACTTATAGTTTTTTTTGGTTTATGTAAGTATTTGTGTTTATAAACATATATATCATAAACATTGGAATTTAATTATTAATTGAGTTTGACATTAATTGTATTCCAATGCTATCATAGGTAAATGATACATATAAAGCGAAGTGAGACTGGTCCAAAGTTGATGATGAGGGCAAACAACAAACAGTATTGTAATGAGTCTGGTGTATTGCTAAGTAATATTATATATATCCTTAATAATGCTCTAGCTTATCAGGGTGTAAACTGTAGAATTCAAACACATATTTTGGAATTTAAAGGCATGTGTGAACAAACTGTTTCCTTTCTCAATAATGCTAGCCTAGACTTAAATACCTTTAGGAGAAAAAATTATACATGCAGACCTGGCTGGAGCGATTATGTGGCTGAACTTCATAATGCATCCAGAGATGCTTTTTTAATGTGGTGTGAACAAGGGAAGTCAAGGCAAGACCCTGTATTACAACAAAAACAGAGGGCTAATGCCATGTTGAAGTATGCATTAAAGTATATAAAAAATCATGAGAATGAGTTAAACAGGGATGCTCTGGCTAGAAAGCTTGCCAGTAAGAATCCAAGAAACTTTTGGGAAGAATTAAAAACAATGAATAATAGTGCAATGTCTCTCCCTGCTAATATTGAAAATGTAACTGGGACTGAGAATATAGTAAAATTATGGAAGGAACACTCCAGTGAGTTATTCAACTCTATACACAGTGGCGCGCCAGCCAGGGGATGCAAGGGGCACGCAGCACCCGGGCGGCAGGTTTTAGGGGGCGGCATAAAACTCCAATATAAAAAAAAAACTTTCTTTCAATTTCCTTTCAAAAGTCTCTAAAATTGCAATAGCCAATTTATTGTTAAAAGTGGCAAGACTCCCCTCTCTCCAAGACGAGTCACGAAATACGCACTTCATCGTTTGGAAACTTTCATACGCCAAGCTCTCGACGGAAAAAATATGTTGTTGTTATATTTTTCGACCTCAGTCGAGCTTTTGATACCATCTCCCATACTGGCCTACTTTATAAGTTAGGCAATTTGGGGATTCATGGTAGATTACTAAGATGGTTGGACAACTTCTTGTCTAACCGCACATTTCAGGTGCAAATTAATGATGTCTACTCAACACCTTTTCCCTTTAAAAAGGGTGTACCCCAGGGTTCAGTTCTTAGTCCATTGTTATTCACAGCATATCTCTCCGATATGCCGAGTATTGATCCAGTTCAATCATCAGAGTTTGCTGATGATACAGCTTTCTATGTGGCAGCTGACACCCCTTCAGAAGCCCAACAGATGTTGCAAAAAGCAACAGATAAGTTCTCATCTTGGTTTAGAACCTGGGGTCTTTCCCTGAATCAAGAAAAATCTAAAATTATGTTCTTTACACATCAAAAGGTTTCAGTGAATCCTATTATCCAAATTAGTAACACCCCAGTAGCTATGGTCACATCCTACCAGTTTTTGGGAGTGGTCCTTGACAGCCCCAGACTGACTTGGTCTTGTCATATTAACTACCTGGTAACATCTTGTATGAAACGTCTAAACTCGTTAAAATCTGTTGCCTCTCATCGATGGGGTGCAGATCGATCTACGCTTCTCACTTTTTACCGATCATTTATCTTAGGAAAAATAAAGTATGCTGATGTTGTTTATGATTCAGCCTCTTTCACCTTGAAGAAGAAACTGGAAACATTGCATAATTCTGGCATGCGCCTTATTTTGGGTGCCCGCCCATCAACTCCTATTATTGCCCTGCAGGGTGAGACTGGTCTCCATGCCCTTCATTATGATAGAGATCTCTCTACACTGAGGAAGTACTTCAATATTCTGGCTTCCCCCTTTTCCCACCCCTTACGTCAGTCATTTGAGGTGGATTATCCTTTGATCCTTGCAGTGGACTGGACTGTGGCAAATAAGCCGCCTTTCTTCTTTAGAGCAACTGGACTTCTTAATAAGTATCAATTACATTTTAAATTTTTTACAGTTCCAGTATTCCCTTCTTTCCCACCTTGGAGATTGCATTTGGTACCAACCTGTTTGTCTCTTCCATTTGTATATGAACCTCCTGTCCCCAAAGAAGTGATTGTGCAGTGTTTCACAGCATACTTGGAAGAGAAGTATCCAGATTACTTGTATATTTATACTGATGGATCTAAGATAGATGTGCCTGGACCATCTTGTTCATCAGCTGTTTTCATTTCAAATCATAAAAGGTGTTTTTCCTGGAAACTATCCCCCAATCATAGTATACAAGCAGCAGAGTTATTTGCCATCCAACAGGCATTGTGGTTTTTAGTATCCAGAAGTAATGCTTGTAATGTCCTAATAATTAGAGACTCCCAGACCTCTCTTCACCTGATCAACTCACCCACACTCACTACATATCTGGCTTTAACAACTTCTATCCATTCTTTACTGAAGACCCTCTCTGTTTCAGATATTCTGGTTTCCTTCCAGTGGGTTCCGAGCCATGTTGGAATTACAGGTAATGAGATGGTTGATACGCTGGCCAGGGCTGCTCATTCCCTCCCTGCTATAACTTCGCTGTATTTCCACCCAGGCGAGGGTTTTGCAGTAGCTAAAGTGGCAGTGCAAAATTATTACAAAACCCAATGGGAGAGATTACGGCACTCCACTCTCTATGGAATATTTAAGCCTTCCTGGGGCACAAGAAATTGGCCTGTACCATCTTCCCACTATAAAGCTTCTATAATATTTAGATTCCGTTCTGGCCATGTAGGCCTTCAGGCTTACTTACACCGGATTGGACTAGCCTTCTCCCCATTATGTGTTAGTTGTAATTTACCAGAGACACTGTCCCATTTCTTTCTTTTTGTCCATGTTATACTAGGCAAAGGAAAAAATTAAGATTCTCTCTTTTGCAATATGGTGTCAGGGACTTTACTTTATCAGTCCTATTAGGTGGGGATAGTTTTTCTCCCCCATTGATACACTTCACTATGGACCAAGTATTCAAGTTTGTAGTGGCATCAGGGCGGTTGAAAGAATTTTAAATCTTGCATTGTATACCGATTTTCATTCCCACAGGTTTATTAATCAGTTACCTCCTAGTTACTCCATCTGGCTGTTACTGTTGACTTAGTACTTGGTTCCATTTTTCAGTTTATGTTTCATAGAACTAACAGGCCTCATGTTCATCCCTTTCTGAGTGTTCTGGAATTGGACCCAGAACTGAAGAGGGTAATGGTGTGCTTTCTCTATTGCTGTCTCATCCCAATAATAATAGACCCAGCACTTGATGTAGGAACAGTGGAAGTTCTCCTGGAACAAGGTGTTTTGGTCTTGGAGGATGTAAATAGCCTTATTGGCTGAGCTCCTCCATATAAAACTTCAAACAATCAATCAATCACTTTATCGCGTCAGGTGGAACCAAATATTCCTCAGAGTTAGTTCAGTGAAGTCATTTCAATAAATCAATACATGATTTCAATAAACTTTAGTTTTCAAGATTATTAATCAATTAGTGTAATTATTGTAACTTTTATATACATATAATAATTGTGGTTATTAAGTGAATATACCATACTGAGGCAAGGGTTTTTTGCAAATTTTAGATTTTAGAATTTACTTTGTAACAAAATTTTAATTTTCTTGTATAAAATTAAACGTGTATATAATTTAGTAAATAGTTATTTTGTTAAAAAGATTTTGACGAAAACATTGCAGCTAATAATAAAAATATATTTATCACTTTGTCACTATTTTTATCATTAATTAAATAATATGGCTCTCAAATTAAACTATAACTTATAGTTTGATTTGCTAGTTTATAGTAAAATTTTTGCTTATAGTCGAAAGAAAAAAATTTTTTTTTTACTACGTACAGTAGCTAAAATGTACGTTTTTACCCTATTAGATGTTTGATGGAAGGAAAAGATTGTGGGGGGCTGAGTGCAGAAAAATAAAATTAGAAGAAGAAAATGGTAAAAAAGCAACTAGCACAATTACGAAGTTTTTAAAAACTCAACCGACGCCTTCAAGTTTTTACTCAAGTACAGAAAATTTCAAAGATCATTAATGAAGAAAACGATGATGTTAATAAAGTTTCCCTAACTTCACAAGATATTTCTTCAGGAACACCTTCAAATACTTTGTTGGTTTCCTCGCCTACAATCAAGGATGTATAAGGTAATTTGTGAAAATACTTCAGCCGGCTTACATCATGAAAACAATCTTCATGTTCCAGGCTTATGGCCCGAAATATTAACAGATAAAATAAGAATGTCATTAATTGATATAGGACCGATTCAAATTAAAAATTTTGGTCAATATGTATTAAATGACATTGGCTGGACCTGTAAATCAAAATAACTTTTTATGAGGTACTTTTAGTCGCTTTATTCAAATTTGTCACTCATTTTTTGTGCAAATGCATATTAATGGTGAACATTGATACTAATAATATATATATATATATAAATGCCCTCATTTTTGGTCTGACGAGTATAATCTTGGGCTATTTTTTTCGCTACTCTGCGACTTAGTTTGTTTTTCTGTTCTGGCTATTTTTTTTTTTTTCTAATTGGATTCAGTTTCGTGGTGGTTGTGATAGAATTATGACGTGCCGTTCGTGTGGTTTCGACTTTGAGAACTTGATTCTTCATGTGCCCTAGATGATAATACGAAAAGATCAGAAGATATTTAGGTAATTATTCGTTTTTTGACCCAGTCTCTTTTTATAATGAGAGCAAACGTTTCTGGTCAATTTGGAGGTGCTCTGCACGAATCTGCCATCCGTTTCCTGTGCAAATGCGTAGTTTTCGAGATATCGTCATCTCGAAAACTACGCATTTGCACAGGAAACGGATGGCAGATTCGTGCAAAACACCTCAAAATCGACCAGAAAAGTTTGCATTCATGCTAAACACAACCTAACTTAACCTAACCTAACTTAACCTAACTTAACTTAACTTAACCTAACTTAACCTAACCTAACTTAGCCTAACCAGTCACCTTATTTTGGAGGATATAGTTCTGCAATTGCAGTAAGGAAGTGATGCAGAACTGTAGAATCGTCAGGATGTTCTGCCAGGAACAAGTATCGTGCGAAATATTTCCGGTAATGAGGACGTCTATTCCCAGCACGTAAAACCCACGATTTCACATCCTTCCATTTTTTTTACGGCACTTAAACACCTTCGAGTCTTGTCTTAAAATACAGGCAGTATTACATTTAGGGCAAATCACGGATGTCGGAATTATGCCGTGATTGGAAAAAACATCTAAACTTTTATCTTCATCGAAGCCAACAAGGCGGATTAGGTCTTCGAAATCAAGTTCACAAGATTCACACATCATACCAGTAGAACGAAAACCACCACACTGACCAGAAACAGAAAGAAGTAGCCAAAGCAAGAAAAAGTAGCCAAAAAAAGCCAAGTAGCCAAAAAAAGCCAAGAAAAATCTCCAAAAAAGTCCAAAAAAGGTAGCCCAAATAAGCAAACCAACCGAAATTTATATACATACATATTAGAAAGTAGAAGATATTTTTTTTTAAAAAGTACATTTTATACAAATTTGCACAAGATAATAACATATATATTTTCTTATTCAGCTTTGATTGGTTATTCAATATACGTGTACGTGTACAGTATATTGCTGTTCTAGCTGGGTGTGACTGGGTCAAAAAACGAATATTAACCGATATTTAGGTGAAATAACCAATATTAACTTGTTAGGTTAATTGAATGCCCGGTTAGGTTCAATGAATGCCCGGTTAGGTTAATTGAATGCCTGGTTAGGTCAACTGTACGCCCTTGATGATTGGTTAGGTTAAGTCGTGATATTTTTATTAGTTTAAACGAAAATGACGATAGCAAACTTTTCTGGTTAATTCTGAGGTGTTTTGCGCGTTTCCTTTGGTAATGCGTCGTTTACGAAATCTCGTAACATGAACATGTTAGGTTTTGCCTTATTGTATAAAATGTAGTCAAAAATACATTTTTCAAGTGTATTTTGGTGTGGTGTTTGAATATGACCTTCATTTCTTGCGTAAATGAACAGAAATACAGTTGTCATTGCATGGCCCAAACACGTATCTGTTCATTTGCACAAGAAATAAAGGTCATATTTGAACAGAGCATACCAAAATACACTAGAAAAACGTATTTTTGAATTCAACTTCAGGCCGTCATTTTCTGCATAATGACCAAAATTTTGATTTTTCCATTCGATGATGATGATAATAATAACAGATCATTTTCTAAAATATATTTTTAAAAAATTAAGCAATAGAGAACAAATTCATAGAAATTGGTTAATTTATTCGAAGTCTAAAAATTCTGTATATTGTTTTTGTTGCAAAATTTGTAATGTTAATACATTTAATGATGCTAACGGTTACAATGTGATTGGAGACATTTATCACGAAATATAGAAAGGCATGAAAAAGTAATGCCCATTTTAATAGCTATAAATCATGGGTAGATTTAAATAAATCAAAAAGTAATAATCTACTTAAGCTCCCGTCTCTCCGATTTTCATAAATTATACATCGGTAGCTTCGTTTCTTCATTAGGAATGCGATTTAGACCCTCTAGTAAGGGAAATGCTTCAAAACCTAACCTAAAAAAATATCTAGAGTTTTAACCAAACTTTTCTGATCAGTTTTGAGGTGCTTTGCACGAATCTGCCATTGGTGTCCTGTGCCAAATGCATAGTTTGAGATATCGTAACATAAACATAGGATATGTTCATGTTACGAAATCTCGTAAACGACGCATTACCATGGGAAACATGCAAAACACTTCAAAATTAACCAGAAAAGTTTGCTCTCCTCGTTTTCGTTTAAATTAACGAAAATATCACGACTTAACCTAACCAATCATCAAGGGCATTCAAATGACCTAACAGGTTAATATTGGTTATTTTACCAAAATATCTTATCTTTTCGTATTAGGCACTCCCTGTCACATTTCGGGCAAGTTAAGGATGAGAGAATAACGCCGTAATTGATAAAAACATCCAATGCTTTGTCTTCATCTAGGGCACATGACGAATCAAGTCCCCAAAGTCGAAATCACACGAACGATACGTCATAATTCTATGGCAAACACCACCAAACTGAATCCAATTAGAATTTACACGAATACTAATGTCAATCTGGTGATTTTCTAATTAAAAAAAACACTAGATTTTCATTAAAAATCCTGTAAAACTACAAGCTCGTTAGACTGTTTTTAAAACTTTCTAGATTTTTTAGGTTAGGTTGGGTTTTGAAGCATTTCCCTTACTAGAGACTGTGTAAATCGCATTCCTAATGAAGAAACGAAGCTACCGATGTATAACACTGGGGAACAAATTTCAACTTTTTGTCTATTGAATTAGATTTGACAGTTAGTTCTAGGTAATTTGGGTGCGCTGAGCACGAATTTTTACTCGGTTTTGCTCTATCAGGTCCTGATTTTGCTCAACACCCCTCCTCTCGTCGTATTTATAAAAAGGTTTTTTTCTCAATACTCGCTAAGTCTTTTTGCAGTTACACATTATGCAACTAGGTTTTTATCTAGGTATTTGTACCTATTGTTATGGTATTGTTGTATTATGTATATTTTTATATGTAACACCCTAAAAATATTTTTAAATTTGTCATTTTTAACCCATTTTAATATTAGTAAATTAAGCTAAAAATATCATAGAATTCTAAAATTTTCTCGAGCGTTCCTGTTCTCTGTAGAGTATTCTAGAGGGACAACTAAAATATATAAAAGCGACTCGTTTCCAGAGTTAATCAGTCAATTCAATCAGTCAGTCAGTCAGTCAGTCAGTTGAGTTAGTTAATTAAGTTTGGGCATTAACATAATTTTGAATTGGCATATGATTTAGTGAGTAATTTTGTCATCGTGATTTAATATAGTTGATTTAATTAGACGTAATTTATATTGTACCTACTCATCCGTGTTTCTAGTTTAATTTCATAGATTGTAAGTACCTATTTCATAATAAGTACCTATTTAAACTAATTTTTGTGTTTATATTTCAGATTTTCTTAAATTTATATGAATTAAGGGCTTTAAATACCTTTACAAATTGGCAGAACAATCAAGCAATATGTCATCAAGCACTAGAAAGTTAAAATGCAAAAACAACCCTGATTCCTTCTGTTATATATGTGGAAATTTTACACTTCCACATCAACGAGCAAATATAACTGACTTCGTAAAAAGAGCTTACTTAGCTTATTTTGGCATAAAACTGGGGGACCAAGCTAAATCGTGGGCTCCACATAAAGCCTGCACTATATGCATTGAAAGACTGCGACATTGGACGAAGGGTTCGGATTCAAAAATACCTTTTGGAGTTCCGATGGTAAGTTTATGATTTCATAAAACTACGTAATTTAATCACTAGTATACTGTAACTTACCTAAATGTAATTGTAACTTAGGTACATAAACAAAAATTTACAGAAAATGTTTATAAGAATCTCAAATATTGCATAAGGTTGAAACACATAGAAATGTTAAATGTTTGGGTGATAACTTTTGATAAAATTCATAAAAACAAGTTTCTCGTCGCTTTTGTTAACGCTTTACAATTTTTTTTCCATATCAGGTGTGGCGAGAGCCTACTAACCACGAGACCGATTGCTACCTTTGCTTTGTCAAGACTTCGGGCTTCACTAAGAAAAATAAACATTGTATCGAGTACCCAAATTTCGACACCGCGATACGACCTGTGCTACATTCAAATGAGATCCCCATTCCAAAATTTAAGGGTCTGCCAACTCAAGAATTAGTTGAAGATGTTCCTGAAAATATTGTTATGCACTTTGAGGAGTCAGACACCGATTTTGACCCCAGCGTATTTGAAAGTCAAAACGATCCGCAAAAGTTTAACCAGGCCGAGTTGAATGATCTTGTAAGGGATCTAAATTTGCCAAAAAAGGCTGCGGAAATTTTAGCTTCAAGACTTAAAGAGAAAAACTTGCTTACTTCAAACACATACATTTCATTTTACAGAAAAAGAGAAGAAGAACTTGTTAAATATTTTAGAACAGAGGATAGTTTAGTATATTGCTGCGACATAGTTGGTTTGTTAAAGAAGATGGGGGTTGAGTCTTACGATGCAAATGATTGGCGCTTGTTTTTAGACAGTTCGAAAAGAAGTCTTAAGTGTGTGTTGTTGCATAATGGCAATCTATACGGCTCGATACCGATTGGGCACTCAACAAAATTAAAAGAAAAGTATGAACATATAGAAAAGGTTTTAAATCTTATCAAATATAGGGAGCACGAGTGGATCATATGTGTTGACTTAAAAATGGTTAATTTTCTGCTAGGACAACAAGGAGGGTATACTAAATATCCCTGCTTCCTTTGCTTATGGGACAGCAGAGCCAAGGAAGAACATTATTTCAAACAAATCTGGCCAGCACGAACATCACTTACTGTCGGAGAAAAAAATGTAATTAATCCACCTTTAGTGAGCAGAGATAAAATCATATTTCCTCCTCTGCATATAAAACTAGGCCTCATTAAACAATATGTAAAAGCTTTAGATACGAACGGCGAGTGTTTCAAATACATAACTTCAAAATTTCCAAGTTTAAGTTATGAAAAAATCAAGGCGGGAATTTTCGACGGTCCACAAATAAGAACAATGATTAAAGACAGCAATTTTCCTAATGTCATGAATGAACACGAAAAAAATGGCTGGTTCTCATTCGTGGACTTGATAGAAAACTTTTTAGGCAATTATAGGGCAGATAACTACGAAGAAATCGTAAAAAAACTTTTAAGGGACTACAAAGAGTTAGGTTGCAATATGAGCATAAAAATGCATTTTTTGAATAGCCATCTTGACCAATTTCCAAGTAATTTAGGTGATGTAAGTGACGAACAAGGGGAGAGATTCCACCAAGATATAAAAATTATGGAGGAACGGTACCAAGGCCGCTGGGATTCCCACATGATGGCTGATTACTGCTGGTGCTTGAAAAGAGACCTGCCATCAACAAGCAAATACGCTAGAAAGTCTTACAAAAGAAAATTTTTGCCACAGTGAAAGCTTCATATCTGTTTGTTTTTTTATTTTAAGTCATTTCTATCGTTATAATGTAATTTTACTGTAGTTTGAACTGCTTGTATTCATGAAACTTGAAAAAAAAATTTAACACATGACTTAATTTTTTAGTCCTAATTTGAAAAATCTGGAAAATGGCACATAGGCTGTCGACAAGAATCAGGACCTGATAGAGCCAAACCGAGTTGAAATTCGTATTCAGCGCACCCAAATTACCTAGAATCAAGTGTCAGGTATCATTCAATAAAATACGTGTTGCCCAGTGTAATTTATGAAAATCGGAGAGACGGGAGCTTAAGTAGATTATTACCCAAAAGAAAATGAAAACACTATTGATGCAGTTAGTGAAAATTTAATAAAACTAGAACAAAGGAGGTGGAGAGCTGTAATTGAAAGAATCATGCTTTTCAATATTTAGCGGGGCAGAATTTAGCATTCGGGGGTCGTAATAATAAATTGTATCAAAAGACTCACTCAGCCTCAGCCTCAGCCTCAGGCAGAGCTGGGCACTTGCGGTTTTTTTTTTGCGTTTTTTTGCGGTACTGCGGTACTGCGGTACTACTACCGCACTACCAAAACCGGTACCGCATAACGCAGTACCGCAAAGGATCCCTGAAAGTACAGCAGAACCGCTACCGCATTCAAATTTCCCGCGGTACTTTCCGCGGTACCGACCAACACGGTAGTACCGCAGTACCGCAAAAAAAAACGCAAGTGCCCAGCTCTGCGGGCCGGGGCGGAAAGAGCAATGGAAACATTTTAAAGTTAATAGAAAAAAATTGCTCAATTCAATCATGTCATGGCTGATCATAAGTCGTATTCAAAATAGCAATAATAATAATATGCCCCATTATTTAGGGGATAAAATTCAAAATGAAATTGTAAACGTAATTGCTAAAAAAATTAAGGGTAAAGATTCGGGAGAACACATCCACCCAAACTAGTGATGAAAATAGGTTTTTCTGGTGTATTTCATGCTGTTTCAATTGAATGACCTTCATTTTAGGTGCAAATGCACCGTTATGGAGATGATAAAAAACCCAGGGCTTTGAAGAAGAGGGAAATTGTGGGCTAAAAAGGCCAGAATCAATTGAAACGGCATGAAATACATGAAACTTATTTTGGTCAGTAATATTCATGGCAAAAGTCGTGATATTTTCGTTAAAACTAACGAAAATAACACAACTTAACTTAACCAATTGTCAAGGGAATACAGTTGACCTAACGGGAAATACAGTTGATCTAATCAGGCATGGGTACCCCATAATGAATTCAGGACCCGGAAAGGTAAGTAGTAACCCTAACCTAACCTAGGCCTAGATGACGTACCACTCGGACTGGGATCATCCACCACAGACAGCCATTCTAAAACGACTGTTGAATTCAAATTTCAGCCACCAGACCTGCGCCGGAGTATCACGTGACAATGGGGGCAGCCACTGACTGGCTAATGATAACATGACTACATACGTCACGGGACGAGATGGTTTGACTAGTGAATAATGGCGCCAAAATTTAATAATTTTGAAAATAAATATCTCGATAAATAGGAATTTCCGCTAAAATTAGTATAGAATAAAGTAATGTTTTTTTCGCTCTATCAATATCGAGTTTGATGGATGTTCTACCGAATCTAACCAAATTAAGAGTACAATTATAGACACGTTAAAATCGTGTAAATACTACACAATTATATTAGACTGTACTCCCGATATTAGTCACGAAGAACAAATCGCTCTAGTTGTTCGATTTATACATTTAAATATGAAAAAAATTGAAATTAGAGAAAATTTTCTAGGTTTTTGTCCAATTAGCGATACAACGGGCGTCGGACTAACATTTTTAAATTCTTTAAGTGATGAAAATATTAGCATTTATGATATGCTTGGCCAAGACTACGATAACGGGGTAAACATGAAGGGAAAATACAATGGCCTCCAGAAAAAAATTTTAAACATAAATCCAAGAGAATTTTATTTACCATGTGCGGCTCATAGTTTGAACTTAGTTGTCAATAATGATGCAAAAGTTTCACTAAAGAAGTTACAAACTTTTTGGGGATTGTTAGAGAGAGTTTTTTTTTTTTCATTACGTCTCGTTTGGCAGATTCTAAAGAAAGAACTCAACATTAACCGTAAAACCACTCTTTGACACAAGATGGTCAAGTAGGATCGACGCTATTAAAGTCCTCGGATATAATTTGGATACAATCTATGACGCATTATATATTCTCGTAGAAGATACTTCGAGATAATGATAAAAGAAATTTAATAAAGTCTTTATTACTACAAATAAAATCATAAGTTCATATGTTCTATTCTGATTTGGTACAATATTTTAACAAAAATTATTCGCAAACTGATCCAAAAAAAAACGAATATTATAGAAATATACCGAATATAATAGAAATGTTGAGACAAGTACGTGATTATTTAAAAGAATGCAAGACAGATGATGGTTTTAAAAGCATGTTAGATGAAGCTAGCAAAATTGCTGAGGAAATAGATTAGGAAACAGCATTTCCAGCTGTTTCGGTAGTTAGACCACGTAAGAAAAATCCTTTTATACGAAAGTAAGGATGAAAACGTTGATTTGCCAGAAAAGCATTATAAAATAAATTTTAATTTGCTATTTTGAATACGACGATAACCTCAATAGAAGAACATTTCGAACAATTGAATAGATATAATGAATCCTTTAATTTTTTATCTGATGTTCATACGTTATTAACAATAACACTGGTCAACAACAATTTTGTCACAAGGGTTTTGATGGGTGTTCTAAGTGTACTTTTTCATGCTGAATCTAAATATGAAATCAGATTTTTTTCTATCAGGCTTAGTTTACTTGTGACGCTATGTTCATTTTTTCCTCATTTAGCATGATCACCGGATAAAAAAATAATAACATATTATATATAATTAAGTATATAACAATATTATAATATAAAACATTATAAAAATAATAAATATAATATATTATATTAATTAATATAACTATAATAAAATATATTAATATTAATATATATGTTGTATTAATTTTTCTGTAAAATTAGTACAATTTATTCCTTTGGGGAGAAAGTTCTGATAATGCTGGCAGGATAAATTTGGTCGGAGCAGCAGACTGTGCAGGTTGAAACATGTTTGTACCTGTTCAGACATGAGCCTAGTTTCTGTGTGCAGAGCAGCTCCAAGTCAGTCTGCTTGTAAATGTCACAGTGTTAACAGCTAGTGTCTGTTGCTTCTTGTTAATTTTACACCAGTGTTGTATTCATATAGATGTTTTGTAATGCCGCGGAACTGTCTGAATCATCCTAATTCCTTTTGTTATGTATGTGGTGATCTAACTTTAAAATCCCAGAAACGTAACTTTACACCATTAGTAAAAAAATGCTATGAACTTTATTTCGGATGTAAAGTAGGCGATCAGGACAAGAGTTGGGCCCCTCACATTTGTTGTGTGACATGTGTAAGACTACTTACAGGATGACTAAACGGTTCACGTCACATGCCATTTGCTATTCCAATGATTTGGAGGGAACCCAAAGATCACGCAACAGACTGCTATTTCTGCCTGGTAAATACAAAGGGGATCACTTCAAAAACAAAGAGCCTTATGAAATACCCTAATCTACCGTCTGCAATGAGACCAGTTCCCCACAGTGCTCAACTTCCAGTACCAAATCCTCCTGAACATGTAAGTTTAAGTGATGAGGAATCAAACGTAGCTGTAGCATATCACGAGGAAAAAGATGAAGACATTTCTGATCCAACATTCCAGGCTACCTGTTCCTCCAATGAACCACATTTACTGTCACAAGGAGATCTAAATGACCTAGTTCGTGATTTGAAATTATCTAAGAAGCAGGCTGAACTTTTAGGTTCAAGATTAAAGGGTTGGAATCTACTGCAACGTGACACTAAAGTTTGTTTTTTCCGCAGCCGCCATGATGAATTCAAAGAATGGTTCTCCCATGAAGATGGACTTGTGTTTTGTAAAGATGTTAATTCAGTCATGGGGGCTCTTGGTCATGAACATAACGTGGATGAGTGGCGATTGTTCATTGACTCCTCAAAAGTCAGCTTGAAAGCAGTCCTTCTTCACAACGGAAATAAATTTCCTTCTGTACCTATTGCACATGCTGCAAACATGAAAGAGTCATACGACAACATGAAGTTGCTTTTAGAAAAGTTTCAGTATCAGAAATATAAGTGGAATATCTGTGGAGATCTGAAGGTCATTGCACTTTTGCTAGGGTTGCAGCTAGGTTACACCAAGTACTGTTGTTTTTTATGTGAGTGGGACAGTAGGGACAAGCAAAACCACTACGTTAAGAAGGATTGGCCAAAACGCACCTCACTTGTTCCAGGCAAGAAAAATGTTGTGAATAGTTCACTTGTTGACCCTGAGAAAATGTACCTTCCTCCTTTGAATATCAAGCTTGGACTTATGAAAAACTTTGTTAAAGCGATGGATAAAGCGCAAACAGGATTCACATACTTGAGAAATAAGTTTCCCCGGATCAGTGATGCCAAGATTAAAGAAGGCATTTTTGTAGGCCCTCAGATCAGAGAATTGTTAAGCGTTGAGAGATTTGAAGGAGAGTTGAATGAAGTTGAGAAAGCTGCGTGGCAGAGTTTCAAAAGTGTCTGCACAAATTTTTTGGGAAATCACAAGGCCGAAAACTATCCTGAAATAGTAGGAGATCTTCTTAAGTCTTACCAAGCAATGGGATGCAATATGTCATTAAAGGTTCATTTCTTGGACTCTCACTTGGACTTTTTTCCGGAAAACCTGGGTGCGGTAAGCGACGAACATGGTGAGCGTTTTCATCAGGATATTTCTGCCATGGAAAACCGTTACCAAGGCAAATGGAGCCCCAGTATGCTGGCTGACTATTGCTGGACTCTTAAGAGAGACATGCCTGAGGCAAAGCACAGCAGAAAATCAAAACAAGCTACTTTTTAAACTACAGGTATGTCTTTTCGATCATATTTTAATAAGTATGTAACTATATGGGTTTTTAAAAATTAAATTGCATGTCACACAAAAACCAGACCTGATAGAGAAATTTTACAAACTTATTTGGATTCAGCACAGAAAATACTATAAGAATAAGGTATTTTCACTCTTGGGACACGAAAAGAAATTTTTTTTTGTTGCCCAGTGTAATTAGAGACACAAGAATGGCATATTGTATGGATTTACAAAATATATTATCAGATGATACACTAAAAGAATTTGATATAAATGCTATCGAATTGCTGATTAAATTGAAATTCTCTTAATGTACAGTATATTAAACCTAAGCCTAATATGAATGCATTGACTATTTTAGAGTATAGCCTACATTTGCAAATCTCTTAAATATATTTCCAAATATTTCAATAGCTCTACGAATATTTTTGACGATGCCCGTAACAGTGGCTTCCGAGGAAAGATCATTTTCAAAACTTAAGAGCATAAAAAATTATTTAAGATCAAGTATGACCCAGGAAAGACTTGCCATTTTAAGTATTATAAGTATTGAAAATCAAATTTCTGCAAACTTAGATATTTCCGACATTATTAACGAGTTTGCAATCACAAAAGCTACAAAAGTTAATTTTATTATTTTTACCTGAATTATTGTGATATCTTGTGCCTTTATTTTTTTAGTTCAGAAATATATTGTTTATTTAACGCAAAAGTGGATTATTTCAAAATGTTATTAGTTTTGTGTTACGCGTGATCAGTGAAATTGTGCATTTTATGAAAAACGCAATATTTTGAGTTTTTCACGAAATGCTCAGGGCGTTTGCCAATTTCATGAAATGAGCAAAAGTAATGCATTTTTCATGAAATTAGCAAAGGATTTCATTATAAATGTTACGCGTGATCGGTGAAATTGAATGCCCGGGTAGGTTAATTGAATGCCCGCTTAGGTCAACTGTACGCCCTTGACGATTGGTTAGGTTAAGTCGTGATATTTTCGTTAAAACTAAGAAAATATCACTTAACCTAACCAATCGTCAAGGGCGTACAGTTGACCTAACCAGGCATTCAATAATTTTACCATAGGTTTCGATATACAGGGTGATTCAAAAGTCAGGTTACATAGGGAAATACTGTATTATGTAATGATACAGGGGAATAGTCACATCACATGTTCGATATGGCCACCGTTAACGGCAATGCACTTGTGCAGCCAGCTAGGAATATCACATCAATGCGCTCCTCCTTCGATAACATCTCATTACTTATTTACCTGCAAAGAAGCAGAAAAGCCCTATGTAACCTGACGTTTGAATCACCCTGTGTATGTATATATATATATATATATGTGTATGTATATATATGTATATGTATATATAATGTTACGCGTGATCGGTGTAATTGTGCATTTCATGAAAAACCTTAATTTTTTTAGAATAAACACTTGTGTTGCTTAATCTATTTTATTTCCTGTTTTTTTTTTTTTTTTTTTTTTTCCCAGTAAAAAAAATAAGCTGAATCTAAATAAGAACTTTCTTTTTATAAGGTGGGCGGCAAATTCTAGCCGCAACCCTGCGACAAATACCCTAGGCGCGCCTCTGTGAGCATTGTCCATTCTCACTTAGTCAAATACCTTATGCACTTGAGATTAATTTATGGAATATCACACTAATTGACTGATGCCTTTTCTGCACATCGGTGCGCCTAGGTTTGGTCTCCAAGTAAATTATGAGTTAGTATGCAACTAGACAAGGATTCTTAACCTGGGTCGCGGCCCAAACTTGGGTCATTAAATTGTCATTCATCATTTATTTATCCCTAATCATTTTACCATTATTATTTATTCTATCTATTACGAGTGAACTGTTTGAAGGCATTGGTCGCCGAGCTAGCCACGAGACCAGAATTTGGATCGCAGCCTAGAAAGGTGAAGAACCCCTGAACTAGACCTTAAGGTAAATTGTTCTATTTGCGGACACTCTTCAGAGGCTTCTCCTGTTCTTGCCACCTGAAATTTATACTTGTCAGTTTGCAACCTTTCCTAGTGGTTTACTGGAAGTTCCTCCTGTCTGGCAATTTCTCACTTGTCTGTGGGTAGTAGGGTGTGTCAATTTTAGGGAGCAAAGTGAAATCTTTAGATTTTCAAAGACTACTAGTGACCAAATGATGCATTTTTATGTGCTCAATTGAAATATGGCTTTAAAATCCAGATTTGACCACTCCTAGCTACTTATATTTGAAGTTGAAGTTTACAAAAAATCAGAAATGTTTGCAAGTATTTTTTTCATTGTATATAACTACATTTTACATACATTACATACAATTAAAGACATTTTGATTGTATTTCAATATTAAAACTTAGAAATATAGATAGGTTTCTTGAACTTTGCCAAGGATGCCATGTCTGCCTTGCTCTTGTTCCTGGACATGAGCTCCCTACTGGCCACGTGGCTACTAATGTGGCTTTATTTGTCATCCTTACACACCTCTCTACTGACTGTGTGTGTGAGGGCCATGCAGGAACTTCCATTGGTGTCTCCAGAAACTCCTTGATTGCAGCAGTGGTGAGGGAGCAGGTCAGAGGAGGCTCAGTCACGCCAAAGTTCCAGTCAATAAGCTCCAAGAGTTTGGTGGCATCTGGGTTGATGTCAGGAGTCTTCCTGGGTCTGACACTGCAGTCTCCTACCTGTGTCCCCCCATCTCCTTCACCTCTGATTTCCAGTACCCTTTTCACTGCCTCCCTCCTCTCCTCCTCCACCTCACTGCACAGCATGGACTGGAGCACAGCCTCAGAGTGTGCATACCAGGCTGATCTCTTTACTGTAGGCATCACTATTCCTATCACCTTCTTCTGAGCAGCTCCAGCTGGTACAGTACATGCCTGGGACCCTCCACCCAGCTGTGATTTAACTTGATGTTGAACCAGTTTGGCATGTAGACTCCCACTATGAATCCACGATTATCCTGAGATTCTTCAGGTTCCTACCCTTCAGCCCATATTTGGAAATCCACAATCTGAAGAACCTTAGAGCCGTGGTGACCCACCTACTGTGACAGACTGGCCTAATCTCCAGGAGAGCTAGACTCTGAGGTACCTCTCCCGATCTGATGGCAGTGATGATTCTGTAGCCATATGATTGGTCTGTGCTGAGGTCCTTGACTACCTCCTGACTGAGATGGGGTAGCGGAGGACCAACAGTGATCCTCATGAAGTTTGGGTTGATCTCCAGCTCAGTGGCAGTGTCTAACATCTTCCCTAGGGGCCCAGACCACTTGTTGTTGCTCAATGTCTTGACATCCAGTGCAGTCACTAGGTGTCTGAGACTCAGCTCCCCAGTGTGCAAGTCACAGACAATCCACACCAACTTCCTGCTAAGCTTGGCCTCCACATAATGCATTACTCCTCCCTCCCAGCCAGTATTCACATTAGTACTGTCACCTCCTATGGCCAAAAGGGTCTGGTCTGCTCCTCTCTCTCTTAGCCAGTTCACCAGATGATCAGCAATGACCTCAGCATGACTTCTCTCCTCTGCAGCTTCCTCTGGTACAAAATGCCACAAATATTTCCCACCTGGTTCATTGCATACTGTGTAGTGTTCTTCCTTAATGAGGCCAGGAAACTGCCTGTCACTGCCCTCAGCTTCCATCATCACTTTGGTGTCATCTCTTTTTCCATCAAAGAAGATACAGGTGATGCCATTTTCCCTAATCTCTTCATCAAACTTCTTGACCAGCTCCTTAGTCAGTCTCTCCTGAGCCCTCCTCACCTTGTTGTGGTCAATCACCAGTGCTGTGTCAAACTCTGTGATAAGACCAGTATCAATCCAGGCAGCAGTGGCAATCTCTGCAGCCTCTCTCAGCCCAGTGTGATGTCTCAAGCTAGCCAGAGCTATATTGGTGATATCTTCAGTGTTGTATTTCTTCTTCTTAGCCACAGGCAAGGAAGAAGTTGTCGCAGCCTCTGGTATGAAGTCTTCGTCCTCCTCTCTCCTCCCTGCCTCCTCCAGTATATCTCCAGTCTCCTCCATCTCCAGCAGTGACTCCTCCCTCAACTCCTCTTCTTTCTTGGCTGACTCCTCTGCCTTCTTCCTCCTCTTCTCCTCGGCCTTCCTTCTCTGCTCCTGTCTCCTGGTCTCAGGGTGATCAGCTAAACCTATCTGGTGTGCCCCCCACACTTCCCACCTTTTCTCTCTGACCTTTAATGAAGGCAAGCTCCTGCACTGGTATCTTCTGCTCGCCCAAGCAGCTGCAGTCAATGTGAACCTCACTGTTGCAGACAGGGTTGCACCCAAGCTCACTGCAGCTCCTGATCATACAGTGACAGGTCAGGATGTCCACCAATTTGTCCAGTTTCATCATGAACCTATCTTTGACCTCTAGCTTCACATTGCCAATGGACACCTTCACTGCCTCATCCCACAGTGCCTTCACTTTAGCCCTGATCCTGACCTCAGTGTTGATTACAGGTCCTATGAATAGAGCGTTGGCCTTTCTCCACTGAGCCAGTAGCCCTGGAACAATGCCGTTGTTAATCAGGTCATTAACTGGGTAATTCCTCCTGTCTTCCTCACTCATCTCTCTTCTCAACAAACCATACCTCAGCAGATCTCTGGCTGTGGGCAGCTCAGCAGGGGGAAGTTCCCTCCCAGTCCCCACCAAATGACTTAGGTGACAACTTGATTTGCTTCGGGTTCTGATTTCTTTCTGACTCATCCTGTGGACCTGTGAACAAAAGAAATGTCATTGAAATTTGGATAGGCCTACTGATTATGATTACATAAAATTAAGTTAATTGAAATTCTTAATATCTTCCTATAAGCTCAGATAAAAGGTTGTGTTGTTATAGGTACAAGACTTAATTATTCAAAGTAATGACAATTTCATATATCTACAGTATCATATCAAAATATACAGAAAGTTTGGGTCACACACATCATTTTGAATAATTTGAATTACACAATATTTACATTACGAAGTAATCAAAATTGTCAAAAAGGAGGGAAAACACATGCATTCACAATCAAAACTCCAGCATTTGTGACTGTGTGAAACTTAGAAACCATACTACACACCAAAAATAACCAAAGTTGACCACATATCAATGGCACATTGATATACGATGCTACAGTCATATTTAGGTTAGATTTCAAACCTTTATGGTCAAATATAAGTAGGTAAATGGCGTTTTTAAACAAGACTAAAGATATTTCTAAGTTTGCTAGATAATATGACATCATTTGAGCATTAGTAGTTTTTGAATTGTTGACTTTACTAAAATTGGCACACCCTAGTGGGTAGGCTCCCTTGTGTCCGCATCGGGAAGCGGTGTTGCATTGTTACGAGAATTATTTATAATAAATTCTATCAAATTAAAGGAAAAGACGCATATAAGCATAATTTTCGAAATTTTCCCCATGAATACTTTGCTTCAAAGCTAAAATTTCCAAGTTTCCAGTTTCGAGCCCTTCATCTGAACTGTTCATTTGTGAGTTTACCACATCAACTACTACCCATTTCTTTCTTTTGTTACTATTTTTATTGATTACCGTGACTTCATTTTTCATTACTAAATTTTAAAATTTTTAACCATGATGAGGGTGATACATTACTTCCGCCGAAAGCGCTACTGTTTTTCGTCTTTAATAAGTTTTCACATATATATATATATACGCATTTAACTGCAATGACCACGCAGTATATAAATGAATAGAAACGACGTAAATAAGGAGCGTCTCTGCACACGGGGAAGAGAAATAACGAATAAATGAAAAATGAGGCGAACCGCCCGGGAATCGAACCCAGGGCCTTCCAATTGCCGGCATCCAACCGGCAATTGGAAGGCCCTGGGTTCGATTCCCGGGCGGTTCGCCTCATTTTTCATTTATTCGTTATTTCTCTTCCCCGTGTGCAGAGACGCTCCTTATTTACGTCGTTTCTATTCATATATATATACATTTAACTGCAATGACCACGCAGACTCAATGTTCCCTCTAATTTTTTTTAGTCCGTGTGCGCAAGAAATTTTCGTTGTGGATACATTTAGATTCATGGTGAAAAATTGTGCAAACTTTTCTGAGAGCTATTATATCTTCAAAATTAAATATATATAAATGTTAAATACATAATAAATATTATTTCCATAAGGTTATAGCTCGATGATCATTACGGTACTATTAAATGGATATTAAAACTGTTTACGATATTATATATTCTTAAAAAAGAAAACATTTTATCCATTCTAAAAATATGAATAAAATTAAAAAATAGTAAAATAAAATTCAACAAAATGAAATAAAAATAACATTAATTGAAAATGACTATTTTAGTTATCATTTCTCAAAACAATTTTTAGCATTTAGCAATTTAAAATAGAATATCAAGATTAATATATGATTTTATCCATTCACAAAATAGGAATAAAACAAAAAATAATAAAATTCAATAAAATAAAATATAATCAAAATAACATTAAGTGAAAGTGCCTTTCATTTAAGTATGATTATGATTTCTCCCTACGATCTTTAGCATTTGCCCATTCCAAATAAACTATGAAGATTAATATGATACATCCGTCATCATTCAGGTAACTTTTAATTCGCGTGAGCATGTCCAAATGATTTTCTTTCAAGCGGTTTCTTAATTTGTTCTTCATAGAATTCATTAAACTGAAATTTTTGAAATTACTTCATTTACTGTCGTGACTCACGATACGCTTGAGCCTGTGCGCATTTTATTTTGCTGTGTGCGCGGGTTTCATAACGCGTGTGCGCGCGCACACGCGCACACCTTAGAGGGAACATTGCACGCAGTATATTAATGTATAGAAACGACGTAAGTATAGAGGAGCGTTCTGCACACGAGGAAGAGAAATAACGAACAAATGAAAAATGAGGTGAACCGCCCGGGAATCGAACCCAGGATCTTCCGATTGCCGGTCAGATGCGCTATCCATTACACCACGGGCCACGATCAGTCATAAGTCGAAATTCTCCTACATAGGGCGGTTCACCTCATTTTTCATTTGTTCGTTATTTCTCTTCCTCGTGTGCAGAACGCTCCTCTATACTTACGTCGTTTCTATATATATATATATATATATATATATATATATATATATATATATATGATGAATAAAACCACGAAGGAAAGGAAACACAAAAAGGTGCTCAAGCGCTTTCGTCTAATGACATCCTCAGGAACACTGAAGTACATAAAAGGTTACGGCCTATATATAGGTTACAGAAAAAAAAAATAAATAAATAAATAAATAACATACATACACACAAACATATATATATATATATATACACATACATATCTACACACACACACACACACACATATATATATATATATATATATATATATATATGCAATAAACGGAGAAGTAAAAATAAAAATAAAAAATTAAAGGATTAACAAAGAGGCATACAGATTTGTAAGGAAAAATATCGATTTTTAGCACAAGATCAAATGAATTATAAAAATACAAATTTATACTGGAAATCTGCCCGGGTTTTAACACTTTGCCTTTTATAGTCAAGTTTCGATATATATAAAAATAAAATGAAGATAAAAGTTAATAAAGTAGCATACAAGTTTACCAAAGATTTAGCGTCCTACCCTTTTTATCTAAATCTGTTTTGAAGGAATTCAAAACAACAGGATCGAGTTGAAAAAGACCTTTGCTTATGTTGAAGTTATTTGAAAGTTGGATAATGGCAGACTCAAAAATATTCTATTAACAATGTTGCTAGAGTGAAATAAAACTGAAGCATTATTCCAATCAATACAGTGGGATAACTCTGACAAATGGACAAAAAGAGCACTGGACAACTGTCCTGTTCTAACGGAATATTGATGCTGTTTTATACGTGTGTGCAAATCCTTTCCCGTCTGACCTATGTAAAAGGAATCACATTGTTTACACCCAATTTTATAGATAATGCCTGAATTATTGGTAGGACTATTTTTTACTATGATATTTTTCACAATATTGTTATATGAAAATACTACATTAATATCCAAAAGTTTAAGTACATTAGCAATGCCTAAAAAGCCCTGGAAAAATGGAAGTACTAAAATATTTTTTGACAAAGTACGAGTGTTATTATTGACACGATAGAAAGTTCGTTTTGCCTTGTTGAGACAAGATTCCATAAACGCAGATAGATAACACAGATCACTTCCAATACCGTTGATTTTTTTCAATTCGGCATCGATGTATTCCGGACTGGCGATCCTAAGGGCGCGGAGAAACATTGATGAAAAAATGGCCTTCTTAGTGGGGGTCATGTCCCGAGTAAAAGTGTACGTAGGACAAATTATTTGTTGTTTTCCGATAGATACTAAACTTAAAACCTGGGCTTTCCTTATGTACACGCACATCCAAAAATGGGATTGAATTGTCTTGTTCCACTTCTAAAGTAAACTTAATGGAGGGGACTTGATCATTTAACTGAAGGAGGAAGTTATCCAGGTCACGATTCATGGGCCAGATACACAAAATATCGTCGACGTACCGCAACCAAGGGATGCCAACCCCCAGGATTCTCGGAATGTAAGTAATTTCGAAAAACTCCATATAAATATTGGAGAGGAGGGGCGATAAGGGGTTGCCCATGGCCATCCCAAACACTTGTTGATAATACTCGTTATTGAAAGTGAATTTACAGTCTTTGATGCAAAGCTTAATAAGTTCCAAAACAATGTGTGAAGGTAGTGGCAGGTCATACTTATGTAATTCTTGGGAGAGAAAGTCAAGCATATCATCAATCGGCACTTTTGTAAACAATGAACAAACGTCAAAACTGATCAATCTATCGTTAGTTTCAGTACGTGCATTATTCAATTTTTAGTAAGATCCATGGAATTTTTTACATGTGAATCAGAGATAGTTCCGAGAATGGGGGACAAGACTTTGACAAGCCATTTGGAGAGTTTATAAGTAATAGAGCCCACCGAGCTAATAATAGGGCGCATAGGGTTGCCAGGTTTGTGGGTTTTAATAAGACCGTAAAGGTAGGGCAGAGAAGGTGAAGTGGACATGAAAGCGGAATTAAGTCCTTATGATCTTTGAGAATGCGTTTCAAGCCACTATTAAATGATTTGATGACGTCATCCTGCGGGTTCTTCCTAAGTTTGCTGTATGTGGCGGGGTCCTGGAGAAGCTCGTTCATCTTTCCGATGAGTCCACTTTGTCCATAATAACTATGGTGTTAGCCTTGTCTGCTTTAGTAATATGGAGCTCCCCATCTTTTTTTAATTGTGAGAGGCCATCGCGAAAACGTTTAGGAAAGTTATCTTCGTAATTACCATTCGCCGCACTATAAACGAGGCCTTTAACTATGTTAAACAAATACTGAGGGAGATTACACTGTTTTTCAAAACACGCGAGACTGTAACAAATTTGTAAAGCCGAAGGTTTTTTAACAATAAAAAAGGACATACCATATCCAAGGGCACTTTTTGCATCGTCACTAATGTTTTTCGAAGAAAGGTTCAAAACAAACTTTGAGCTTGCTTTTTTACTCCACTGACTATTTCGAATGAGACTTTTAATTTTCCGATCCAAAATGTTACGAAGTGAAGTAGTTCTCCGACGCAACTCGTTGTAAATTTCATCAAACAAAGGTTGGATCCACGGTTGGGGAATAACGGTTACAAAATTATGTTTGGCGATGTTTAAGTTTTTGAAGGCGGACCACTCATTTTGTCTGGTGACTTCAATATGTTTCTTTAAAATTAATCTGCTGAAGTTGTTGAACGGATGGTCGTCAATTTGTCTAAGGCGAATCGGAAGCAGGATTTGGGAAGAACTTGCTCCTCTAGACAATTAGTAAGAAACTTTCGTCGGATACGAATTGCATGCCCCTTCATTAATGTAGAAGAAAACACGGACACAAACGGAGACAAGAGAGGGAACAGCAAGCCGAAGGAACGAGTGGTGTTCATTATATGAAAATTATTTCACGAAAGTCGTGAAAAATTTTATGATGAATCAGACAAATTGACGACCATCCGTTCAACAACTTCAGCAGATTAATTTTAAAGAAACATATTGAAGTCACCAGACAAAATGAGTGGTCCGCCTTCAAAAATTTAAACATCGCCAAACATAATTTTGTAACCGTTATTCCCCAACCGTGGATCCAACCTTTGTTTGATGAAATTTACAACGAGTTGCGTCGGAGAACTACTTCACTTCGTAACATTTTGGATCGGAAAATTAAAAGTCTCATTCGAAATAGTCAGTGGAGTAAAAAAGCAAGCTCAAAGTGTGTTTTGAACCTTTCTTCGAAAAACATTAGTGACGATGCAAAAAGTGCCCTTGGATATGGTATGTCCTTTTTTATTGTTAAAAAACCTTCGGCTTTACAAATTTGTTACAGTCTCGCGTGTTTTGAAAAACAGTGTAATCTCCCTCAGTATTTGTTTAACATAGTTAAAGGCCTCGTTTATAGTGCGGCGAATGGTAATTACGAAGATAACTTTCCTAAACGTTTTCGCGATAGCCTCTCACAATTAAAAAAAGATGGGGAGCTCCATATTACTAAAGCAGACAAGGCTAACACCATAGTTATTATGGACAAAGTGGACTACATCGGAAAGATGAACGAGCTTCTCCAGGACCCCGCCACATACAGCAAACTTAGGAAGAACCCGCAGGATGACGTCATCAAATCATTTAATAGTGGCTTGAAACGCATTCTCAAAGATCATAAGGACTTAATTCCGCTTTTCATGTCCACTTCACCTTCTCTGCCCTACCTTTACGGTCTTATTAAAACCCACAAACCTGGCAACCCTATGCGCCCTATTATTAGCTCGGTGGGCTCTATTACTTATAAACTCTCCAAATGGCTTGTCAAAGTCTTGTCCCCCATTCTCGGAACTATCTCTGATTCACATGTAAAAAATTCCATGGATCTTACTGAAAAATTGAATAATGCACGTACTGAAACTAACGATAGATTGATCAGTTTTGACGTTTGTTCATTGTTTACAAAAGTGCCGATTGATGATATGCTTGACTTTCTCTCCCAAGAATTACATAAGTATGACCTGCCACTACCTTCACACATTGTTTTGGAACTTATTAAGCTTTGCATCAAAGACTGTAAATTCACTTTCAATAACGAGTATTATCAACAAGTGTTTGGGATGGCCATGGGCAACCCCTTATCGCCCCTCCTCTCCAATATTTATATGGAGTTTTTCGAAATTACTTACATTCCGAGAATCCTGGGGGTTGGCATCCCTTGGTTGCGGTACGTCGACGATATTTTGTGTATCTGGCCCATGAATCGTGACCTGGATAACTTCC
>JAJOZX010002395.1:112500-415000 GCA_023014485.1 Bathynomus jamesi
AGGTTAAATACTATTATTCCATCCTTCTTTTTAATGTTAAAGGATGCATTTATAATATACTATCAAATCGTCAACAACCCCAAAAAAAAATTTCCTAAGCTTTGAGACTACAGAGATAAATATTTTCCCAGTGAACTCGTGAACTCGTTGCTGTTCCGCGCGTTGGTCTCTCTTCACACAAGGTCAAGCTGGTGGCCCCGCTTCTAGGTCTGGCTTGGTGGAGGAGCAAGTTGCTTTCTTGCTCTCTCCATCGTACAAGGCCAGGTACACCCGGCTCATCTGGTACCGTCCTGAGCCAGGCATCTAGTCTTCTCTTGAAGACTTCAATTTTTGACTCCTGTAACGTTTCTGAGGTCCTTTGGAAGCTGGTTAAAAAGTCTTTGTCCCCTGACAACCAAGCTATTTTCATTCAATGTCGGGCCTTTAATTTGGGAATACTACACATCCTGCCTTTCCTATTTTCGAGTATTGTTTGAGGTTTGGTACCAGTTTTTCGATCATTTTCCCTATGTAGATTATGGTGTACCTCTCTTTTCAGGGAGTACAAATTTAGTTTACGTAGTCTTTCCCAGTAGTTGAGCGCTTTGCAGCCATCAATCTTTGCTGTGAAAAGCCTCTGAGTTTCTTCTAGTCTATTAGTTTCTTTCATTTTATATGGGGACGTCAAAACTGAGAAATATTCAAGTTTTGGTATAATCAGTGTTTTTAGCAGGGGAATCCTTACTGCCTTGTCCCTTCTTTTGAACGTTCTTAGTACCTGTCCCGCGACTCTTTTTTGCTTTGTTTATCGCTATCTGATTTTGTTTCGAATTTCGCATCATCGGTCATTATTACCCCCAGATCGATCGCTTTCGTGCTTCTCTGAATTTCCTGTCTATCTGGAGCATAATATGCAGTCTAAGTTCCTCTTTTCTACCATATCTCAAGAGCTGAAATTTCTCGGTGTTAAATGTCATGTTATTGTCTTCTGATCATTTGTATATTTTGTTCGTGTCCCTCTGCAAGGCTTCCACTTCATTTATGTCGCTGATTTTTCTGCTGATCTTTATATTGTCTGCAAAGGATGTTACTATACTGTTGCTGTTTACTCCTCTGTCTGTCTATTAGCATGATAATGAACAGGAGTGGGGCCAGTACTGTACCTTGTACTGAGCTGCATACTTCTGATTCTGATGATACACTTTGAATTTTGACGACCTGTAGACGTTCTCTGAGGAAGTTGTACATCCATTTTCCCACTTTACCTGTTATTCCCATACGTTTCATTTTATGTGTTATTATACCATGATCGCATTTATCGAAAGCTTTAGCAAAATCCCTGTATATGACGACATAGTTTTCATTGCCTTTAAGTGCATCTAGGATATTGTTATAATGCTCTATAAGTTGTGATAGGCATGATCTTCCTGATCGGAATCCGTGCTGATTTTCATTGAATCTTTCCAGTGTCTCCAAGAAGTCAGATTTTCTCTCCGGCTATTCTTTCAAATATTTTGGTGAGGTGGAACGTCAAAGACACTGGTCTATAGTTCTTTGCTTGAGATCCATCACCTCCTTTATATATAGGGACAATGTTTGCTCTTCTCAAGATGCTCGATATTTCACCAGTGTCTAGGGACCTTCTCCATATCCAGTATAAGGGTGTAGCTATTTCATTTTTACAGTTTTTAATTAATAGTCCGTTCCATTTGTCCGGACCTGCAGCTGAATGTGATTTCATTCGTCCTATAGCTCTCGCTACATCTTCTGGGGTAAAATTAGTCTGTTATACATTCTCCTTGCAATTTCTCTTCAAAGAATACATCTATGTACGTAGCAGTGCTGTGCATGTTATTTTATAAATGTAATACCATTACCGTTACTACAGTCTAAATGTAACGCCGTTATCGTTAGTTACCATTTTTTAAAAGTAACGAGTAACGGCACCGTTACCGTTACTTTTAATAAAATGTAAATATATTATACAGGGTGTTTCAGGAGGAAAGGTCAATACTTCGGGAGGTGATAGTATCGGTCATTGTGAGAAAAAAGTTAATATGAACATGTCTAATTCTGAATGCTTACGGAGATAGAGCTGTCATCCTTCCCTCCCCTATAACCTTGAACCATGTAAGCTGTAATGTAAACATGTAACATAAGCCAATCGACAGCTGACTGTTGTGAGTGACATTGTTTGGTGTTTGAAGCAGTGTTAAGAATGCCACACACCTTCACACATGCCAAATATGCAGATATGGTGTATGTCTACGGTTTTTGCGATGGAAGTGCAACAGCTGCTGTTGCAGAATACCATCGACGGTAAACTGTAACAAATTTGTAATTTCTGTATCTGATACCATTCAAAATGCCAATGTTTAAACATTAAATGTTAGAAACAGTAATTGGTTTCTCTTTCTTGATTACCATTAACAATGCTTTTGCATTTGTAGATTCAAACAGCTCTATCTCCGTAACCATTCAGAATTAGACACATGTTCATATGAACTTTTTTCTCACAATGAACGATACTATCACCTCCCGAAGTATTGACCTTTCCTCCTGAAACACCCTCTATATATACATAGGTATATTATAATTTATATATATATAAAATATTATATTATATAAACATTCGTTTGTGTGAGTATGTGTTGGTTTGTATCCACTGGTTAATGCATAGGTTATGAAGTCTGTGCATGCCTTCATTGCATTGTTATGACTTATAAGGCATAATATTTTAAAAAAAAGTGAAACAAAATTACTGCAAGATTTATTCCTAGGAATTGCACCATAACAGAGGATGTAGCATACTAGTGATACTAATTTACTAATGCTAGAATATATCAGGAAAGTTTTGCAAAACAATAATACGAACTACTAAAGAAATGAATCAAATGAGTTATTGTGCATGGCAATGATAATTGAAATTTATTAGCTAAATATACAAACTTAAGAACTATTATTCAAAAGATCTTTATTACCCTTTAAGAAAACAAGCTTCTCAAAAGTTGCATCGAAAAGCGAGCCTCGTTTCGGACGCAGTATATCTTTCCCTACTGAAACCCGCTCAACAGTGGCACTAAGTAGTATAGCCTCAAAAGGGGAGAGTGCAAGAATGTTGCAGGTTATGTAATGTTGCAAAGGGGGGTGGGATTGTTGCAAGGGGTGGGGGTGTTGCAAAGGGGGTGGGGGGAACTTGGAGGCGGCGTTATCCCCCAAGAGAAAGGAGAGAAAGGAGGAGGAGAGGTGTTCACCTGGCAGGAGCCAAGTGCACATTGTTTGTTTTTTCTGTTTAAGGTGCTTTCAACCCTGCTGGATTATTGACACCATTTTTTTTTTTTTTGTAGAGAAAGGTGGTGAAAGAAGTAGTAGAAGAAAGGTGGTTTAGTATTGTTACATCGTAACTAATAAGTGCACATTAAGACTTCAGCCGAGTAGGCGTTGTTTTATAGGCTCCTAATCAGCCAGTTGGCATAAATGACTTGAGTTGCCAGATACCGCGATACCATTGTATACATTATTATAGACTCCTAATCAGCCAGTTGGCTGTAAATGGCTTGAGTTGTCAGATACCGCAGTACCATTGTATACATTATTATATACGCCTAATCAGCCAGTTGGCTGTAAATGGCTTGAGTTGCCAGATACCTCTTTTAGCAGTATTATTGTATACATTATTATATACGCCTAATCAGCCAGTTGGCTTAGAAGGCTTAAATGTTGCCAGATACCGCAATACCGTTGTATGCATTATTATATTTGAATACCGGTAATAGAAGGCATAACAATTAAGTAAAACAACATTGCATCATTCTGTTTATTATAAATATATAGAAAATAAATATACATTTGAGGAATATGCATATAACAGTACAGGAAATATATACACACAATTATGGATATATATAAAATAAAATATACATTTCAAATAAATATACACTTCAATAGAAATATGTACATAACAGTACAGGAGAAATATCACGCAAAATATATATATATAAACACAAATCAATAGAAATATGCGTATAATCAGTACAGGAGAAATGTCAAGCAAAATATAAATACAATTCACTTTTTTTTCAAAACACTAAACTCGGTCTTAATCGAGTTTACAATTACATCATTATTGCTCTGCATTACGCAGTATATGCGGCTTAATAATATTTCACCGCTTAAAGTATAGGGAAACCTGTACTCGATACGAAGGGCTTTCATATCGTTCAGTACTATTTTTGTTCCCACTTTACAACCGGTTGGTAAGTCATCTTTAAACACGTCTAGAATACAATCAAAAGCACGCACAAAGAGTTCATCGTTAGCTACATTATTAAATACAAGTTTATAAACACGCTTTTCCAATCGAGGGTTTATTTCTACCGACTCGAGCTTTTCAATCGTGAACTCACTCAACATAGCGGCAATTGAAATAATCTTCTAAATCGTTACGACAACTTCGCGTTATATAAAGAAATAGTTCTTCAGGGTGAACGGTGTAGGTGAGCTCAGCCTTGTACCGATCAATTGCTTTGTACCAAAGTTCATGGTATTTCAAAGAGTCTAAACTTTTTAAATAAACGTCCAGCTCTAGACCATTCTCACCAGTCCTACACTCGGTAAACCCATCGAGCAGAGCGGTGTAGGCCTATTCAAGTACTGTATCAAAATAAAGCATGTCCGTAACACGCGCGTCTAATATAGGTTTCAGCTTACGGAATCCGACGATTTCAAACATTCTGTCGAGGATGAAACGGTTTCGCGTAGGAATAAGAGCGTTATTATCAGAAGCATTCTTCCACATCAACCGTATATCAATGCACGGCCGATCGTTATTTATACACAACGTACATACAACGGCGTATGAGGGTGCGTCACTAATCTGCTCTCTTCTTGTACCTACGTTAGCAGGTATTTTATAACGATCTTCACTCCACTTCTCAACTATCACAAAGATTCTATTCATCTCCTCGATACTTAAATAAACCCGTTTGTTTGTCGGTCTACATTCCGTTTCCAGTACATAGCTAATGGTACCGGAATACGCCTGAACACGCGCAACGATTTCGTCACGGACACATCGTACGAGGCGTTGAGAATGCTGCTCAAAGGAAGTTCCATCGTATTCGAGGAGCGCACGTCCACTCGGCTCAAGCTCTGAGATAACTATGAGCCGTGTGAGGCACGCAGGTAGGCAGGAATGGTTCGACGGGCGGCTGACTCGATGATACGTGAATGGGCTTGTTCCGCGAGTCGAATTGTTGTACCGGTACAAGAATATCACTACCAGCCTACGCACCAGACAGTTTGGATAAGAACTAGGAACATTTTATGTTTTACTAAATATCTCCACACTCCGGCGCACTATTTGAGAGGAACATATGTTCATATTTTTCTTTCTGCCCATCAAACGATACTCGTCTCTAAACTCTGTTAAAAATTCACGCAGGGCACTAGCCACAACCTCACTACGAACCTCCATGATATACGTTAATATAGTGATAAAAATACTTAAGATTGTCCATGATCACGAGATTCACATTTCCAGTCGTAGGGTATGAGTAATCGACATGGTGTAGCATGACGTAATACCGCTTGTCAAACCACCCATCAGCAAGACTCATTATCCATACCTGCTGCTTCTCTTCTGCACGCGTTGTTTCTTTTACTTCACGGTGTATGTGAGACTTTATAAAGTTTAGCTCTGCAGTATACTTCAGCACATCGTCTGTGCAACGAAAGCCTTCAACGGTCTCACCAGAACATCCGTAGAGTATTTGTACATCTTGGAACTTCGCACAATCCAATGTGTTTTTAAAAGAGGCATAGGAGGGAGGTATAGGAAGTTTTTCGGTATCCACCACATCCTGGCACTTTACTGAATACCATTTCGTAAACGTTGTACAAGCAATATTAAAGGTAGCCATTTGAATACACGTCTGATCTGAATACACGTCTGATCTCTCGGGCTTACTGCGGTCACTGACCACGCAGGGACTCCCAGATAGTAGCATGACTCACGGTCTTACAGTGGGCGGAGCTTAGAACTTTCACCTGCACACACACACACACACACACACACACACACAAAGGAGAAAGTGAAACGCTATTTGAAACATGATTTATTTAACAAACGAGATATTCAAGTTATATATATTTACAAATACGATTTAATAAACGAGATATTCAAGTTATATATATTTACAAATACGATTTAATAAACGAGATATTCAAGTTATATATTTACAAATACGATTTAATAAACGAGATATTCAAGTTATATATATATATATATATATATATATTATATATATATATTATATATATACAAAATAGATACGATTATATACAAGACGTGTGAGTTAGAAGCATCATTGGTATCCAAAGGGTACGGTATCATAGGTACCAGGTATCTGGTAACGTTTCCTATAGGTGTTACGGCACACCATCGTACCCCTAAGTTCCTTCACGCCCCCCAGCTTCTGCGCCCGAAAATTGTGGGTGCCTACAATTAGTTGGGGAGGTTGTTCATCCAAATATACTAGATCCTTCAACGACTCAAAGTTAACAACCTCCCGATTCGCATGGTTGAGCGTAATACCCTTTGCCTTCACGATATATTTCATTTCCTCCCCCACCCTGACCCGTACCCCATAAGTCTTAGGTCCTGTTGAGGCAAAAGAGTCGGCGTATGCGTTGTCCCCATACTCATCCTTGATCTCATCAGTGAGCTCGCCGAGGAACTCCCCAATAGTGGGCATGTATTCACCCTCCCTCTCTGTGAATATCACGCTATCTGTATCGGCATACAATACTCTCCGTCCAAGAGAATGCAATAGACCCCAAAGTTTTATACGGGCGTAGGCTGTTGTGAAGCTGGCCACAGGTATGTTTGTAACCCTTGAGGTATCTGTGGCAAATTCAGTGTTGTTGTACTTTATTACGTAAGTATTACCTACATTTACGATCTCCATGACCTCTTTATCGGGGGCATTGGCATAATCCCAGACATCGCTATAACTTTGTGCCAAATGAATGCTCCCTCTGCCGGTATTCTGCGCAAATTTTCCCCATAGACTGTTTAGACACAACTTTGCACTAAAGCGCTTGCCAGGATTCTTTACAATTTGGACACGATCAAGTTGTATACCTTCGCGGTCGCTGTAACGTTGAATATAGGCAGACTTTTCATCTTCGGTATCAACTCCTCGCGGATACCCTGATGCCTCAACCTTATCCTTCAAAAAGGTGTTTATATATGGTGTGAAAAGGTTGGGTAGCTTCTGAAACCTCCACACCTCATGTATCTTCAGTATTCTATAACCATGGCGCACGGCTAGGGCCAACTCAGGACTTGTATATACGCCTCTGATCTTACGCTGGTGGGGTATATGGTTACATTCGCCGTTATCCTCTTCCGCGCACTTCACGCACAGGGGAAACATGAGCTTGTCGTCGATAACGACAGGTAAGATCGGCATCCATAAATTGCGTGGGGGGAGTACGTCTACGAAAGAGATCCCAAAGTAACGATCATTCAAATTTTTTGAAAATTCATTGATGGATGGTAGGCTAGGTCCCACCAGTTTCTCAGGAGCGCCCACGGGGTACGGATGGCTCTTCATCACGTATGGGTATAAAGAACAGAAATCGTAGTAATGGAGCTTCACGCCCTCCGTAGGTGGGTAGTATAGTCTGAAAGGATTTGTACGTCCTCCAAACAAGCTATCACCACATTTGAGAGGATCCAGCACCATTGAACGCTTGATCGCTTTTATTTCCTCACGGTACACCTCGTCTGTCTCCATCCGTGCATCATATTCATGCTCCCACAAGACTTTGTGAGTGAACTGTGATCCTATAAGTTGATCGCGGGTGCGGGTCGATGCAAGACAGTCGGCGGGAGACCTACCGTGGATATCTCCGGTGACTCCGCACTCAGGACGGGGGCATCCATGCCACCAGCAACCGTTAAAGGAGTACACAGTCTTCACACCAGTGACACGGTTTTCACTTAACCCATCAACCCAAAAAACACGTCCATTAATCTTAATGGGTACTTCACCCGTGTTGCGGGCGTGCTTTATGTATACACCTGTCTGTTGCTGTAGGTGTATGAGCCAGTAAATAGCCTTGTGCCCGTAACTGCGGGGATTGTTTCGGTGAATAATGGCTAAGGTGTCTTTCGGCATGAAGTTATTCTTGAACACCGTAAAACATAATGATGCGATGGTGGTTGCGACTTGCAGTGGATCGCATTTGAAACGGGCTATGTACATCCTTCTAAAGGCCTGGAAACATACTCTAAGCACGCGCACATCATTCACGCAATAACGCTCACATTCATCAGCTATATTATAAGGGTTACTTTCATTAAAACTGTCGTAGTATCGATCAAAGTCTTCACGTTCATCCATACAGTCAAAATAATGTTTGGGGGTGGTGGGCCTACGTAGTTTAAAGTCTCGCTGGTGAGGAAAGTGTATGGGAAGTATCCTTTGGAAACTTCAGCTGCTACTCCCATCACCTTGGGTAGCTTTGCTAATTTACAAGGTGTGAATAATAAAGTATCTTTAAATTGTACATTGCCTCTTATCTGCATCTGTATTAATTTGTTGCCTCTTTTCAATGGATCACCTGTAAATATCTCAGAGGATTCGTGTTCAAGCAACTCCTTATAAAGGAACTGCGTGTCAAACTTTGCCCCGTTATGGGCGAGAATATACACAGTCATTTTTTTGAACTTGTCGGCTAACTTGACAATATAGGACACAAATAGTTTCACAGGACTATCGCTGACATTCGTTTTAAAAACGTTTGTCCGTTTACCACATTTGGGGCACTCGTCACATTCGATATCCATACACTCATCACAGATAGTCTGGCTCACAAGTAAATGTGGAATTACCTCTTTGGTTTCAGCGTTCGTATATGTTTCTATATCGTAGTATACAGTTATACAAGGGTTATTTTTAGGCTTAGCATCTTTCATATAACATACATGCTTTACTCCATCCGCCTTATATTCCTCCTGGCATGTAGGACAGTGAATTACGTCACACTTGTGCTTAAATTTTCCCCAATTATCCATTGTGTGAAACATACCACATTCACAGATTCTCATTTTCCTGCACGTGCCAATTGATTTATGGAAATCAAAACAGCTATTATTGAAAAATGTGCGTCTACACATATCACAGTCTCTCTTCTCAGCTTCAACTACACGGCTTTCACATTTGGTGCTTTTACACTGCTCACATACCATGTGACATTCTTTACAATGTCTCACTATATCATCCGCAAACTCGAGGCACCCCTTACACAAATCATGATGTCTCCCATATTTTCGACTTTTGTCATAACTCGCGTAAAGCCACCTTATATTACGGATGGGGATATACGTTGTCCCTGACAATCCTAAAATAAGTAGGGGCCTTGTACGATCTCTCACACAGCTTTTAAAAACATACACAGTCCTACGACGATCATCCAACCCAAACACAACTATGCGGACATTCATTTCCTGTTCTACCCTTCTCAGCTCTTCAGGACCCATATTACAGTCAAATTCAAGTTCACAGTCTACAGCTAGTTTACGGGCATGCTCCACGACTGTAGGCAACCAAATTTTTTGAGTTCGTGTATTTTGTACAGTAAACATACGTGCTAAGAGTACTGCTATAAAGCCGCAACCACGATCGACGTTTATATGCCGTCTATAAATAGCTTGAGAATTGAAGTTAAGAGTATACGGTATGGCACTATGACCCGCAACACGGTATACATGGTCAATATTTACCGTGAAGTTGTCCATATTGAAGGCTATACTACTTTGGGCGGCTTGCATTATACGTCCTAATATATATTCTACATCTTCAGCCGCCAAACGTCTAAATGGCACTATCACCCAATAATCGTCTACATCACCGTCATCTGACCCGAATCCAAAGGACAGACTCGTCCTGACTTCACGCTCGTCGCGATTCTGAAGAGCAAACTCTATAATACGCTCTACAACCCGGCGTAGTCCGCGCTCAATTCCACTGCTATACATGACTCTAGGGTCGACCCTGACTCTATACCGATTTCTAGTCAAGGCTGGGGTGGGGGCTGCGGATCGCACCAATTCCAGCGTTATACCATCAACAGAACGGGGGGCGGCGGATGAATTAGTGGATATATTAGCCGAAGGTGCTGCTGATGGGGGCCCTGTTGCGTAGGAGGTTGATGGTTGGGGCTCTATTATTGTAGACTTAACAGAACGGGGGGCGGCGGATGAATAAGGGGATATATTAGCCGAAGGTGCTGCTGATGGGGGCCCTGTTGCGTAGGAGGTTGATGGTTGGGGCTCTATTATTGTAGACTTAACAGAACGGGGGGCGGCGGATGAATAAGGGGATATATTAGGTGCTGCTGGGGGTTTGTTGCGTAAGAGGTTGAGGGTTGGGGATCTATTACCGCTGCAACAGACGCGTATTTCGGTCGCTTTATACCTGACGTGGGTATCTCATACCTCCGCTTTGGACGTGTTACCGGTATCGCTGGTGAGGGTTCAGGGGAGGAGATCACAACTACACTGTCGTCGAGGTCATCCGTAATGATGGGCTGCTCTACCTCATCGTCATTCACGGTTCTGTGGGAGAAGAAATATAAGGATCAGCACTCAAAATTTGTAATATTTTGTAAATGACTCACTTAGGAGTGTGACGTGTTAGAAATGGACTCTGTAGAAAAATTCAGATTCACGAGCCCATCCACATGTATTATATCTGGACCTACAGGATGTGGTAAAACTGTGTTTATGCTTAAAATCATTAAAGAAAAGGGGGAGATGTTCTCGAAATTTGTGCATAAAGTTATATGGTGCTATTCGACGTATCAATCAGTGTTCAACGAGTACCAAGATGATATTTTGTTCCACAAAGGCGTATATGACGTTAATTCGTTAAAGGGAAATGAACATACAATCATTGTAATTGACGATCTCATGTTGGAGATGGATAAAACGTTTGCCGAGACATTTACAGTATTCTCCCACCATCTTAACATAAGCGTGTTCTTCATCAATCAGAATCTATTTTTCAAAAATAGATACATGCGCGATGTGTCGTTAAATACGCAATATCTAGTCTTATTCGCGCAACGTAGAGATGTATCACAAATTGGGGTATTAGCCAATCAAATGTTCCCGAATCAGCGTAAGGAGTTTTTGGAAGTTTATAAAGAAGCTACAAGCACGCGTTACGGATATTTGCTTTGCGACCTTCATCCGCGAAACACGTTTAGAGTGCTTCTGCGAACGAATATATTTCCAAACGAGCCTGAAACGGTGTATATTCCAGAATGACAAAGAGACTAAAGAAATACCGTGAATTAATAAAAATCTATCATCGACTGCCTCGGGCAATGCAGCAGATGTTTATTAAAAATATCGATGCCGACTTTTTAAAATGCATCTGTGAAATCTGTCTTAACGTTATAAATTGCAATGTATCAATGAAAACCCATCAGAAGGCTCGCCTACGCCGCTACAAGAACATAATACGTGCACTCGCTCGTAAAAGCCAAACTGTAGCGAAGAAAAAACGAATTATTGTACAAACAGGAGGGTCATTTCTCCCCATCTTATTTTCAGTTTTGGGTCCTTTACTGACTAGATTAATATAATGAAGAAAGTGGTAGTGATTCCCCACGAGGTGTACGCCTCACTGCAAAGGAATCCAGACACGTATCTAGATCCCCGTAAAAGCAGACTTAAAAGAATGGAAAGCGAATTGTTAGCCCTATTAAACAGTGAAAAAACACCTGATGAGAAAAGAATCTTATACCAAGAAGCTCTGCAGAAATTTCTTCACGAGTACGAAAATTATAAGAGCCCTACAGAGATTCCTGTGGTTATTAGGCACAGCACGGGGGACGATGGCGACATAGGATCTGTACCCGACGACACAGCTGACCAACCAAAAAGATTAGCCACACAACATATCGAACATGTATTAAAAAATACCCTCCCACTTACATTGAGGAGTAAAGGCTTAAGTCTTTATAATCTATTGAATGAGGATCCCGCCATACAATGGACCGATACAGGGGAGATCATTGTGGAAGGATCAAAGGTACAGGGATCGAATATCGTAGACATTGTCCATGATCTGGTGAGAAAGTGGGATAGGCCATCACCATCAGGATGGAAGCATATTAAAGCAAGACTACAACAAATAAATGTCCCTAAAACGTTGATAGGAAATCTGAACAGGTTAAAAGACTTGGAACATGCAACGCCTGTGACACAATTGAAGGCGCCGTCACCCCCGGCGGTAACACCTTTGAAGAGGAGCAAGAAGAGGTTAAACCAACCCTACCCACGTGCCTCTAAAATACGCAAATGGCTAACGTATTAACTAAACGCTATTATGACATTTCTACCCCATCCTCTTACGGCGGCGTAGATAGACTGTACAGAAGTGTTTACGGAGTAGGAAAAAAAGATGTTGAAAGATTTTTGAGGGAGCAGGACGCTTATACGCTTCATAAGCCTGTGAGAAAAAGGTTTAAAACAGCCAAGACAACGGCTTCCTCGATTGATTCTATTTGGCAAGCAGATTTAACAGACATGCAAAGATATTCTGTGTATAACGATGGTTACCGCTACATTCTATTCATAATAGACGTATTCTCTAGATATCTGTGGCTAGTTCCTCTGAAAAATAAATCACCTGAAACAGTTGCTAAAGCCACCAAAACGCTAATGTTAAAAGAAAACAGGGTTCCTGGCTATTTTTGTACGGATATGGGGAAGGAGTTTATAGGCCGTGCTTTTCAGAATATGTTGACAGAGTTTAATATCAGCTATTACACAACCAATTCTATACATAAGGCTTCTTTAGCTGAAAGAGTTCAGCGCACCATAAAGGAACGCATGCACCGTTATTTTACACATAAAAACACATACAGATTTCTAGACATTCTGGAATCATTGGCATCATCCTACAACCGCTCACACCATCGCACGATTGGGGCAACACCTAACGAAGTTTTAGAAAGAGGTACGCTCCCGAGAAGAGATGGATCACCACCACCACCACCACTCTGCGCGCTTCAAAATCAATGATTATGTAAGGCTGTCGCGTTCGGGGAATAAATTCGCAAAGGGTTTTGAGCAAGGATGGACACGCGAGATTTTTAAAGTTAGGGCTGTGAGACCTAAAGGTGAGATAATGATGTATTACATTGAAGATTTGAATGGGGAAGAAATCTCAGGAGGCTTTTACCGCGAGGAATTGCAGAAAGTTGCGTTTAATTTAGAAAAAAATGTGTTTAAAATTGAGAAAATTTTAGGAAGCAAAGGTTCAGGAAGGAGAAAAATGTACCTGGTGAAATGGCTAGGGTACCCAGAAAGCTTCAACACCTATATAAAAGCTGATGCAATAATGAAGCTTAAATAGTATGCAACATGGCTCCTAACCATTTCTACGTCACACTCCCGTCCTCCTCGTCCCTGTCTGTACACCCTAACAACACGCTAGCCAACTTTGTAACAGAACTCCATGGGCACATTGAATTGGGTCGTGATTCGTATGAGGTGGGGATATGCGAAATTCAGCTGGACACCGTCTTTTTAAATATTGAACATAAAGAAACCGTTTTTACGATTCTTAGAGACATTGACGAGTGTGAAAAAGCTGGGGTAGCTATGGATGAAACTATGCGCATCGCTCGGACTAAGATTGCACGGTATTACAGTACAGAAGTAAGACTAGGGCCGGGTCAATATGGTTCGGCCGAGGATGTTGTGAGAGGCTTAAACGTAAGTTTAAGAAACTCAAACCTTACGAATGATTTAGTATATGAAATCGTAAACAACCCTGCACATACACTAATCCTAAAATCAAAGACTAACAGACGTCTTAAAGAACATAGAAAGTTCAAAATTCTAACCAACGGCCGATATAGCGCAGCCTTCCAAAGAGACACATTTCACGAGACACAGTATAACTTGTCCAGATTAATGTATCAATTGAAGATGGAGAAATTGGCTGAAAGGTCCCCAGACATGTGCTATATTTACAGTAATATAGTGGAGCACCAGTTTGTTGGGGATACCCAGGCACGCCTGCTGCGCATTGCTCACATCCCCAACCATAGAGGAAGGAGTTTGAGTATTACATATGACAGACCCCATTATGTGAATGTCGCAACTAATTTAATAACCAATATCACAATATATATAAGAACGATTGAGGGCGAAAACTTCCCATTCGGTAACGGGAGCTTAACAGTGAAGCTACACTTTCGACGCACTGAGTTATAATGGATAGAAAGCCTTTCACCGTCTATCGAGGGATGCGATACCAGCGCGGTAGTGGACTTGGATCCATTTTTTCATCCATACTACGTACGGCTGTTCCTTTGCTGAAGAGGGGTGCCAGATACCTTGGAAGGAAAGCGCTACAATCAGGCCTTAACACTGCAGAAGACATATTGGCCGGGGCTAAACCTAAAGAAGCTCTAAAAAAAATTTAAAGCGTACACGGAACGAAATCATCAAAGATGCAAAGAGAAAAATGCGTGGTGGCGGGAAGAAGAAGAGGGCTCCCCGGAAGAAGAAGGGGTCACGTGGTATTAAACGTAAAAGGCTATCAAAAAAGAAATGCTGTAAGCGAATGAAACCTATGGTTGACCACTTTTTTGACTGATATAAGCTAAGGATATTGATCTCATGAATCATAGTTTGTTTACCACTTGTCGAGAGAGGAGTCACTATTTCGCCATGGCACGCTTCATCCACCCATGTAGTTCACAATGCTGTAAATCGGAGCTGTCCTTTTTTGAGCTCCCGCCAACCCAAGTTTCTATTGAGCACAGTGACTTTATTACAATTAACCCTTTAAACACAATTAGTTCCCCGAGTGCACCTATAGAATTCGTGATACCCAGCTCAGGTCCTTACTTTTTTGATCCAAGCTGTGTGCACATGTACGCTAAGCTACGTATAGCCCATTCTGATGGAACGGTCTGCGATGACAAATATGCTGTATACCCTGAAACAAACTTTCTGCACGCCATATTCAACCAGTGTGACGTATATTTAAATCAGACCAACATATCGGCAGGCACGGGGTACTATCATCTACGAGCCTATTTGGAAAATGTCCTCAACTTTTCCAAAGAAGCGAAGGCTACCTTTTTAAGTGCGGAGGGATATTATCAAACTAAAGATGAAAATAGTATAAAGGACAAATTTAAAAATTCTAAAAAGAAAAATATACGAGTGTTTTGGACGGTTGCACACAGATTTCACTTTCCAGGAGAAGTTGCTTGTGAACGGGGTGGATATGAAAATAAAGCTCACCCGCACGAGTCCTGAGATCTGCTTAAATCTGGATGTGAATCAAGAAGAGGGTGCAAAGTCCGTTGTGGTTCACATTATGGACACATACCTCCGCGTACGGCGAGTGAAATTAAGTTCACCAAAACAACTAGAAATTGAGAAAAATTTACTAAACGCTACAGTGAAATATCCTATTAACAGAGTGCAGATCAAACTATATACGGTTCCTGCAGGGTTGGCATCGAAGCAGATAGAAAACATTGCCCTGGGAAATCTTCCTAAAAGGATATTAATCGGCATGCAGGACCACGCTTCGGTGAATGGAAAATATAAAAAGAGTGCCTTTAAATTCGAGAATTTCGGACTTAAAAATATAACTATACGTTAATGGCACTGCTTTGGGTGGAACAATGGGTACGGACTATTCATCAGACGCTGTGTTACCGCTTTGTGCCAGAGCCTATAGTAATCTGACCCATATTGCAGGTGATTGTGATGAGCTTGGTAATGGGGTAACGCAGGAAGAATTCATTGATCAATTTAACCTTTACCCGTTTGACATTACACCTGACTTATCTGCTAGCGTAAATACCCATTTAACACCACAGCAGAGCGGAAACATCTCAGTGCGGCTGGAATTCGCCAAGCCTATAGACGCTCCTATTAGTGTACTAGTATATCTCGAATCGCAAGCCCTAATAGAAGTAGATAGATTTAGAAGCGTTATCACTGACTTTTAAAATGGATGCTAATACACTTCAGAAAGTAATGGAGCGAGTCACACGTTCCAAATTTATCGGCGTGTTTGCGAAGAATGAAACATTGAGTTTGCCAAGTACGCGAGAATGCGGTAGTCTTATTGTGAACACAGACATCATCGTAATGAAGGGATTCACTGGATCGCTGTCTATTTTAAAAATAGACAGCGCCTGTACTATTTTGATTCACTCGGTACTCAACCCTGGAGTGATCCTATTATTGTAAAATTTCTCGCTCAGTTACATATTCCCGAAGTTGTGTGGACCCCATTTCGCATGCAAGGATATTTTACTAATGTTTGCGGAATGTACTGCGTCTCATTTCTCATGCATATGTCAAATGATAAAGAATTTATAAATTTTTTAAATTTATTTGACCCGTGTCACACTCGCCGAAACGATGAAATGGTATGCAGACAGATAAAAAACCGTTTTCCAATTGTACGTACTCGTTGTATATTATAATGTTTTTGTTCGTATATTTGTAACGATATATTCTGTAGCTGTTTATTGTACTGATTTCTTTCATTTAATAAATTTATGAAAATATATTGTCTTCTTATCCCAAAAAGATCGAAAAACACTTACATTATTTCGGTGTGACATTGTTGACTGATCAGTATATCCTCCCTATTCCGAGATTCTTCAAAAGATTGTATAACACGTGTCAAATCCTCATCGGACCTTAAAGGAATAATGCTTTTAAAACATATACAGAGTATACAGACAGATCCCCATTATGTGAAGATATCTTTGGTTCGAGGAGTGAACGCCATAAAAATTTCGATTTTAGCATAATGGGGATAACCAAATAACACTGATTGACATTTTTGGCGAGTATCTATTTGACGAGATACTACAACTCTCCATATATATATAAAATTCTAATTATAGACACTTACATTTCTATGGTAGTCCCTTGCGTCGGGTTGTAAGGAGCGTCACTGCAAATATCTTCTACGGTTTGCGTTGAAAATAATTCGCCACGATCAATCGCATTGAAAAGACTAATTGCGGTTAATGCTGCAGTATCACGTTCTTCATACAATTCCGGGGAGACGTACAGGTCCATGGTGGAGGATGTGTGACATTGTTGACTGTTCAGTATATCCCCCGTATTCCGAGATTCTTCAAAAGATTGTATAACACGTGTCAAATCCTCATCGGACCTTAAAGGAATAATGCTTTTAAAACATATACAGAGTATACAGACAGATCCCCATTATGTGAAGATATCTTTGGTTCGAGGAATGAATGCCATAAAATTTCGATTTTAGCATAATGGGGTAACAAAATAACATTGATTGACATTTTTGGCGATTATCTATTTGACGAGATACTACACCCCATCCATATATAAATTCTAATTATAGACACTTACATTTCTATGGTAGTCCCTTGCGTCGGATTGTAAGGAGCGTCACTGCACATGTCTTCTACGGTTTGCGTTGTAAATAATTCATCACGGTCAACCGCATTAAAAAGGCTAATTGTCGTTAATGCTGCAGTATCACTCTCTTCATACAAGTCTGGGGAGACGTACAGGTCCATGGTGGAGGGAATGATTATTCACTGACGCGAAAATAGCTACTGTTACTCCAAACTGAAAATATCCCCTTTTATATGCACAATCGCCAAGCTCCGCCCCAAAAGACCAGATGTTCGTAGTGATTGGCTGCCGATGTAGCTGGGTGGAGCTATGACGTGTACCAATCCGCTATAACGGGACCTGACGAGTAACATATATATTTTCACCAATAGATTTAATGCTCGTATTCTCCTTTGAAAATTATTTGGTGATTCGTATAGAACTTTTGATACTGATTCCAAATATGGTTTCAGAATTTTTCTATCACCCATAGTTTTCGAGAAAATATTTACTCAGATTTTCCCGCATCATTAGTCACTAATGTAATCGAGAGGATTTATATTTTAAAAGAACATTCGGTTTCAACGTTAAACTGTGGGTCTAAGGTGGGGTGAAAACCTTTCCAATTGCGCTAGGGGACAATTATTTGGTGTTTCATTTTTGTAAAGTGGGAACAAAAATAGTACTGAACGATATGAAAGCCCTTCATATCGAGTACAGGTTACCCTATACTTTAAGCGGTGAAATATTATTAAGCCGCATATACTGCGTAATGCAGAGCAATAATGATGTAATTGTAAACTCGTACAAGCATACCCCGTTATTTGAACAAAACTCTCTCTCTCTCTCTCTCTCTCTCTCTCTCTATATATATATATATTATATATATATATATATAATTGTGGGCATATCTAAGAAATAGAGTCGAGAGAGGTTTTGTTCAAGATGTCTGTGAGAAAGGTCTTTTACGGTCAGAAAAAAAATCGCCTCTGGCAATAGGTGAACCGATTTGAACAGATTCTCGGAAATGTGTGTCTCGTAAATTTTCATCGATACAACTTAGATATTATATATATATATATATATATATATACGGGTTTGGGGAATGACGATCGTCGAATTGTTTCATAAATTTTCATATTGTTTCAATTTTTTTCGCATGGAAAGAGACTCGTGTGTTTCGTAAATTTTCATCTCGATGCAACTTAGATATTATATATATATATATATATATATATATATATATAGAGAGAGAGAGAGAGAGAGAGAGAGAGAGAGATAGGATCTGTAGTTAATCTTACGCGAGGTATGAAAATCAGGAAAAAATGCCAAATGTGTATTATTTTAAAATGAAACTGTAATTAATAATTAATGTATTTTTCTAACGAAGACTGAGTTACCAGATACCACTTTTTACCACAACTCGCACACACACACACACACACACACACACACACACACACACCGGAAAGAGTTTAATATCAGCTATTACACAACCAATTCTATACATAAGGCTTCTTTAGCTGAAAGAGTTCAGATATATGTATATATTATATATATATATATATATATGTATCATAAGCTGCTTAAAAAACTGTGTATATATAATTATAGTAAACGAAATAAACTAGTTAACCATAAAATTAATTATTTTCTATTATGACGTTTTCGAAGGTAAACTGTTATTTGTTTCTTTAAGTTCAATGAAGTTAATGTTAAATTTGCTTCTAAACTAAAATTAAATGTTATAAAATAAAATAATATATATATATATATATATATATATATATATATATATATATATATATATATCTAGCAATCCGATCATTGCAAAAAAAACTGGAAAGGCATGCAATTAATAAAGGTGTATTTAAACAGAATTTAATTGGAATAACTATCGTCATATTGTTACACAATGGATGATTAATATTTCTGGAATACATGGCGCTATCTGATGGTGCGAAGTTTAATATCAGCTATTACACAACCAATTCTATACATAAGGCTTCTTTAGCTGAAAGAGTTCAGATATATATATATATATATATATATATATATTATAATATGTATCATAAGCTGCTTAAAAAACTGTATATATAATTATAGTAAACGAAATAAACTAGTTAACCATAAAATTAATATTTTCTATTATGACGTTTTCGAAGGTAAACTATGTTATTTGTTTCTTTAAGTTCAATGAAGTTAATGTTAAATTTGCTTCTAAACTAAAATTAAATGTTATAAAATAAATATATATATATATATATATATATATATTTACCTAACATAAGAAAAGAATGTATATATATATATATATATATATATAATATATATCTAGCAACCGATCATTGCAAAAAAAAACTGGAAAGGTATGCAATTAATAAAGGTGTATTTAAACAGAATTTAATTGGAATAACTATCGTCATATTGTGTTACACAATGGATGATTAATATTTCTGGAATACATGGCGCTATCTGATGGTGCAATCTGGCACATCAGCACCCGATTACATGGCTTGATGTAGCAACTCAGCATCTGCATACATGGTGCGATCTGACAACTGAACACATTGCGCTATCTGGCAATTCAGCCAGAATAGAGGCTTATAAAAGACCGCGAAGTTGGTGAAAGACTCATTCCACCTCGGCTCCCAGCCGAGGAAGGACCTCTGGTCCTTCTCTTTCAGGCCCTTTGGTAAAACCCCTTAGTGGCCTCTTAGGTTAGGAAAACGAAAATAACTTGGGGGAGAACTCCTCTCTCTCTCCTTCAGGTGTCTCTCTCTCTCTCTCTACAGGCGTCTCTCTCTCTCTCTCTCTCTCTCCTACAGGCGTCTCTCTCTCTCTCTCCTACAGGCGTCTCTCTCTCCTACAGGCGTCTCTCTCTCTCTCTCTACAGGCGTCTCTCTCTTCTTCAGGTGTCTCTCTCTCCTTGGCTCAGTCAACTGGCGGATTCTGGCTGATTAGGAGCCTATAAAACAACGCCTACTCGGCTGAAGTCTTAATGTGCACTTGGCTCCTGCCAGGTGAACACCTCTCCTCCTTTCTCTCCTCCTTTCTCTCTGGCCCTTTGGGGGGAATAGCTTGGGGGAGGCCTCCAAGTTGCATGCCCCTTGCAACCTAGGTTGGTGCATGCCCCTTACAACTTAGGTTGGCAACAAAGGCCAGTACTCTTTTTTTCTTTCTTTTTTCTTTTTTTTCTTTTTTTCTTTTTTTGCAACCCCCACCCCCCTTTGCAACAACCCCTCCCCCACTTTGCAACAACCCCACCCCCCTTTGCAACATTACATAATAACCTGCAACATTCTTGCACTCTCCCCTTTTGCAGCTATACTACTGCACTAGATGGTATAGAAGTGTTAAGTTTAATAAACATATTTTTAAAGTTAGTGGATGGGAAAAATGCAGAGCTAACGTGCTGTGAAGGCCCAGATGAGAGGAATGACGAAACCTCTATTGAACTTAGGTCCCTCCCTGCTCCAGGGTTCTTCGCCTTTTTACTTTGACAGTGCTGTCAGTGTAATGGGAAAGGGTGGATGGGGGGTAGGCTGCCAGTATGCTAACGGCCAACATGCACACCTCGCTCATAGTGAAGGGACAAATTTTTAACGGTTAATGAATAATGAGAGGATCGAAAGAAACAAATTGCGAGCTCCGATAAAAAAGTAACGAGTAACGACTAACGAATGTATTTCCCTAATAAAGTAACGTCGTTACTGAAAGAGTTACTTGATTTGAAATGTAACGCCGTTACCGTTACAAAAAAAGTACCGCGTTACGTAACGGCCGTTACTTGTAACGCGTTACTGCCCAGCTCTGGTATGTAGTATGTATGATATATATATATATATATATATATATAATATGGGAATTTCATACACATGAAATGAATGAAGGATACAAATCCACACGGAAAAAAAGATTCCAAGTCTTTCGTGTATTCAGAAGTACACCTCGTCAGGGAATGAGGTGTACATCTGAGTACACGAAAGGCCTTGGAATATTTTTTTCCTTGTGAGTTTGTGTATATATATATATATATATATATATTATATATGCACACCACAAGGAAAAATGAAAATCGATTTGAAGGCCTTTTGTGTATGCAACAGTACACCTCAAGGAGTGAATGGAAAAGGCAAGAAGACAAAAGTACCAGGGGTACTCAATATAGTTTTCTCTACCCTTTTTTCTTAGCTAAATAATAGGCCATGGGACTGAAATGTCTTTTGGGCTGCAAGTTTGAATTTCTGCGCTTCACATTAACCGATTTTTCCAGTTTGAACCTCCCCTCCTTGTATAAAACCGCATTTAAACGCCATTGTATAAAACCGATGGTTAACGCAATTTCGAAAGTGACGTCTGACAGTGATGTGCATCGTAAACAGAGAGCTGTTATCGAGTTCTTAACCGCAGGGAAGGAAACAGTTGGAAATATTCACAAACGTCTACAAAACGTTGACGGAGATGCTGCTGTTGATCGAAGCACAGTTGAACGCTAGTCTAAACGTGAGAGATCATCGGAGAGAGGGAGAGCCAGCTTCGATGATGAGCCACGCAGCGGTCGCCCGGCATCGGCTGTGGCATCTCACACTGTGCAACTTGCTAACAGCATCCATTCGATCAAATCGGCGCGTCACATACAAGGAGCTATTACTGGAGCTAGGAATTAGTGAAGGAAGTGTGAATACGATAATTCAGCAACTGGGATACTCAAAAGTGTGTTCACGGTTTGTTCCTCGCGAACTGACTGGAGATTACAAAGCCCAAAGAAAAGAAATTGCTTCCGAGTTGTTGGTTCGATACGAGACAGAAGGGGATGACTTCCTTTCACGAATTGTGACTGGGGATGAGACTTGGATACACCACTTTGAACCTGAAACAAAACGCCAATCCATGGAGTAGCATCACGCAGACTCCCCACGCAAGAAAAAGTTCAAAATGGCTCCCTCTGCACGAAAGGTTATGGCCGCCATCTTCTGGGACATGAAAGGGTGATTCTGGTGGACATTATGAAGGAAGGACAAACAATCAAATCAGAGGCATATATTTCTACCCTACAGAGACTCCAGAGATGTATAAAGCGAGTTCGACCGGAGAGAAAACTGGAAGACGTCCTTCTTTTGCACGATAACGCAAGACCACGTAACAGTTTGCAAACAAGAGAGCACCACAAAAATGTGCTCGACTGTGTTACCCTACCCTCCATACAGCCCGGATCTGGCACCTTCAGACTTCCATTTGTTTGAGCCAATGAAGGCTGCTATTCGTGGAAGAAAGTTTGAGTGACGATGAGGTTGTTGAGGAAGTTAAGAGGTGGCTCCAGCGGAACACAGCGGACTTTTACCAGCAAGGAATAAAGGTCCTTGTTTCGAGGTGGAGGAAAGCCGTAGAAAAGGATGGAGACTATGTGGAAAAATAAAAACTTATGAAAAAGGTATGTAACTACTTGTGTACAAAATTTCTGGAACTTACAAGGAAACTTGGAAAGAAAAAAAAAGGTGGGGGCAAAATATATTGAGTGGCCCTCGTATATATATCTGTAGAATGTAAACAAAGTAATTAAGAGGGATTAGCAAAAAAATAACAATTACTAATTAAAGGTAAAAGGTATTTTAACAAAGATGTGGTCCATTTTATACATTTCTACATTTGATGCTAAAAATATCCTTAGCCTACTTTACCATATAAATTTTAAACATCATCCAACCTTACTTAAACAATTGGAATGAACATAGTCTGTGAAAATACTGTTAAATCTTGCCTAATTAAGAACAGCCCAGATAATGTAGCGGGCTGTCTCTATTTGAGTGGATGTAAACAATGTGACTCAGTTTAGGTTGGTCAAACTGGAAAAAATTCAGATGTCAGTAAAACAGCATAAATGTGTGCGCTGAACAGCAAATAATTCTGGCAATGTTTAACCATATACAGTATATATATATAGATAGATAGATAGATATAATCACTGCATAAATTGGGGTCGGTTCTAAAATTCTTGTTAAAAATAGAGACTCTATAACTGAAAAGAATATTCGGGAATGACATTTATTTACTTTATAAATAATTTCAATAATAATTTTGAAATGTATGAAATGGACCACATTTTAAAATATAATTTTCTTTTAATTAGTAATTGTTAATTTTTTTGGCTAATCACTCCTAATTATTTTGTTTACACTGTACAGATGTATATTTTAGGCTCCTTACTTTTTCCCTTCAGTCCCTGATGAGGTGTATTGTTAAATACATAAAAGGCCTTGTAATTGCTTTTCATTTTTACTTGTGTGTGTGTGTGTGTGCGTGCATAATTTATTTATTTTGGGTTTAATTGTGAAATTTTAATATAGTACAGGGTGTCCCATAAGTCTGGAACCATAGGGTAAAATAAGTAATTCATGTTTTTCCGTTTATGCAAGTGCTCATGATGTCTTTGAGTAAGAAAGAACGCATCCAGGTAATTCTGCTCGTAGGAAATCGGAGTCAGAGGGAGGTCGCTGAGGAATTTAACAGATTGCATCTGGACCGCGCGCCGATAGCACACACCTGTGTCGGCAAACTTGTAGCAAAGTTCAGGGAAACGGGATCCATAGGAGATAAACCACGCAGTGGACGGTGTGGACCTCCGAGGACATCCACCGATGATGACAGCCGCTACCATCCTCGTTCATTTCACAAACAGCCCCCAAAAGTCTCTTCGGCGTTTTTATTGCCGCTTTTATCATTTTGCCCTATGGTTCCAGACTTAGGGACACCCTGTGTGTGTATATATATATATATATATATATATATATATATATATATATATATATTAGAGAGAGTGTGTGTGTTACAAGGAGTTACAAGGACAAGAAATACCTCTAAAGGCCTTGCGGATCATACCGAGGAGGGAGCAATGGCAAAGGGTGCCAGGGAAAATTTCCTACACATTGTCACAGCTAGCTTCTCGAACAGCCACCCCAGAAGACAGTAACACACATCCTCAACTAGTGTATAAGATTCGGTCTAACCTTTTCTTGAACTGATCCACAGAGGAACTGTTCACAACTTCTGAAGGTAGCCTGTTCCACGTGTCACAGATCTTATAGGTAAAATAATTCCCACACACACTCGTGCTAAACCGTTGAGAGAGAGAGAGAGTTACAAGGACAAGGAATTACAAGGACAAGGAATTACAAGGACAAGGAATTACAAGGACAAGAGGAAGCCTCAAAGACCTTCCGGTCCACTCTGGGAGGTTCCTGTTATGAAACAAGTTTATTTTTCTTTCAACTATCCTAACAGTAGTAGAAAACTGGATAGAAAAGTATAAGGCTCTCTCTCCACCCTCCCTGCCAGAGGCAGGTACGGAAAAAGGTTGAAGAAAATACCTTGACCCTGGAAAAGTAGCCAAGGAAATTTTACAGGAAAGTGGAGAATATATAAGAAAGCTCTATAATTAGCATGCCCACATAAACACAGCGCAGGCGAACTCCTGCAGAGTTACGTTATGTTTGTCTTAAACCATGAGAGTATTCAGTACTTTGTCTAGCCTATTTTTAAACACTTTTATACTTGGCTTGCAACAACCTCTGAGGGAAGTTGGTTCCAGATATCAACTGTTTTATAGGAAAAGAAATTGCCGCAGACAGAGGTCCTAAATGTATTTAGTTTCACTTTAAACCCATTATTTCTTGTTGGATTGGCATTAAGTGAGAATAAGTTTCTGTAATCTACCCTGTCTATTCCATTGCGCATCTTGAAGACTTGAATAAGCTGACCACGCAACCTCTTCGTCTCTAAGGTAAATAGATTTAGGCGCTCCAATTTCCGTTGGTAGTTTTCCATTCTCATTGAAGGGATCAATTTTGTAGCCCTTGCTTGTACCCTTTCTAACCTTTCTACGAGGGTACTTCACTAAGTATCTGCACTTTCTATTTTAGTGGTAATATAGTATATATAATATATATTCGTAATAACGAGCCAAACTGAGATCTATAGGCTTATTTAGGCTAGCAACAGTATAGCCTTATTTAGGCTACTCGAAGAACCAGGCCTGGATTACCCAAAAGGCAGACTAAGCACGTGCTTAGGGCACCAGCAAGGCAGGGGCACCGAAAAAAATGAGAATTTTTTTGAAAGAATTTGATATTTGATATTTCAAAGAAAGCATAGAAGTAGTCATCATGGGAAAAATCAAAACAAGGAAATGATGGTAGTGCACCAGAAACAGCATTGAATCCTAGAGACAAATTTCGCGTATCGACTTGCTACGCTTTAATTGATACATTTAAAGCTCATATGAAGAGGAAAGGTGAAGTGTACAAGAAGTATCGAGTAGATTTTCTTTTCTAAACGATTTCGACTTACCTGACGAACAATATTCACAAGATTCCCAAAAGCTAGTTGACTCATACCCTGTTGACTTGAACATGAATCTCTGTGGAGAACTACGACAGTTCCATGTTATATGCGCTCAAAGTTTAATGAAACAGGAAAAACGAAGTTCAGTCACAATGATCTTTATGACACCCTAGTGAAAGACAGGATATAATGTGTATTTCCAAATGTAGATATCGCACTACGCTCTTTTTCTCAGCTGAAAAGATTAAAAAACCCTCAGAGAACAAAAATGTGTCAGGACAGACTTGATTCACTTTCCCTACTGTGTATAGAAGCGAACATTCTTCGTTGAGTCAGCTTCGATGAAATTATCCAGGATTTGCAATCAGAAAATCTAGAAAGAGTCTATTTTAATTTCAGCATACATGGAAGTTTTGTTTCATTTCGAAAGATAAAAATTTATTTTACGGTTTAGTATTTTTTTTTTTTACATATATATGGGGGCACCATAATCTTCTCAGTGCTTAGGGCCTCTAAAGGTCTTAATCCGGCCCTGGGAAGAACAGAGATCCGTGGTTCGTTTTTTGTGGGCAGAAGGTGTGAAAGGAGCTGAAATTCACACGCGTTCATGTGCTCAGTATGGGAACAATGCGCTACCACGGCGAAGTGTGTACGAGTGGATTCAAATGTTCAAAGAAGGTCGGACATGTGTGACAGATGCTCAGCGCTCAGGACGACCGTCAACATCAACCAGTGGTGACAAGCAGGAAGAAGCCAGAGCCATGATTTTCGATGACAAGATTAACAATAAAAGAAATTGCATCTTCATTAGACATCAGTCAAGGGTCAGCCTATTCGATAGTTCATGACATTCTTGGCTTTCACAAAGTTTGTGCAAGATGGGTGCCCAAACAGTTGACAGAAGAGCACAAGCGTAATTGGATGGACGTCTGCTCTCCTCTTTTGGCGCGGTATCATAATGAAGGTGAAAACTTTTTGGAGCGCATTACCACCAGGGCTGTGGAGTCGGCACATAAAAAACCGACTCCGACTCCTCAATTTTTTCTCTCTCCTACTCTGAAGGTATATTAATTCTAAATCTGCTATGATGATAATTACACAAGAGGCATTTCATCACCACCACGTGAATCATCAGGCTACTTTTTAAACCCATAACCTGCAAAGTTTGAGTCTAATGGTTGTAGCGATGCCATTATGGCTTTTTTATTTTTTATTTATGAAAAAACAAAATTCATTGAGCATAAAACAAAACAAAAATTAAATTTAAGACTATGACAAAATAAAAATTTCATTAAATGCAATCAAAAATATAAAAGTATTCCTGCAAAATTTATTAAACTAAGGCCAAGGGTGAAAATCTAAAATTTACGAATAACTTGTTCTTAGGAACAGAATTGCTCTGCCAGATCCTCTTTCATTGAAGCCCTTAAATCTGATTTAATTATTTTCAGTGCGGAAAACAGTCTCTCCACACTGAACTGAGTGGGTGGCATGGCTGTTACTATCATAGCTGTATCTCTTAAAATCTCTGGATATGCGGGGATGACTTCTTGTATTGTCAGTTTAGATGAGCGATCATATTTTTCCACTTCTTTTAGGCCATCAAAAAAATCTTGCTTAAATTTCATTAGTTAAACATCAAAAGGTTGCCTATGCACGTTTAAGCGGCGACGCTTTGCTTTTGAGCGTTCAATTTTATCTAAATATTTTTGAAAGTCTACTTCTTCATCATTTGAAGAGGATGAGAGGGACTTACTACTCATATCTTCATCCTGTGGTTCAGGATTTTCAGGTAATAGCCCTTTTATTCGAATTGCAACCTCGCAGAGGGCCTCTTTTGCTTTAGCAATTTGTTCTTCGGTCAACAAAATTAGGTTCATTGGATCTCTGTAGACAGCAGCTAATAAGATCTCATTTTCCAGTAGCAGACCCTCTCTTTTCTTCATTGAGGATACAATTCCATCAGCAATTAATCCTCCAGTTTGGGATAGACGAAATAATAAATTTTTCCATTCCCATAGGAATGTACCAGGAGTTAAATCCTCTGCTTGCAACTTTTTGGTGGCAGTATAAGGGTGAGCAAGCAGAGCTTCTAATTGTGTAACCTCCCTCCATTGAATTTCAGTTTGTGAAACATTGGGATTATCAATGTCTTCTAGGAAGGGTTTTAGATCAAGCAAACGCTTAATCATCATATATGTGCTCCTCCAGCGTGTCGCTTGGTCCAAAATAGCTCCCTTTCCTGCACGTCTCTGGATAATAGCATCAATTTTAGAGGTCCTGGCTGCAGTGGCTAATTGCCTCAACATGCCTATCAGAGTAGCTGCATGGCGATCTTTCAATCCATCTCTTATTGCTAGCTGCAATGTATGTACAACACAACGCATATGTTGGATTAGAAAGAGCTTAGATGCTCCTTCAACAATATCATCTAAAATTTCATCGCTCTGTTCTGTTTGTGCTGTTTGAGAATCAGTTTCAGGAATGTCATCTTCATTAGCCACTTTTTCTTCATCAACTTTATTCAGCTTTTCTATCGTGCTTAGCATGTTTGAAGCATTATCTGTGACAATACATAGAATCTGCTCTTTCTTAATTACAAAGTCTTGTAAAACTTCCTCCACTAACTTCTGAAGATAGTCACTGTCATGATGCGCCTCGGTGTCCTTTACTCCCAATGTCAGAGTTACCATTTTATTGTTTTCATCAACAAATCTAGCATTGATGGCAAAATAGTTAACTCTATGACGCGTGGCTGCATCCATTTTAATAAACATGAAGCGTCCCTTAAGAGTTCTTCGAAGTTCTTCCTTTTTATTTGTGGCTTCTTCAACTATAATTTTTCTGATACTTTGTCTTTCCAGAGAAACTCCAAGTTTCTTGGCCATTTCTCCATTTAGGCCTAGAAAGGCTGGCTGTGAAAATAAAGAAGGCTACACCATTTCTTACCACCAGTTCGATGATGTGCTTCTTGAACTTTTCTGTGGTCATTGTTACGGTAACTTTGTCTTTAGTAAAGAATCTTGTAAGTGGTGCTTGTCGTTCAGTAGATTTCTGATCTTTTGTTAACTTTGAAGTAGTTGGAAGGTTTTTATTACTATCTTTCTCAATGACAACTTCTAAAATTTTGGGATGGAAACGCTGCAAATGTCTTTTCAAATTTGATGCTCTGGTTGGTGCATTTTTATCAGAGCCAGTAAAACCACTGATTTTTGCTTCACATAATTTTTCACCATCATCATCTTCTATCATACACTGACACACGAAATGTTTCCCATCTGTGGTTATTGCAAAATATTAAAAAACTGCAGACTCTGTTGGAAGTGTCTTTGCCATTGTGAAAGGGGTTTTAGACTTGAAAGTTAAAAACTTATGAAATTTAGAAAGAACTCGAAATTAAATAAGCATTAAAAATAAAAAATATTATCTGAAAAGAAAAAATGAATTAATGGCATTAGTGTCTGAAATGGAAAACATTGTGTTTATTATTTAAGTGGTTTAACCACCATAGCTACCAGTGATATCACACACAAAAAAATATTTTATTAAAATTTATATTGAGGTCGGAGTCGGTACATTTTTACTGACTCCGACTCCAGCAGCACCAAAATTGACTCCGACTCCGACTCCACAGCCCTAATTACCACTGGAGATGGAAGTATCCAACATCTCCCGTTGCAAGGAAGTTCAAAGCGCAGCCGTCAGCAGGTAAAGTTATGCTAACACTGTTTTGGGATACACGAGGCCCTATCCTTGAACATTACCTTGAGCGTGAAACTACAGTAACAAGAGCATCGTATTCTGACATGCTTCGGAATGAGTTAAAGCAAGCAATTCGCACAAAACGGAGAGTGCGATTGTCGGAACGTGTTATTCTGTTACATGTCAATACGCGCCCTCATACCGCTACACAGACTAGAAAATGCCTTCAAGAACTTAAATTTGAAGTTTTCGACCATCCAGCCTACAGTCCAGACATGGCACCTTCGGATTTTTACCTGTTTGGATGTTTGGGCCACTAAAAGACGCTTTGAGAGGTCAGCGATTCCAAGGCGATGATGACCTGAAGGAAGCGGTGCATGACTGGCTACGCACACAGCCAAAAACATTCTTTTATGATGGCATTAGGAAGCTTGTAGGACTAAGTGTATTGAGAAACAGGGAGACTATGTTGAGAAGTGATGTGTTTATAATCTATCAGATGTGAAAATAAAATTGTGAAAATAAAAAGTGCGGATACTTATTGAATTACCCTCGTATATCCTTCCTAAGGGACGGAGACCAAAACTGTGCACAGTATTCCAGTTGAGGTCTGACTAGTGAATTATAAAGAGACATTATCTCCTTGTTCTGAAACTGGAACGGTCTTTTAATATAACCTAGTATTTTTAATGCCCTCTTTTCGACTTCTGCACAGTGCTTCGACGGTTTCAGATCATTGCTGATATAGACTCTTAACTCTTTCTCTAGATCGGTCTCAGTCAATTTCCTTCCAAGGAAAGTAATCAGTCTTCGGGTTTTTATAACCTATGTGCATTACCTTACATTTGTCCAAGTTGAATGGCATCTGCCAAGTAGCAGACCACTCGCCCAACATGTCAAGATCATTTTGAAGCGTTCTTATTCCCTCCTCGGTACCTACTCTACTTCCTAATTTCGTATCGTCTGCAAATTTTGAGATTGTACTTAGAAGCCCGACGTCTCTATCGTTAATATAGATGATAAAAAGCAAAGGACCCAGAACGGAACCCTGTGGGACACCAATGGTGATGGGCACCCATTCCGAAGCTACTCCATTTATTACCACTCACTGCTTTCTATCTTTTAACCAATCCTCAATCCAGTTGGAAACGAGCTCGGTGATTCCTTGTCCTCTGACTTTAGCCATCAATTTCGCGTGAGGGACTTTGTCAAAGGCTTTTTGAAAGTCGAGATACGCTATATGTATTGCCTTACTTGCATCGTACAGTGTATGCATATTATGGGAAAACTCTAACAGGTTTGTCAGACAGGATCTATGTCGCCTAAATCCATGTTGAGAATAAAAAATTAGATTGTTAGATTCAAAGTGATACACAATACGTTCTGTAATGATGGATTCCAACAGTTTGCCGACAATTGATGTTAAATTGATCGGGCGGTAATTACAAGGATTTTCCCTATCACCCTTTTTAAAGATTGGTGTTACATTTGCGAACTTCCAGTTGGTTGAAAGTTTTCCTAACTTGATTGATTGTTTGAATATGGTTACTAAGTCGTCAACAACATTGTGGCTAACCTCTTTTAATACCCCTGAAAGAAATAAGTTGGGATCAGGTGATTTGTATTTATTCATCTTGTTAATTAATTGTTGTACCTCATCTCTCGTAAAACTTGTGGTTTCTTCGGGATGGTCACCGTCATACATAATCCCGGAGGCCAACAAAGTCCGCCCGCCATAGATCGAGCCTACTGCCTCGCGAGTTACTGCGCTTCACCAGAGGGATGCAGACACAGGACCTAATCAGACCGTGATCACTCCCGCCCAACGATTCGTCAACAGTGAGGCCAGTGACGAGGTTGTCTTCGGTCGTGAATACTAAGTCTAGAATGCTTTCGCCTCGTGTAGGCCTACTGACGCACTGAGTCAGGAAGTTTTCATCAGCAAAGTTTACTAGCCTCCTCCCTCGGCATCAGCAGTCCTGTCTTCCCACTTTATGCCGCGACAGTTGAAGTCTCCTAAAACTACACACACCCTGTCCCCTATCAGGCTACGGAGTTCGATGTACAGGGCTGTATCCTCCTCGAGGAGGAGATGTGGAGGTCTGTACACTAAGATTAACCTATAGTTCGTCCCTCCCAGGTTCAGATCAATGCCAAGCAGCTCCCGTCCGATTGGAACTGGCAGTCAACCGGACTCAACGTGTCCCTGACGTATATTAGTACCCCAACCCCCTCCCCACGGGTGCGGTCTTTGCGGAACATTCTATAGCCGGGAATTTCGAACTCCCCAACGTAGTCCCTACGATCAGTATGAATCCAGGACTCGGTGATAGCAACGATATCCTGGTATTCTGATGCTAAGAGCGCCCTTAGCTCGCAAAACTTATTCCTAATCGACCTAGCATTAAAAACCATTGCACGGAGGGAGCCTTCCCTATTCTGACCGCCCCCTAGCACGATCAATTTCCCGAACAGCCAGGGCTGTCGGGAGTTGAAGAGCCTCACCAACGAGGGGGCAACTTCCGCAGGAGCCCGAGCCCACCCTAACGGGGAAGGAGTGTCACCCACCTGTACATGGACGCACCCTTCAGTTGAAGGTACGTCCGCCAGTGGCTCAAGATCATCTCCCCACGGTGGGGGCCCGTCATCAATTCCCGGGCTTGACCTCACCATATGGTATAGGTGCAGGTCTCTGTGATAAAGGTTCCACTTACCCGAAAACGCGTCGAAGGGGTCAACAAATCTCACGCCCTGTGGGAAGCTTAAGTCTTGCACCCTCTCGTTGATGCCAATGACCTTAATGAGCGCGTGGTCACTGGCATTCATCCGCGGTAAAATACCCATCAACATTCCCCTGTCTGTTTTACGCTTTAGATCATCTGCAAGAGACATGATCTTGGTGATGATCCCTTCTGTCGAACTTACCCTACCGCCTTTGTAGAACAGATCGTTGCCACCAGCGTGGACAACGATCGCAATCCTCCGACTAGCCACGCACAGCTTCTCTAAATCCTTCCTTAAGTGCGCCGTTCCCCGCCCGGGTAAGCACCTTACCTCCCTCCTGTCCCGGTTTGCAGAAGCAAAGTACTTCTCCTGGCCCCTGATTTGTGAGTCCCCAATCAAAACGGTGTCTTCCTTCTTCGCGCACAGGAGACTAAAGCGGTTGAAGATCCTGACAGTGGCAACCAGGGTCTCAGGCTTCGGCTTCGCAGCCTTCTTGCCCGAGACCTTACGATACCCGTCGCCACCCGTAGACCCAGCCCCACTTACAGCACCTGACCCGCTCCGATCGGCAGCTACATCCTTCAGCTTCTTTGGGACATCAGTAGGCCCTTTCCCACCCTTTTACTTTATCGGCCCTTTCTTTGCGCCCTTCCCTCCCTCCACCTTGCGTCGCGGTTCTGTGCATTCCACGTGGGTCGCTGGCGATTCCCGACACTGATTTTGCACCCCGGCCCCCAACTGCATCTCTACCCTTTCTCCGCGGTCTCGATCTCTGTCAATTCCGCCGCTAGACCGCCTTTTCAGGGCGGCTATCGTATCAATGAGCTCCAGGGTGGAGGGCGCTGCCGCGGCAGCGACCGCCGCGCTTCCAACAGCCGATCTGGACGACTTGAATCGCCGAACCCAGGGCCGGCCTTAGCAATTGCGGGGCCCAATTTGGACCATTTTGGTGGGGCCTCCTGGACTTAAGATTATTTCAAATTAGGTATCAGGAATATATGCTATTACGTTGTATTAAAAATTAAACAATATCTATATTTATTAGCTTATATTTTGACATAAAACGTGTTAAAACAAAACTATACTTATAAAGTAATCTTTCTTGCTTTCTGTTCTGCAAAATCTTTCAAAATTTTGTTGAAGTTTAAGTTTTTTGCTTCATCACATGAGTTTGACATCTGTTAGCGCAATTTCCAAATCTGCAGCATGTTTTTGTAATTCCTCCTTTGGAATTTGTTGAAATTTACTCAAAAAGCCAAATAAATCAATATGTTTTTTCAACTGCTGAAACCGTGGCTCCAAAGACTGCATTCCTTATTTTTCAAAGCTGGAGGTGGCAACCCTAGTGCGGGGCCCATGTGAGCGCGGGGCCCAATTTGGTCAAATAGGTTCAATTGGCCTAAGGCCGGCCCTGGCCGGACCCTCTACTCTAGCTTCTTGTACAACTGCACAAGTTCGCAAAAGCGGCACATGCTGGAGTGGTTGATCTTCTCGAAGCAAGCTTCTTTGAAGTTCGTCACCCACTGGCTCACTCCGCACCTTTCGCACACAGCCTTCAGTTTCTGCGGTCCAGTCATTTATAACTTATTTTTCTAACTCTGAATACACTGAATAAGAAAAAGCGTTCTAGCAACGAAAACTGCCGAAAACTTTCTGACCAGTACATAAAAATTGAGGGGGTCGGTGAATTCTTCCCGCGCAAGCCGCATCCGCCCATCTTCCATTGACGTTCATCCTTTCCAGAAGACTACACCTCTCGCTATTGCCGCACCGCCCAAGGGTTTCCCCAGGGCGGTACAGCCAAGCACCAACAAATGGTCATCAAAGAACGGTCGCAGGGGGCTGGTCAGGCCATTACGCATTAGGAATGGGCTTAACGGGACACTAGCCACACTCCATTAATCGCGCCCCTACGCCTGGAACCCCTCCATCCCAGTCTCTCACGACCTACAAATATTAAATGGTGTTATTTATAGAGGTTCCAAAGCCTCTCTTCCCACGGTTGACCAAGTGTTTCCCAGTTCTTTCTATATTTTCTCTCTCCATCTTTTTTTTTGTCTACCACAATCTCTTTCTTGGTTCTTGGCTATCCATTCGGTTAGCTTTTTTGTCAATCTATTGTTTTGTCTCATTATGTGACCTGCCCAGCTCCATTTTAATTTTTTTACTGCAACAATGATGTCTTTGATTTTTGTTTGCTCTCTCATCCATTCCGCCGTCCTGCGATCCCTCCATGTTATGCCTAACATAATTCGTTCATGTGCTCGCTGCGCCGTTCTGAGTTTGAGGGTTAAATGTTTTGTTAGGTTCCACGTTTCTGCACCGTAGGTCATCGTGAGTAGGATATATTGATCATAGACCTGTCGTTTTAGGGAGAGTGGTATTTTACTTTTGAAAATTGAACCAGCACGTCCAAAGGCTTGCCATGCCAGTGTTGTTCGTCGTTTTATTTCTTGGTCTTTGTCTGGTGCAGCTGTTATCAGTTGTCCGAGGTGGATGCATTTCTGAACAACTTTAAGGGTGGTGTTATTGATTTGGATGTTCGTGGAGTTGTCGGCCAGATGGTTGTACATAATGTACATTTTCTGTAAGTTCATTTGAAGGCCCCCTTTTTTACTGGCAGTGTTCATTTCTAACAGCATTTCCTGTAGCTCTTCAGGTGTTTGAGATCAATATTATGTCAGCAAATCACAGATGATTGAGGTATTCTCCATCAATTTTGATTCCCTTCTCTTCCCATTCTAAAGTTTGGAAGACATTTTCTAAGCAGGCTGTAAAAAGCTTTGGAGAGATGGTATCTCCGTCTTATACTTCTTTCCAGAAGAAAGGGTTCCGAATCTTTGTGCAGTCTGATGAAGGAAATGCTTTTATAAATATGTCGAATGATGTTAATGTAGACTGGTTCTATGCTTTGCTGTTTGATTGCACTGATGACAGATGGAATTTCTACAGAGTCAAATGCCTTCTGGTAGTCTACAAAGGCAATACATAGTGGAATATTAAATTCTGCTGTTTTTTCTATTAGTTGGTTTACTGCCTGCAGATGGTCTATTGTGGAGTATCCACTCCGGAAGCCAGCTTGTTCTCTGGGTTGTTCTTCATCCAGCTGTCTTGTTAACCTGTTGGTGATAATCTTGGTAAAAAATTTGCACATGATGGAGAGTAATCTGATAGGTCTATAATTCGCTAGATCCATCTGGTCACCTTTTTTGTGAAGGAGAATGATAATTGCACTGTGTCAATCTTCCGGTATCTCTCCCTCTTTAAGGCATTCTGTAAAAAGATGTGCAAGTCTTTGGGTGATGAAGTTTCCTGCTTCTTTTAGGAGGTCTGAAGTGATGTTGTCTTTTCCTGGAGCTGTATTTCTTTTCATTTGCTTGATGGAATGTTAGATCTCTGTTGGTGTAATTAGTAAAATATCTGGGAATCTTTGCTGGATTTCATTTGTCTCAAGTTGATCCCTGTTCGTGTTAGAGTAGAGTTTTTGATAGAACTCTCTTGTTCTCTCCATAATCCGGTTTTTGCATTTTGAGATGGTCCCATCTTCTTCTCTAATGCCTATTGTTTGTAGCCTTCCTTGGTTCAGTCTCGTTTTTGCTAGTTTGAATCATTTACCTTCACTAATTTTTTCTTTTATGATGTTCACATTGTACGAGGGCCACTCAATATATTTTGTCCCACCTTTCTTTTTTCTTTCCAAGTTTCCTTGTAAGTTCCAGAAATTTTGTACACCAGTAGTTACATACCTCTTTACAAATTGTTATTTTTTCACAGTCTCCATCCTTTCCTACGGCTTTCCTCCACCTCGAAACAAGGACCTTTATTCCTTGCTGTAAAAGTCCGCTGGGTTCCGCTGGAGCCACCTCTTAACCTCCTCAACCACCTCATCGTCACTCTGAAACTTTCTTCCACGAATAGCATCCTTCATTGGCCCAAACAAATGGAAGTCTGAAGGTGCCAGATCCAGGCTGTATGGAGGGTGGGGTAACACAGTCGACCGCATTTTTGTAATGGCCTCTCTTGTTTGCAAACTGTTGTGTGGTATTGCGTTATCATGCAAAAGAAAGATGTCTTCCAGTTTTCTCTCCGGTCGAACTCGTTTTATACGTCTCTGGAGTCTCTGTAGGGTAGCAATATATGCCTCTGAGTTGATTGTTTGTCCTTCCTTCATAATATCCACCGGAATCACCCCTTTCATGTCCCAGAAGATGGCGGCCATAACCTTTCGTGCAAAGGGAGTCATTTTGAACTTTTTCTTGCGTGGGGAGTCTGCGTGATGCCGCTCCATGGATTGGCGTTTTGTTTTATTGGCGGTTTTGTACAAGGAGGGGAGGTTCAAACTGGAAAAATCGGTTAATGTGAAGCGCAGAAAGTTCAAACTTGCGGCCCAAAAGATGTTTCAGCCCCATGGCCTAATATTTAGCTAAGAAAAAAGGGTGGGCAAAATATATTGAGTGCCCCTAGTATGTTCTGACATCTTTCTGATGTTTCTTGTTGATTAGTTTGTGTAGTTCTATTTTTTCGATTTTAATTCAATGTATATTTTCCCTAATTAATTAATTAATTACTCCCTACTTCCTAACATTTACATATGTTAGTGATACCTGGAGGATTCACTTGTGGCTAGACCACTGTTTGTAAGATGGAAAAGCACTGTATCATTTGGTTTTAAGGTGTTAGGCAAGTGGGTATATTATAATTCTATCTTTTCTGTATATACATGGATAACATTACCAATGAACTAAAAACTGCACGTACTAGCTGTGTCATTAGAAAGAAAAAAAATTTAATCATTTAATGCATGCTGATAACCTTGTTCTTCTGTCACCCTATCCCTATGGGCTGAGAGTACTATTAGAGATATCCCAGCTAACAATTTTACTTAGATACAACATTGTCACAAGGTTGCATTTTAGCACTGTGAAGTACTGTAGATACAACGTAAATTTGTGTGGTTTCAGTTACGTCTTCACAACGTTGTCATATTATATAGACTTTTCGTAGATATAACGTTGTCTCAATGTCTCAAGGATAGAATTTGATCCAACAAAGAAGCCTATTTGAAATAGTAGTATGCTGTATGTAACTCCGTTACAATTTTGTAACAAAGAATAATGTAATACGAAACTATATGCTATGGATGTAAAACCTTACCTGCAGATAACGTCTATGCTACGTACAAAAAATTACGTCGGAAGTTTACTTGTACTTCACATGTATACAACGTCATTATTATTGAAAAATTTATTGAAAAATTATTTTTATTGAGATTATTTTTATTTAGGTGCAATATTAAGGCTAAGTTTACTTTAAATAGACACAGTAATTATAGAAATAATAATGGCCCATTTAGACACTGTCAACATAGCTACAGACTTTTTCACTGTAGGCTGCAGTGGTTTTAAGGTTAAAATTTGGTCGGCAGCCAGATTACTAACTATGGTCAAACTAAATTCATTAAAATTAATTTAGACTTACCAAAAATGAAGTTGCCAGTTGAACGTTACCCTTTCTGTTTCTAACTAATCCATAAGTTTCATTTAGTTTCCAGATTTGACTTTTATTTGTTAAGTTTTAAGTTACTATTTAACATTGCTAAGTTATTTATTTATAGGGGCTATTTCCCAGACCTAGGTTTTGCAGTTTAAGTTAGGCTAGGGCTGTATTGCCCTTAAATTTTTGTTTTTAAAGGTTTAAGGTTTTGAAGGTTTTTACTCAAGTTAAGTTAGGGCTATATTGCCTTTAAGTTTTAATAGGGACTATAACAGCCATTTAATTATTTAGTTAGGGCTGTTGTAGCCCGGTTCGAGTTTCTTCTAGGTACCTAGTTTTAATCTCTTACCTTAGTTATGTATTTTAATTAAATTACTTACACCTACTTCTGGTAGGCCACTATTTAGTTAAAGAGGGTTTTAGTTTAATTGCAGTGGTTAATATTGAGGTTTAAAGGTTGACTTTAAGTTGCCCGGTTAGTTGAGGAACTACGAGAAATTTTTACGAAAAAAATAGCCCACTTGATTCAGCAGTCAAAATTTTCGATGATTCACAAAGAGCTCCGTTTTTCCTTGTCTCAGAAACTTTTTTCTTTCTTCTTTTTGTTAATTAGGGAAACCCAACTTCACTAGTTGGTTAGAAACGAGGGTTGTTATTTTTATTCTATATTTATTTTGTTTATATTTTATTTGGAAATATATGTGGTTATTTCTACCCAACTTTTTTTAACAATTATGCAACGTTGTATCGACGTTGCAATATAACGTTTAAGTTTTACGGTGTGACTACGTCAGTACAACGTCAATTTCTGACATGACCAAGATTCAACCAGGATACACCGTTGTATTTACGTAGTGTTTGGTGGGATGTGAACAATATGGTACATAAAATGATATCACCTATAATGGGGCAAAGAGTTGTATTCTGATTTTTAGGTGTAATCTACTAAAATATGTATCATGTGGGTCTTTTGAAATGAATGGTCAGACAATACCAGTCAAAGACACATGTGAATACTTAGATCATGTAATTACTCATGAGCTACGAGATGAACTTGACAGTGAGAGGCAACGCAAAAAGCTGTATGTACAGGGTAACATGCTAGTAATGAAATTTGGTATGTGTTCAGAATCAGTCAAAACTTATCTTTCTAGAACTTACTGTACTGCATTGTATACATCCCATTTGTGGTGGGACTATACAAAAACTGTTATGAATAAATTCTCTGTTTATAATATTTTCCGTATGCTATATACGGAACCAAAATGGTGCAGTGCCAGTTTTATGTTTAGTACACGTAACCTAACTACCAGTCAAATGTTAATCCGGAAGAATATATATATATATAATTTTATTACTACGGTCCAAAACAGCTCTAATGTGGTATTGTGCAATGTTCGTTGTTGAGCGCATTACTTTTTTAAAGTAACGGCGTTACCGTTACCGTTACTTGCAATAGAAAGTAACGGCATTACCGCAACAGTTACTTCTATGGAAAAGTAATGCATTACAGTACCGTTACTTTTATAATAAACTAGAAAATATAGTATTTCTCAATATAAGAATATAATATAATTAATAAATATATCTACATCGCAATTATAAAAGAATTTCTGAATATCGAGCAAATATATTTAATTAAGGTCAGAGCTATATTACAATTAAACAATAGGCCTACTGATTTTAGACTTATACTTAAATAATAAGCAATACAATTTAACAATTTTACCATTTGAAATAATATTAGCGATCAATAGATCTTAAGTTAAAAACTAAAAATGTAAAATAAAATTGCTCTTTCATTTAGTATTCCAAAAACGAAAATTATTGAACAGAATACACTAAAATAAATCGTGAATAAAAAATTACAAAATGTTGAAAGGATTAATGGATTATTCCTATAAGAAAAAAATAGAAATCGTAAAACTATTGCTGAATATCATTCAGGAAGACAGTTACATTTCAGAAAAACATATAAGAAAACATGTAAAAAAGTAACGAATAATGACTGAAAATGGAATGAAAAGTAACGGGGGTTACTAATTTCTTTACAATATAAATAAAATAACGGGGTTACCGTTTCCGTTACAGTTACAAAATAAGTAACGGCGTTACTCCCAACACTGGCAATGTTCTAAACTCAGATACTGTGTACCTCTCACCGATATGGCAGTCTTAGTTCAGACAACTGCTGGTTTACAATATCTTATTTTTGTAATGTAACAAAAGATTGTATTTGCATATTAAGTTAAGTGTTACGATAAGATTGTATTTGTATGTTAGGTTAGATGGTATGCCGGCCTTATTGTACTTGTATGTCAGGTTAAGTGGCTATGTTGCCCTTATTTTTAATTCACTTCAGTCATGATAAGATTGTACTTGTATGTTAGGTTAAGTGGTTATGGATTGTGAATGATCCGCAATAAAGATTTTTTGTTTTTTATTATTCATATTTTTGCGCAAACCATTTTAAAAGTCTTGAAACTAAGCTTCCATTAACATACAACTTTAAGAATATACACTATTTACAATCTACAAACTATCTTTCTTTCATGAAAGTGTCGAAATTTTTCTTAAAATTAACTAATGAGCTACTGTCTACCACATCATATGGCAAGTCACTCCACAAATCTATTATTCTATGACTGAAGAAGAATTTTTGTAGATCAAGTCTACATATGGAAAAACTATACACGCCTACAACATGGTATCGTATATGGTACCTTTATGTCTTTATTAAATACAAATAATTAATTTATTGAATGTTGCACCTTGGAGGCGGAGTTATCCCCCAAGCTGCAATGAAGCCCGCTGGGGGAGACCTAACCTAAAAGAGAGAGAGGAGAGAGGAGGAGAGGTGTCCGCTTGACAAGAGCCAAGCGCATATTAAGACTTCAGCCGAGCCAGAGATGGGCAAGATCACCAACTTTGGTGATCTTGAAGATCAAGATCAGATCACCAGAAAAATGTGATCTTGAAGATCAAGATCAGATCACCAGAAAAATGTGATCTTGAAGATCCAGATCAAGATCGTGATCTTGAAGATCACTTTTCAAGATCACTTTTTAAGATCACTTTTATATGAATTGAAAAAAGTTGTACTCTTGTAGAGTAAACAAAAACAAATTATTTTGTTAATCACTCCTGAAAAGTATCACTCCTAATACTCCCCTGAGGGCTGAGGCAATACAAGCATCGCATCCTACCCATGTCACCTGATCTAAACCACGGGGATTGACGATTCCCCTTTCAGTTTTTCAGGTGGTAAACTTAAAACTTAGTATTATCATAACTTATCAGCAAAGAAAAAACTATTAAATGACCTACATATAGTTTTTAGTTCTATTTTTCTCAATTCTCATTTCACCAGGTCCATAACCCATATCAATGAATGGTCAGCATATATAAGTAAACATTTTTTACATAGAATTTAATTTTACAGTTTTACTGCAGTACGCAATTACTGACAATATAAGGGTAAAAACCGCAAGTTAAGAGTGTTAATTTAATGTTCAACCGCTGTAAACATTTGCTTTCAGCAAAACCAATTGTTCAAAGTTACCATCCGAGAGACGACTTCGTTTGGGGCTATGAACCATGCCAGCAAACGAAAACAACCGTTCCACTGGTGCAGAGGAAGGTAGCGTGGTGTTATACCTCTTGAAGATCTTCTTTATAGCAGGATACCTATCTAAAGAGTCGAGTGCCTTACTGGTGTCCTGCAAATAATTGAGGACTTCCAAGTCTTCCTTGTTGTTAGGAGCAGAGAATGAGCCGTCCATAGTTCTGAAGAAATCGTCTTCAGATGATGAGTCTGAGTTCACCGAACTATTACCACTGCTGTCAGAATTACAATTTCTTACAGCCATTTGCAGCTTGTCTTTTACTTGAGACTTGATTGCTTCATGATCGCCGAAATTAGGCCCTTGCAACAATGATATCCATCTAAGTTTGAAATACGGATGAGATACTGAGGCCAAAACGGCATCAGTTACCTCGGGGCTCAACGACAAAAAATGACCAAATCTGGCATTGAAGCCAGAGACGACTGCTGCCAGTAATGGCATGCAGTGTCTCAAGCGCAGGTCGTTTGGTTGGATAGGCTCCAATCTTGCGAGGGCATCTTGAGTCACTAGGACTGTTGGAAGAAGACAACCGTAGTAGCATTCTTTCTCTGCCTGTAATTTGTTGAGGGCTGCTGCAATTGGTTTTAGAACAGACAAATATTCTGAAATAAATTCCAATTCATTGTCTTTGAGGATGGGTAGATTCAGTTCTTCAAGAGCTACATTCACGTCGTTCTTATGTTTATATATTTGGCTTAATGAGTCGTACATTGAGTTCCATCGGGTGACGCATGGGCACCTAAATTGGACGCCAGTTATTTCCTGTATTTTTTCTGCTGACTTGGGTTTACCAGCAGCATTCCACAGCGCCGAACATTTTCCCATTGCAGAATGCTTTATCTTCTTTAGTCCAGGTGAATTCAGTCCTTTATCTGCATCAGTTGTTGCTACCAAGTTCAATGTGTGGGAGGCACATCGAATATGGGATGATAGTTTCACTGACTCCTCTCCATGCTCTCCTGAATGTTCAGGAAAGTTGCTGATGATAACCTCTTCATCTGAATCTTTTTCATCATCATCTTCATCTGCATCATCTTCATCAATGTCGTCAGTACGATTCTGAACACGAACACCGAACTCTTTAAAGCATTTCACCATGTTCGATGCATTGTCGGTGACTGTAGATACAACTTTTCTATAAGATAAACCATGCTCCGAGTTGATCCTGTCCAATATTCCAGCAATTTTATCAAAGCTATGTGTTCCACGAAATCTTCGGCATGCCAATGCAGCTGATCCTCGCGACAAGTCATCATTGATCTGTAATGTAAGAATATAAAATCAATGTTTGTATGAACATTTTTTTAAGCTTAATTTAATAATATTGGTTAGACACGCACCAGCTAAACTGCGCCACCAAACATTGAAGAGAAGAACTATGTGATATAAAGGAGGCAATTCAGCGATGAGTCGCCTACCATACCACCACATCAGTGACCCATCCCATAAGAGCAAAATGTGGAAGAGTCCATATTCACAGCCTGTGAATATGGACTCTTCCACATTTTGCTGTGAATCAGACACAATGACAGATGACAGAATCAGTGAATTAGTGTGAAATTACTGTGAATCACAGCAAAATGAAGACTCACCAAATTAATGAATGAGGAACACATGTCGAATAATTGAAAAGATTATACTATAAGTCTATCAGACTATCAGTCTATCACCAATGGTCAATTTATCAATTATATAAAAATAATACACTAAATCAATAGCATACCCAATGCGCAGTGACTCCCATGAAACTGCGGTGATTAGTTGACCATATGTCGCATGTAACACACACATGGTCAACTGCTGCCAGTTTTGATTGTATGTCTTCCTTCATTGTACTGGTTGTTGTTGCAAGAGATCTAGCCAGGGTGCGTCTAGATGGCACCTGAACAGCCGGGTTGACGTCTGAAAAAAATATTTAAAAATTAAAACAAATACAATAGATTAGCTATGGAAAAAATATCAAAATATTTAGCTAGGCTAGCGATAGTCTAATGTTCATACAAATAATATGATTAATTATTTTAATCAGATATTAGCTATGGAAAAAATAGCAAAATATTTGAGTTATACTAACATGAAAGAAGATCCTTAAATTCATGTAGTTCAACTAGGCTCAATGGTAGGAGCCCATTAGCCACAAGCGAGAGAATCTTCTTTTCAAGGATATCCTTGCATATTGGTGGTCCTGGTTTTTGCTTGGAAATGTGGAACATGCTTAGTGTTGACTGCTTGGCAATTTTGGCAGGGCCAGCATTGCTGCCGCTGGCATCTTCTTCTTTAGCTGGACGCTTGCGAGATTTCTTCTCCGATTCATATTCACCCAAAAGATCCGAATGTAGTTTCTGCACAAGAAAATAAATTATTATCATGCGGAGAGACTTCTTGAACACCCTGTATAATATTTATCAGAGTATCAAACTTCTAGTTGAAATTAATACTTAACAAGATTCTAAAATTTTGTTATCTTTAAAATTATTTTCACCATGATCAGTGCATTTTTATCCTATGTTAAATTGAAAGCCGAATTTCGTCCTTCAGTAACTAAATAGGAGAAATTACAGACATGGATCAGACAGAGAGAAAGACAGATACACCTGGCGTTTTATTATAGTTGGATATCGGCAGTTTTTAATGTAGTTACTAGTCCATAATCTATTAATATCTGAAGTGCACAATACAGTGCCCGCGAAAAGTATCCGATCACTCAAGAAAATACAATATTTTCCCTTGATATTCAGAGACACGTAATTCACTTTCTATTTGTTCTAGCGACATCTGGTAACTTTGAGGTTGCTCGCTGATATGAGAGCTATCCAATGCATTCTCAAATTAGTGTTCTGGTAGCCTTCGTTGCGGGTGGCTGTGTCTCAAATTTGTCAGATTTCACTGTTTGTGTAAATTTCTTGATTTTTTTTTTTTTTTACAGAAAGTGGTGTAAATAAAATTTATATAATGTGTGCTAAAAAACAACTTAAGAGTGATTGTCGAGGTGCTATTGTTGCTTTGCATGCATGTGGGAAATCACAGAGACAGATAGCTAAGGAATTAAACATATCCCAAAGTACCGTTAATTTATGGGTTTCACGGGCTAAGAACAATGGTGGCCTAACCACGCCAGTCCCTAAAAAACGATCTGGCAGACCGAGAAAAACAAATTCGCGAACAGACAAACTTATGAAACGTTTAGTATTGAAAAACCCAACAATAACTGCGAAAGAAATAAAATTTAATATGAATAATTTGTTATCTGGTGTTTCTGAACGAACTATCCAGGAGCGGCTCCAAAAGAACTCGGATTACCATCTCGCCATGCTGCTAAGAAACTGTTCATTAATGAAAAAATGCGTAAAAAACGTGTCGCATTTTGTAAAAAATACATTCATTGGACTGTTGATGACCGGAAGAAGGTTTTATTTAGCGATGAGTCGACATTTTTGACATTCAGAAGTTGTCCAAAAAAGGTTCGCCGGCCTATTGGCTCAAATAGGATGGACCCTAAATACACCCTAAAGACAATGAAACACCTCCAAGTGTGATGGTTTGGGGTTGTTTCGGTTACTATGGGCGTGGAAACTTATATTTTCTTCCGAGAACACAACTATGAATGGTGCACGGTATTTAGCAATGCTACAGGATAAACTTCAATGGCAATGGCAATCCAAAGGACAAAAACATACATGCATGATGGTGCACCATGTCACAGGGCCAAAATAGTGACAAAATGGATTACTGACAATAAATTTGATATTTTGGATTGGCCTGGTAATAGTCCAGATCTCAATCCGATAGAAAATCTGTGGCTAATAATAAAAAATAAGGTTGAATGCCACGACACTGGCTCAGTCGAAAAATTACAAGAGGCCATCAAAAAGGTATGGTGCAAGGAAATATCAGTGGAAGTTTGTCAAAACTTGATTAAATCCATGCCAAAACGTCTAGAACAAGTCATCCAAACCAAAGGACAGATGACAAAATACTAATATAAGGTTAGTATACATTTAAACATTTTTTATGTAAAAAATACAAATTTCAAGGGTGATCGGATACTTTTCGCGGGCACTGTATATTCAAGTGGACGTCTATGTAAATGTAGCATTAGTCTTGTATGGCACAGTCACTTAAAATATGACTTGAACCATTATGTTAATGTTGCTACTTACTACTTAGTTACTAAGTAGTACTAACCCTGAGGTGCCTCAAAGATTGTTTGTTGAGTCGAGGCCAGCAGACAGAATTGTAGTTCTCTTTGTACGCTGCTACAAATAACTTTGATACTGTTTCCAGTTTTTTCGACAATTTGAAAATATTTTCCGTTCAATAGCACAGATTGATCCTTATTACCAACATTGTTATCTAAATATATTGAATACTGTTCTGGTGACAACCTAGAATATTTGGTTCCCTTGGGAGCCTGTTGAAGTTGTAAAATTGCACTCATTATTAAAAAATTCAATCTGTAAATAAAATATGTTTAGAATTAATTTATTATGAATACGGACCTATAGGCTATATTTTATGCCTATATATAATATTATTAATAGAACACTTTTAACATAATTGCACAGTAAATTACACTTTTTACGAGCCTAAATTCCACAGCAACTACACCTTCCATGAGCCCACGCATGACGCAAGTCACCCAACTAACAGAAAACATAAACAGTCGGTGTTGAACAAAGTTGCCACCAGATGTCGCTTGGACAAAAAACAAATGACATTCGCATAGCGGCATATTTAAGAATCTGAAATTAAAAGTGATCTTGAAGTCTAAAGTGATCTTCAAGATCAAGATCACAAGAAATAAAGTGATCTTAGATCAAGATCACCATAATAAAAGTGATCTTCAAGATCAAGATCAGATCACGATCTTGATCTTCAAGATCACGATCTGATCTTCAAGATCAAGATCGTGCCCATCTCTGAGCCGAGCGGCCGTTGTCTTATATGGCACCTAATCAGCCAGTTGGCTTAATCAGCTAGTTAGCTTAGAAGGCTGAGTTGCCAGTTTGCGCTATTTATTTAGTTAAAGCATATATTCTGGCTTAATCAGCCAGTTGGCTTAGAAGGCTGAGTTGCCAGTTTGCGCTACTTATTTAATTAAAGCATATATTCTGGCTTAATCAGCCAGTTGGCTTAGAAGGCGTAAATGGCTTGCTCAGGTGTACAGGGTTGCCAGATAGCACTATTTATTCAGTTAATGCATATATTATGGTTTAGAAATCCGCTTTAGAAGCCAGCCAGTTGATATAATTAAATACCGTGTACAAACAAAAAGGAATAAATAAAACACCATTACATCATTCTGTTTATTTAGGCGAATTAATGGAAATATATAGAAATATACATTGGAATATATATGATAAAAAATAATAGCATACGGACAATGAATATATAATAAATATACAATGGAATATATCGGGTCCGCAAAAAAAAAAGGAGCATGACGAAAATTGCTCTCACGCCCGCATTTTTCGCCGGACCCTTAAATGTTATATATCTAGCTAAAGATAAAAGAGCCCAGAGTTGTATAAAACAAATTTCATCAAAATCGGTCATAAAATAAAGATTTTATGGCCACAAACGTGCAATGACTAAAAAAAGTGAATTTCCGCGTAAAAATGTAATGTTCTTCTCATTTTAAATTATTGTTTTCAGATGCCTAAATAATTTTAATTAATAAAAATGATAATATGCCCTTTTCTAAAGAAGATAAAATATTAATAAAACATTATAGACTTGATAAAAATTATGGCGCAATAAAATTATTACAAGGGTCCGCAAAAAAAAAGAAGCATGACGAAAATGTTTACTGTACATTTATTTTCACACATAATGACAAATAACTTATTTTAGGCAAATAAGCAACACATAAACTAAGTTAGTACCAAATTTCATGTCAATACGTCAAAAATTAAAGAAAATATAAAAGTTTTACTACAACATGTCATATAATTTTACAATTTCCAAAGAAAACGAAATTATAAGACTAAAAAAAATTGTTCGATATGTAATAATTTGTAATAATATGTAATAATTACTCTTGTAATAATTTTATTGCGCCATAATTTTTATCAAGTCTATAATGTTTTATTAATATTTTATCTTCTTTAGAAAAGGGCATATTATCATTTTTATTGATTAAAATTATTTAGGCATCTGAAAAAAATAATTTAAAATGAGAAACATTAAATTTTACGCGGAAATTCACTTTTTTTTAGTCATTGCACGTTGTGGCCATAAAATCTTTATTTTATGACCGATTTTGATGAAATTTGTTTTATACAACTCTGGGCTCTTTTATCTTTAGCTAGATATATAACATTTAAGGGTCCGGCAAAAAATGCGGGCGTGAGAGCAATTTTCGTCATGCTCCTTTTTTTTTTTTGCGGACCCGATATATATGATCAAACAATAATAATAGCATCACGAACGGGAAATATATAATAAAAAATATACAAAACGTTGTATTATCAATATATTAGTATAGGAAAAATATATACAGTTATATTAAATAATTAAATATATAATCAGAAATATACAAAACTTTGTATTATCAATATAAAGGGTGATCCAGAGAAATGGGACCCAAAAGAAACCCCTGTAACTCTTAAAGTATAAGTCCTTTTATAAAATCATACGCATCATTCAAAAGAGGATAGTTACAAGTTTCTACAGGATTGTATAGGTTTTGAAAATACAAGACAAGATAAGATACAAAACAAAATAAAAGTGTTAGTTAAAACTAACCCTTCAAGATGACTGCATGGACTCTGGAACAGCTGCGTTTCATAACTGAGCAATATTATGAGCATGGAAGAAGTGTAGTTTCAGCTCTTAGAAAGTGATTTTGACATCTGAAAATTTGTCTTGAAAGATCTTTGAGCTGAAACTACACTTCTTCCATGCTCAGTTATGAAACGCAGCTGTTCCACAGTCCATGCAGTCATCTTGAAGGGTTAGTTTTAACTAACACTTTTATTTTGTTTTGTATCTTATCTTCTCTTGTATTGTCAAAACCTATACAATCCTGTACAAACTTGTAACTATCCTCTTTCGAATGATGCGTATGATTTTATAAAAGGACTTATACTTTAAGAGTTACAGGGGTTTCTTTTGGGTCCCATTTCTCTGGATCACCCTTTATTAGTACAGGAAAAATATATACAGTTATATTAAATAATTATAAATAATAATACTACGTGGTATAAAACTACGTGGTAAAACAGGCCAAGCAACACTTCACCGTTTAACTGATACGGAGGCCTATACTCGACATAAATGGCTTTCATATCGTTCAGTACTATTTTTGTGCCTACTTTAGAGCCGGTTGGCAAGTTATCTTTAAACACGGCTAAAATACAATCAAAAGCACGCACAAAGAGGTCATCGTCAACCACAACATCATTATTAAATACAAGTTTATAAACAAGCCTTTCCAATCGAGGGTTTTTTCTTACCGTCCCAAGCTTTTCAATCGTGAACTCTTCTTCAGTCTGCATAGCGGCAATTGAAATAATCTTCCAAGTCTTAACGACAGCTATTCATTTTATAGAGGTACAACTCTTCAGGATGAACGGTGTAGGTGAGCTCAGCCCTGTACCGCTCAAGCGCTTTGTACCAAAGTTCAGGATATTTCGAAGAATCTAAACCTTTTAAATATGCATCCAGCTCTGGACCATTCTCGCCTTGTTCATTCCTAATTCGATAAATCCATCGAGCAGAGCGGTGTATGCGTATTCAAGAACCATGTCAAAATAAATCATATCCGTAACACGAGCGTCTAATATGGGTTTCAGCTTGCGGAATCCGACGATTTCAAACATTCTGTCGAAGATGAAACAGTTTCGCGTAGGGACAAGAACGTTATTATCAGATGCGTTCTTCCACATCAGTCGTATATCAATGCATGGCTGTTCGTTTTTATACACAACGTGCAAACAACGGCATATGAGGGGGCGTCACTAATCTGTTCTCTTCTTGTACCTACACCTACAGATATTTTATAACGGTCCTCTCCCCACTTCTCAACTATCACGAAGACTATTCATTTCCTCAACACTTAAATAAATAACTACGTTTGTTTGTTTGCCTGCAAATCGTTTCAAGTACATAGTTAATGGTGCCGGTTTCATGCCTGAACACGCGCAATGACTTCGTCACGGAGACATCGTACGAGGCGTTGAGAATGTTTCTCAAAGGAAGTTCCATCGTATTTGCACGTCCACTCGGTTCAAGCTCTGAGATGACTATGAGCCACAGGTGGACGGATCGGCTCGACGGGCGGAGTGAGTCACGCTGATGAAACGTGTACGGGCTTGTTCGAACTCGTGTGTTTCGTGAGGTACACGTGTGGGCGGCTCGCTGGGGGGAGCGTTTCACACTGCTAAAGCGTGTACAGGCTCTTGGACAAACAGAATTTTCCACTACATGAAACAATATCGACTTTAATGTTTTATCACTCACCAGACGTTCATTTCCACAAACTAAACATCTTCACAATCCGGCGCACTATTTGAGAGAAACGTATGTCCATATTTACCCTTTTTGTTTAACAAGCGATACTCGTCTCTAAAGTCTGTTAAAAACTCACACAGCCCATTAGCCACAACCTCACTACAAACCTCATCATGATATATATTAATATAGCGGTAAAAATACTTAAGATTCTCCATGATGACACATTCTCAACCGTAGGGTACGAGTAGTCGGTATGGTGTAACATGACATAATATCGCTTGTCACACCACTCATCAACAAGACTCACTATCCATAACCGTTGCTTATCTTCTGAACGTGCTGCTTCCTCTACTTCGCGGTATATGTGAGCCTTTATAAAGGTTAGGTCTATAACATACTTCAATATATCGTCTGTACTACGAAATCCTACAATGCCCTCGCCAGAATACCCGTAGAGTATTTGAACATCTTGGTCCTTCGCACGGCTCAATGTAGCCTTAAAAGTGGCAAAGGAGGGGGAAATAGGGAGTTTTTCAGTCTCCACCACATCTTGGCACTTTGCCGAATACCACTTCATAAATGTTGAAGGTAGCCATTACTATTTGTCTTCTACGCGGGAGAATACACGTCTGAGCTCAAGGGTATGCAGAGGTCAATTGAGCAAGCAAGGATAGAGGCATGCGCAGGGAGCGGCAGGACTCACGTTGCCGGTCTCACAGTGGGCGGGACTTAGCTTTTTACTGTACACACACACACACACACACGCGCGCGCGCGCGCAAAGGAGAAAATGAAACGCTAATTGAAACACGATTTATTTAATAAACGAAATATTCAAGGTATACATATTTAAAAATACATGTAATAAATAAGTTAACAATAGACACAGCAAAGATTATGGTATCCAAAGGGCACGGTATCATAGGTACCAGGCACCTGGTAACGTTTCCTATAGGTGTTACGGCACACCTTTGTACCCCTAAGTTCCTTCACGCCCCCGAGCTTCTGCGCCCGAAAATTGTGGGTGCCTACAGTCAGTTGGGGTAGCTGGTCATCCTCATTTTCCAAGCACACTAGTTCCCTCAACGAATCAAAATTAACGACCCGCCGATTCGCCTGGTTAAGCGTGATTCCCTTAGCCTTCACGATATACTTCGTATCATACCCCACCCTCACCCGTACCCCATATGTTTTTGGCCCTGTTGACACAAACGAGTCTGCGTATGCGATGTCTCCATACTCATCCTTGATCTCGTCAGTTAGCTCTCCGAGGAACTCCCCAATAGCGGGCATGTATTCACCTTCCCTCGCTGTGAATATCACGCTATCTGTGTCAGCGTACAAAACCCGCCGCCCAAGAGAATGCAATAGGCCCCAAAGTTTGATGCGTGCGTAGGCTGTTGCGAAGCTGGCTACAGGTATATTTGTAACCCGTGAGGTATCTGTAGCCAATTCGGTATTGTTGTACTTTATTATGTAAGTATTACCTACATTCACAATCTCCATGACCTCTTTATCGGGAGCGTTGGCATAATCCCAGACTTCACTATAACTTTGTGCCAAATGAACGTTCCCTTTCCCAGTATTCTGTGCAAATTTTCCCCAAAGCCTGTTTAGACACAACTTTGCACTAAAGCGCTTGCCAGAGTTATTTACAATCTGGGAGCGGTCAAGCTGTATACCTTCACGGTCACGGTAACGTTGAATATAAGCCGTTTTTTCATCTTCGGTATGAACCCCTCGCGGATATCCTGACGCCTCAACCTTATCCTTCAAAAAAGTGTTTATATATGGTGTGAAAAGGTTGGGTAGCTTCTGAAACCTCCACACCTCATGTATCTTCATTATTCTATACCCATGGCGAACGGCTAGGGCCAGCTCAGGGCTTGTATATACAGTGCCCGCGAAAAGTATCCGATCACTCAAGAAAATACAATATTTTCCCTTGATATTCAGAGACGTAATTCACTTTCTATTTGTTCTAGCGACATCTGGTAACTTTGAGGTTGCTCGCTGATATGAGAGCTATCCAACGCATTCTCAAATTAGTGTTCTGGTAGCCTTCGTTGCGGGTGGCTGTGTCTCAAATTTGTCAGATTTCACTGTTTGTGTAAATTTCTTGATATTTTTTTTTTTTTTTTACAGAAAGTGGTGTAAATAAAATTTATATATAATGTGTGCTAAAAAACAACTTAAGAGTGATTGTCGAGGTGCTATTGTTGCTTTGCATGCATGTGGGAAATCACAGAGACAGATAGCTAAGGAATTAAACATATCCCAAAGTACCGTTAATTATGGGTTTCACGGGCTAAGAACAATGGTGGCCTAACCACGCCAGTCCTAAAAACGATCTGGCAGACCGAGAAAACAAATTCGCGAACAGACAAACTTATGAAACGTTTAGTATTGAAAAACCCAACAATAACTGCGAAAGAAATAAAATTTAATATGAATAATTTGTTATCTGGTGTTTCTGAACGAACTATCCAGGAGCGGCTCCAAAAAGAACTCGGATTACCATCTCGCCATGCTGCTAAGAAACCGTTCATTAATGAAAAAATGCGTAAAAAACGTGTCGCATTTTGTAAAAAATACATTCATTGGACTGTTGATGACTGGAAGAAGGTTTTATTTAGCGATGAGTCGACATTTTTGACATTCAGAAGTTGTCCAAAAAAGGTTCGCCGGCCTATTGCTCAAATAGGATGGACCCTAAATACACCCTAAAGACAATGAAACACCCTCCAAGTGTGATGGTTTGGGGTTGTTTCGGTTACTATGGGCGTGGAAACTTATATTCTTCCGAAGAACACAACTATGAATGGTGCACGGTATTTAGCAATGCTACAGGATAAACTTCCAATGGCAATGGCAATCCAAAGGACAAAAACATACATGCATGATGGTGCACCATGTCACAGGGCCAAAATAGTGACAAAATGGATACTGACAATAAATTTGATATTTTGGATTGGCCTGGTAATAGTCCAGATCTCAATCCGATAGAAAATCTGTGGCTAATAATAAAAAATAAGGTTGAATGCCACGACACTGGCTCAGTCGAAAAATTACAAGAGGCCATCAAAAAGGTATGGTGCAAGGAAATATCAGTGGAAGTTTGTCAAAACTTGATTAAATCCATGCCAAAACGTCTAGAACAAGTCATCCAAACCAAAGGACAGATGACAAAATACTAATATAAGGTTAGTATACATTTAAACATTGTTTTTTATGTAAAAAATACAAATTTCAAGGGTGATCGGATACTTTTCGCGGGCACTGTACATCTCTGATCTTACGCTGGTGGGGTGTATGGTCACAATCACCATTGTTCTCTTCTGCGCACTTCAGGCATAGGGGAAACATGAGCTTGTGATCTATAACGACGGGCAAGATTGGCATCCATAAATCGCGAGGGGGGAGCACGTCTACGAAAGAGAGTCCAAAGTAGCGCTCATTCAAGTTGGCTGAAAACTCCTCGATGGTTGGTATGGTGGGACCCACCATTTTTTTCAGGTGCACCTACGGGGTACGGATTGTTCTTCATCAAGTAGGGGTATAAAGAACAGAAGTCGTAGTAATGGAGTTTCACACCCTCCGTAGGAGGAAAGTATAGCTTGAAGAGATTTGTACGCCCTCCGAACAAGCTATCACCGCATTTGAGAGGATCTAGCACCATTGAACGTTTGATCGTGTTTATTTCTTCACGGTACTATCCATCTGCCTCCATCCGTGCATCATACTCATGCTCCCACAAGACTTTGTGAGTGAATTGGGAGCCTATAAGCTGAACGCGGGTGCGGGGCCACGCAACACAGTCGGCAGGATATCTACCGTGGATATCTCCTACGATTCCACACTCAGGATGGGGACAACCGTGCCACCAGCAACCGTTAAAGGAGTACACAGTCTTCTCACCAGTGGCACGGTTTTCACTTAGACCATCAACCCAGTAAATAGCGTTGTGCCCATAACTGCGGGGGTTGTTTCTGTGGATAATGGCTAAGGTGTCTTTAGGCATGAAGTTATTCTTGAACACCGTGAAACATAATGAGGCGATCGTGGTTGCGATTTGCAACGGATCGCATTTTAAATGATATATGTACCGGGGTGTCAGGAAATGATTGCCCCCCCCATATAGAGCAAAAACTAGAAGAGATAGATAAAAACCGGCGAGACCACTTGAAAGAGCGTTAAAATCTGAATAAAAAACCATTATATTCTATTCCTGTGATTTTAATTCTTACCATTTTTTTCCCCACAGAAACCATGGCATCATCTATTTTGAACGATTCAGAGAAAAAGCGAGTTCTTGACCGCATTCGAGCTGTCACATTTCGTGAAGCAAAGGAAGCTGGTGCAACTTTCATAACTCGACACTGGGTGGCTGAGAGATTAAAAAGATCAGAAGACTTTGTCAAAAGGAATTGGAATAAGAATCCTGAAGATTGTGAAACAGAATTTCGAGGAGGAAGACCGGAGAAATTATCTCAAGAATCGAAAGACATTGTGCTTGCTGCATCACGGCGCCGAAAGAAGAGCTGCTCTGAGGTAGCGAAAGAGATACTTATCCGTCGTGGTAAGATAGTCAATCGGCAACTTGTGCATCAATTTCGAGTTCGCCAAGGCTTGAGTGCTTGGCATGAAATAGCTAAGCCACGGAAGAGTGATCTTAATATTGAAGATCGGCTATGGTTTTGTGATTATCTTGAGGAATGGACGGAAGACGATTTCCTTCACTTGGTTGTCAGCGATGAATTCTTCGTTTATGTCTCCAGAAAACCAAATTTTCAGAATGATCGGGTTTGGGCAACAACTCCTGATGAAGTCCCAGACGACCAGAAGTATCGAGAAATAGTAAAAAATCCAGCATGTGTGGGTGTTTTCATTATGTTCTCTATTCGGAAGCTCATCTGGGTTATCAAACCAAGAGGAACCAGTTGGGATGGGCCTTATTTTCGAAATGTAATTTTAGCCCAACATGTAATTCCGTTTTGAAAGACCCCGAGTGTGTTTGGATGTTGAACAGGCAACCTTTCTTCACGACAAAGCCCCTGTATGAAAGCACTTGCGACTCAACAACTGCTTAAGGACAATAACATTGATTTTTCTGAAATAATGAATGGCCTGGCAATTCTCCCGATCTTAATGTCTGTGAACATGTCGGATCCATCATGAAGGATCGGGTGGAGTCCTTAATGCTGGAACAACCCATTCAGAATCGGTATTCAACAGAAATTATGACTGCAAAGATCAACGAAGTCCTTGAAGAAATGAGTTATGATACCGATCTCTTTGAGACACTTCTGGGATCATACCCCCGTCGATTAATGGCCGTCAGAGCTGCAAATGGGGGCAACACCCGATATTAAAACAAGTGTTTTTTATTCAAAATTAAACGCTCTTTCGCGTGGTTTTGTCTGTTTTTTTCTATTCCTTTCAGTTTCTTCTGTACAGGGGGGGGGGGCAATCATTTCCTGACACCCTTATAACGTTGACATTCATCAGCTATATTATAGGGATTACATTCATTAAAACTGTTGTAGTATCGGTCAAAATCTTCACGTTCATCTGTACTCATACATTCATAGTTAAAGTAATGTTTGGGTGGAGGTAGTCCTACGTAATTTAAAGTTTCGCTAGTGAGGAATGTGTAAGGGAAATATCCTTTTGAAACTTCAGTGGCTACGCCCATCACCTTGGGTAGCTTTGCTAATTTACAAGGTGTGAATAATAAAGTGTCTTTAAACTGTACATTACCTCTTATTTGCATCTGTATTAGTTTGTTGCCTCTTTTCAAGGGATCACCTGTAAATATCTCAGATGACTCGTGCTCAAGCAACTCCTTATAAAGGAACTGTGTCAAATTTCGCCCGTTATGGGCAAGAATATACACAGTCATTTTTTTAACTTGTCCGCTAACTTGACAATATAGGACACAAAGAGTTTCACAGGGCTATCGTGGGCATTCGTTTTAAAAACGTTTGTCCGTTTACCACATTTGTGACACTCATCACACTCGATCTCCATACACTCATCACAGATAGTCTGGCTACAAGTAAATGTGGAATAACCTCTTTGGTTTCAGCGTTCGTGTATGTTTCTATATCGTAGTACACAGTTATACAAGGGCTGTTTTTAGGCTTAGCTTTCATATAACATACATGCTTTACTCCAACCGCCTTATATTTCTCATGGCATGTAGAACAGTGAATTTCATCACATTTATGCTGAATTTTCCCCAATTATCCATCATGAAACATACCACATTCACAGATTCTCATTTTCCTGCACGTGCCAATTGATTTATGGAGCTCAAAACAGTTATTATTGAAAAATGTGCGTCTACACACATCACAATCCCTCTTCTCAGCTTCAACTACACGGCTTTCACATTTGGAGCTTTTACACTGCTCACATACCATGTGGCAATCTTTACAATGTTTCACTATATCATCCGCAAACTCGATACACCCCTTACACAAATCATGATGTCGTCCATATTTTCGACTTTTATCATAACTCGCGTAAAGGCCCTTATATTACGGATGGGGAGATACGTTGTCCCTGACAGTCCTAAAATAAGTAGGGGTCTTGTACGATCTCTCACACAGCTTTTAAAAACATACACAGTTCTACGACGATCATCCAGTCCAAATACAACTATACGAACATTCATTTCCTGTTCTACCCTTCTCAGCTCTTCAGGACCCATATTACAGTCAAACTCAAGTTTACAGTCTACAGCTAGTTTACGGGCACGCTCCACTACCGTAGGCAACCAAATTTTTGGCCGTGTATTTAGTACAGTAAACATACGAGCTAAGACTACTGCTATAAAGCCGCACCACGATCGACGTTTATATGCCGTCTATAAATAGCCTGAGAATTGAAGTTAAGAGTATAAGGTGTGGCACTATGACCCGCAACACGGAATACACGGTCAATATTTACCGTGAAGTTGTCCATATTGAAGGCTATACTACTTTGAGAGGCCTGCATTATACGGCCTAATATATACTCTATATCTTCAGCTGCCAAACGTCTGAACGGTATTACTACCCAAAAATCATCTACATCTCCGTCATCTGACCCGAATCCGAAGGACAGCCTCGTCCTGACTTCACGTTCGTCGCGGTTCTGAAGGGCAAACTCTACAATACGTTCAACTATGCGCCGTAGTCCGTGTTCAACACCATTGCTATACATGGATCTAGGATCAACCCTGACTATATACCGATTTCTAGTCAAGGCCGGGGTGGGGGTAGCGGTGCGCACCAACTCGAATGTTATGCCATCCTCAACAGAACGGAAGCTGCTGTGGAGGATGTACCCGGAATTGAATAAGGGGTATATTTGAGGAAGGTACTATTGTGGGGGTTGTGTCGTAAGACGTTGAGGGTTGGGGCTCTATTACTGGTGGTCTAACAACCGGAGCAATCCTGGCACGCTTTATACCTGACGTGGAGGGTTCTTCATCGCCTCCGCTTTGAACTGGCGCGTGCTACAGGTGTTCGCTGGTGAGGGCTCGTCGGCGGGGAAGGGTTCTGTAGCTGCACGGTCAACGGGCTCGTCTGTGATATCGATGATGGGGTGCTGTACATCGTCGTCATTCACGGTTCTGTGGAAGAAGAAAACAAAATATAAGGAGCAGCACTCAATATTATATTTTGTAAATGCCCACTTAGGGTGTGACGTGTTAGAAATGGATTCTGTAGAAAAATTCAGGTTCACGAGCCCATCCACATGTATTATATCTGGACCTACAGGATGTGGTAAAACTGTGTTTATGCTTAAAATCATTAAAGAAAAGGGAGAGATGTTCTCAAAATTTGTGCATAAAGTTATATGGTGCTATTCGACGTATCAATCAGTGTTCAACGAGTACCAAGATGAAATCTTGTTCCACAAGGGGGTCTATGACGTTAATTCGTTAAAGGGAAATGAACATACAGTCATTGTAATTGACGATCTCATGTTGGAGATGGATAAAACGTTTGCCGAGACATTTACAGTATTCTCCCACCATCTTAACATAAGCGTGTTCTTCATCAATCAGAATCTATTTTTCAAAAATAGATACATGCGCGATGTGTCGCTAAATACACAATATCTAGTCTTATTCGCGGAACGTAGAGATGTATCACAAATTGGGGTATTAGCCAATCAAATGTTCCGGAATCAGCGTAAGGAGTTTTTGAAGGTTTATAAAGAGGCTTTGTGACCTTCACCCACGAAACACGTTTAGGGTGCTTCTAAGAACGAATATATTCCCAAGCGAGCCTGAAACGGTGTATATTCCAGAATGACAAATAGGCTAAAGAAATACCGTGAATTAATAAAAATCTATCAACGATTGCCCCGGCACTGCAACAGATGTTTGTTAAAAATATCGACTCTGACTTTTTAAAATGCATCTGTGAAATCTGTCTTAATGTTATAAAATGTAATGTGCCAATGAAACCCTCTCAGAAGACTCGCTTACGTTGTTACAAGAACATAATACGAGCGCTCGCTCATAAAAGTCAAACTGTGGGTAAGAAAAAGCGCATTATTGTACAAAGAGGAGGATCATTCCTACCCATCTTATTTTCAGTTTTGGGTCCTTTACTGACTAGATTAATATAATGAAGAAGGTGGTTGTGATTCCGCACGAGGTGTATGCTTCATTGCAAAGTTCAAAGACTCCAGACACGGCTCTAGAACCCCGTAAAAGTAGGCTTAAAAGAATGGAAAGCGAGTTGCTAGCCCTATTAAACAGTGAAAAGTCACCTGATGAGAAAAGGATCTTGTACCAAGAGGCTTTGCAGAAATTTCTTCATGAGTACGAGGATTATAAGCCTACAGAGCTCCCCGTGGTTATTAGGCACAGCGCGAGTAGTGCTGAGCATGGCGACACAGGACCTGGCCCCGACGTTGGAGATGACCAACCAAAGAACAACGGAACACAACACATCGAACATGTGCTAAAAAACAGCCTCCCACATACATTGAGGAATAAAGGTTTAAGTCTTTATAATCTATTGAGTGAGGACCCCATCATACAGTGGACCGATACAGGCGAGGTCATTGTTGAAGGAACAAGGGTACAAGGATCCAATATCGTTGATATTGTTCATGATCTGGTGAGAAAGTGGGACAGACCCTCGCCAACAGGATGGAAGCATATTAAAGCAAGACTACAACAAATAAATGTCCCCAAAACATTGATAGGTAATCTGAATAGGTTAAAAGACTTGGATCAAGTCTCGCATGTGTCACAACTGAGTACGCCATCGCCCCCAGCAGCAGCAGCGTCTCTGAAGAGGAGAAAGAAGAGAACAAACGGCCAGCCTTATCCACGTGTCTCTAAAATACGCAAATGGCTAACATTTCTAACCCCGCCTCCTATGGTGGCGTTAATAGACTGTACAGAGGTGTTTACGGTGTAAGGAAAAAAGATGTTGAGAGATTTTTGCGGGGACAGGATGCTTATACACTTCATAAACCGGTGAGAAAAAGGTTTAAAACGGCCAAGACAACAGCTGCTTCGATTGACTCTATTTGGCAGGCGGATTTAACAGACATGCAAAGATATTCAGTGTATAACGATGGTTACCGCTACATCCTATTCATAATAGATGTATTCTCTAGATATCTGTGGCTAATTCCCCTGAAAAATAAATCGCCTGAAACAGTTGCTAAAGCGACCAAAACGTTGATGTTGAAAGAAAACAGGATTCCTGGCTATTTTTGTACGGATATGGGGAAAGAATTTATAGGTCGCGCTTTTCAGAACATGCTGACAGAGTTTAATACCAGCTATTACACCACAATTCTCTACATAAGGCCTCTTTAGCTGAAAGAGTTCAACGTACCATAAAGGAACGCATGCACCGCTATTTTACACATAAAAATACATACAGATATATAAACGTTCTCGGTTCATTGGCTTCATCCTACAACCGTTCACACCATCGTACGATTGGCACAACACCTAACGAGGTTTTAGAAAGAGGTACGCGCCCAGAGGTGAGAAGAGATGGAACACCACCACCACACACTGCGCGTTTCAAAATCAATGATTATGTAAGGCTGTCACGTTCGGGAAATAAATTCGCGAAGCGCTTTGAGCAAGGATGGACACGCGAGATTTTTAAAGTTAGGGCTGTGAGACCTAAAGGTGAGATAATGATGTATTACGTTGAAGACTTGAATGGGGAAGAAATCGCAGGAGGCTTTTACCGCGAGGAGTCGCAGAAGGTGGCATTTAATTTAGGAAAAAATGTGTTTAAAATTGAGAAAATTATGGGAAGCAAAGGTTCAGGAAAGAGAAAAATGTACCTGGTGAAATGGCTAGGGTACCCAGAAAGCTTCAACACCTATATAAAAGCTGATGCAATAATGACGCTTAACCCTCATTTCCTCGCGTGGGAAATTGGAACATAAATAGCCGCGTGGGGTCAATGTGACCCCAATTTATATATATTTATTTTATTTCAAATCTTCTTTTCTTGTCAGCTGTAATGATGTCAAATGAGGTTAATAAAGCCATTAATATTAAAAAAATCAAAAAAATCAATTACATTGAAAACAAATCAATCAAACATATATCATACCGTATCATCATATATAATGTATAACTCGTTTTAATTTTCATTTTCAAAACTCTCTAGATCATTACAATCACTACATTTGATACACATATGCAACTTGCAAATGAATGTATTACATCTTGAGCATCTCGTTGAATGTTTGTTGTCCGTATTTCGTGGGCATATTTTACATCGCCCTCTAGATGGCCCTGGGGTCAGAATTCAGCAGAAAGCAAAACGCAAATGGTCGCGTGGGGTCAACGTATATTAATAAACACAGAACCAGGCGCAGTAAGCAACTGATTAACACTGAAATATAAACAACTCGATGAGTGTGGAAGCTACTGTGGGTGTGGTTATTACAAGTGTTGCGATTCGTATAAAATTGTTTATAAAATATTTGCTTGGGTCACAATGACCACACGCGAGTAACTGAGGGTTAAATAGTATGTAACATGGCTCCTAACCACTTCTACGTCACACTCCCGTCCTCCTCGTCCCTGTCTGTACACCCTAACAACACCCTCGCCAACTTTGTGACAGAACTCCACGGGCCCATTGAATTGGAGCGTGATTCGTATGAGGTGGGGTTATGTGAACTCCAGTTAGCCACCAAATTTTTAACTCTTGAAAATGAACAAATCATATTTCTGATCATTAGAAGATTCGATGAGTGCAAAAAATTAGGCATAACCTTAGACGATACTATGCGCTCAGTCCTGTTCGGTGAGGAACGGTACTATAGCACAAATATATCGCTAGGAATCGGGCATTATGATAGAGCCATGGACATTGTGACGGGGTTAAACAAGAGTCTTGAAAGTTCGTACCTGACATACGATTTGCTTTTTGAAGTCTTAAACATAGACACGCCTGCATGCACATTGAAGTTAAAGTCAACACTTAGTAGAAATATTAAAGATAAAGAGCTGTTCACAATTGTGGCTGAGGGCCGATATAGCGCAGCTCTCCAAAGAGATACCTTTCACGAGGCACAGCATGACTTGTCCAGCTTAATGTATCAAATGAAGATGGAGAAATTGGGTGAAAACTCTCCGCCCCCAGACATGTGCTATATTTACAGCAATATCGTAGAGCACCAATTTGTTGGGGACACCCAGGCCAGCCTGCTGCGCATTGCACAGTCTAGGGTGGATCGATTTTACATTTTTTTCGATTTCCATATTCTAATAGAGACAAAAACTTGCGCATGCATGAGAAAATAGCCTCTGCAAAATCTTAGCTTAATAGGTAATCATCTTCTGCCCCCGGCAGAGCGATGAAAATCATATTTTAGTAGTCAAAAACGTATTTTTATTATAATTTTTAAAATATTTCAATATGCATCAAAATTATTCCTAATAACTATAAAGTCGATGAAAAAGACCTCAGATGATCGTTTTTCCAAGCGCGTTGTCCTACGTTAATATCTTTTGCCCCCGGCAACAACATCAAATGTTGAAAAAATAGGTAATTTATATACATATTTTCAGATCGGCTCTTTGTCTTAAATAATGCATTTATATATTTCCCATAGCATTTATATCGTTGCTTAGGCATGAAAAACACACACGCAAAATTTTATGACTCTAGGCTAGAGTTTAAAGGTCATCTCTGGTGAGTGCTGCCGGCAGCAGCTGCCACTGACGCGCCAGTACGCACTGCGCAGTTCCCTCAGTTGCCTTTTGACAGCGTCGAAGGCAGGTGTGTATTTTGCAGCTGGCTCCTCGAGTCCTCAGTGTGTGTGTGTGTGTGTGTGTGTGGCTCCTCACTCAGAGTCCTCAGTGTGCTCAATCTCTCTGCTCATATCCTTGTTTGTTTTTCTCATAACTCTGTTTTTTTCGATTTTATTGCGTAACAGAACAATACATTATTATTTAATCTTTACAGGATGGCTACCGCTACAACTAGAAGATCGGTTACGTGTCCAATATTTGGTGCTGGGAAAGATTTGAATTTGCGATGTTTTCCCACATGTGAAGATGTGATGCAATACTACCATCATGTGAGAACTGAGTTGAGATCATCAAAGAAGGAACCTCCATTCAAAGACATCGCCGCTGTGGTCACGGAGAGACTGGAATACTTGTGGAAATTAGCTTCCATTCCAACAGTTTCGACAGCACGGATAAATCAAATGTTGAAAAGTTACCGTGATAAAATGGCTAACATCATCAAATCACTGAACGCGAAAAAGAAGAACGAATCGTTACAGAAAAATCTTGAGGCCTTCAAGAAATCAACTAAGACCACCTTATTTGACATATCGGCTTGTAAATGCCCTGATTTGACAAAATGCAGCTGCCCTCGTGAACGACGAGTACCACTGAAAGAGCAACAGTTTTTACTCGACCAAAGAAGTGATCGCAAAATGGCAATAGGAACTTTGGATGTTGAAACAACAAATAAAAACGAGATGACTCTTGCAAGAAGATTGGCGATATTGAAACAAGAAGGAATAGCAGAACATCAAGAGCCGTCGACTAGTAAACGACAAGAAACTTCTCAAGAACAACCTTCTTCGTCAGCCTCTAGTGAAACCGAGGATACATCTATAGAATCATCGTCATCGTATGAACTAACACCGAGAGATAAACATGACTTGAAGGAAAAAACACGAATGAAACTCCAGGTACTTGCTGAAGCTTGTGATCGTACGGGCGTCTCAGACAGAGCTGCTTCATTTATTGCTTCTTCGTTGTTAGAGGATGTTGGCTGGATACGAGAAGATGATGTCAGTTCAGTGATTGATCGAAATAAGATAAGAAGAGCCAGAAAAAGAGTTCGTTCTGAGCATCAGCAAGATGACAAGATCACGCTACCATTACAGGGTTTTTCTTTGACGGACGTAAAGATAAAACAATGACACAAGAAGAAATAGACAATGTGAAGCATAGAAGGACTGTGGTAGAAGAGCATATAGTTTTAGTTCAAGAACCAGAATCCCAGTACATGGGGCATTTCACTCCTGCATCAGGTTCTGCCACTGCAATAACATCAGGTATCATCAACTTTCTAGAAACTAACAATATTAGCAGGACGACATTGTGGCTATCGGCTGTGATGGTACCGCAGTGAACACGGGTCGAAAGGGTGGAGCCATTCGTATGATTGAAATGAAACTACAAAGGCCAGTTCAGTGGATCATATGCCTATTACACGGTAATGAATTATCACTGCGACACCTCATTCAAGACTTGGACGGCAAAACAACTGGGCCAATGGCTTTACTGGACCAGTTGGAAAACAACTGAACGACTGCGAAAAACTTCCAATTACAGAATTCGATGCCATTCCATCTCCCGACATTGACATAGATGATGCCGAGTTGAGCAGTGACCAAAAATATTTGTTAGGCATCTACAGAGCAGTGTCGAGCGGTAGCTGCTCTTCAGCTCTCGCGGCTCGAAATCCAGGTAAGATGGCGCATTCCAGGTGGCTGACAACAGCAAATAGATTTCTGCGCCTCTGTTTCAACCAGTGAACCCTCCAGCACCTTCAACGAAATTGTGCGATTCATTATGACAGTTTACGCACCAATTTGGTTTAAGATAAAGAAAAACTCGTTTCACTGAGGGCGCAAAACATTTTTTCGAAATGATGCGTCTCTCTCAGACCATGCCTCAAAGATCTAAGACAATCGCCAACAAAGTCCTCCGTAGAAATTCTTTCTTTGCTCACCCAGAAAATATTTTGATCTCCATGCTACATGCCGATGAGCAACACATAAGAGAATTGGGATGGAGAAGAATATTAAAAGCACGATCAAAACAATCACCAGCGGGGGAAATTCGAGCCTTCGCCATTCCTGAGCTGCTCTACGATAGTCAAAACTATTACGAAATGATCAACTGGCAAACGGCTGAGGTGACCGAACCCCCCGTTACAAAAACAATACCTGATACCCAAATAAAAGAGTTTGTTGAGACGGGAGACCAGCCTGATGGACTGATCCCACTATTCCCTTGTCATACTCAAGCGGTCGAGAGACTCATCAAATTAGTAACCGAAGCCTCTGCCAGTGTAAGTGGAATAGAAGAGAGGGACGGATTCATCCGCTCCCGTCTTCACTCCCGAACAAAAATTCCACGATTTGATTCTAAGAAAGATTACCGTATGTAAATCGACATGCAGCCAAAGGAAGGGTGGTTGGGGCTGGATAGGGTGGAACTCGACGTACAGCCACCTCCTCCTGCATTATTTAAGACAAAGAGCCGATCTAAAAATATGTATATAAATTACCTATTTTTTCAACATTTGACGTTGTTGCCGGGGGCAAAAGATATTAACGTAGGACAACGCGCTTGGAAAAACGATCATATGAGGTCTTTTTCATAACATCAGGTCATATGAGGTCTTTTTCATAACATCAGGTCATATGAGGTCTTTTTCATAACATCAGGTCATATGAGGTCTTTTTCATAACATTTCATAACATTGTTCACTCCCGAACAAAAATTCCACGATTTGATTTTGCCGGGGGCAAAAGATATTAACGTAGGACAACGCGCTTGGAAAAACGATCATATGAGGTCTTTTTCATAACATCAGGTCATATGAGGTCTTTTTCATAACATTTCATAACATTGTTCACTCCCGAACAAAAATTCCACGATTTGATTCTAAGAAAGATTACCGTATGTAAATCGACATGCAGCCAAAGGAAGGGTGGTTGGGGCTGGATACGGTGGAACTCGACGTACAGCCACCTCCTCGTGGTGAGTTCTGGGTTGCTAATTTTATGAAATTAGCAAGCGAGGAGCTGTACTTAGTACTTATCGTACTTATAACATCGCATTAACGTAATTATAATCCACATTTAGACTTTTCTCGGGGACAGAAGATATTACTCTAGAGCAGGGGTGGGGAAACCCTCGCCCGCGGGCGAAATTTCGCCCACGAGCTAATTTCAATTCGCCCGCTTAGGTATTTATTATTTACTAAAAATTATTTATTTACAGCCCAGCAAATAGCTTTTTAAAATACATCTTATATACAGCGTGTCCCAAAGAAATGTATACCCACTTTGTTCGATAATACCAGCTATGAGGATAATAAATATATTACTTTTTATATGTTTTTTAATAAAGAATTTTCTCCTGAATCTAAATATGTAATTATTTTTATTAGAAATTGAAAAACAAAAACGTTACAGATGTTTAAATTATAATTATTATTTTCGAGACTTCATGTGCGATATTTTCTAATATTTTTGCACGTATACGAGATAAGTTTGAAACCGACGGCACTGTGCAAAACTTATAAAAACAACGTTCTGGAAGACGTCGAACATCTTAGATAAAGTGTCATTTAACCATGGAATTTGTAAATTTTTTGAATTAACTAATAATTACAACATTTATGCTTCAATATCAACACTAAACATAAGTATCTCAAAACAGTCGTTTAAAATATTAGAAAATACCGCACATGAAGTCTCGAAAATAATAATTATAATTTAAACATCTGTAACTTTTTTTGTTCTTCAATTTTTAATAAAAATAATTACATATTTAGATTCAGGAGAAAATTCTTTATTAAAAACATATAAAAAGTAATATATTTATTATCCTCATAGCTGGTATTATCGAACAAAGTGGGTATACATTTCTTTGGGACACGCTGTATATAAGCTTAAAATTTGCCAGACGCCCGCGGAGGTGTTTATGTTATCGATTTTCGCCCTTGGTACTGAAAAGTTTCCCCACCCCTGCTCTAGAGTCATAAAATTTTGCGTGTGTGTTATTTCATGCCTAAGCAACGATATAAATGCTATGGGAAATATATAAATGCATTATTTAAGACAAAGAGCCGATCTGAAAATATGTATATAAATTACCTATTTTTTCAACATTTGACGTTGTTGCCGGGGGCAAAAGATATTAACGTAGGACAACGCGCTTGGAAAAACGATCATATGAGGTCTTTTTCATCGACTTTATAGTTATTAGGAATAATTTTGATGCATATTGAAATATTTTAAAAATTATAAGAAAAATACGTTTTTGACTACTAAAATATGATTTTCATCGCTCTGCCGGGGGCAGAAGATGATTACCTATTAAGCTAAGATTTTGCAGAGGCTATTTTCTCATACATGCGCAAGGTTTTGTCTCTATTAGAATATGGAAATCGAAAAAAATGTAAAATCGATCCACCCTATCAGACAATGCACACATCCCCAACCATAGAGGGAAAAGTTTGAGCATTACATATGGCAAGCCCCATCATGTGAATGTTGCGACTAATCTATTAATCAACATCGCAATATATATAAGAACGATTGAGGGAAAAAATTTCCCATTCGGTGATGGGAGCTTAACAGTGAAACTACACTTTCGCGGACTTGGATCCATTTTTTCACCCATACTGCGCACCACTGTCCCACTGTTGAAGAGGGGTGCCAGGTACCTAGGGCGGAAGGCGTTACAAACAGGTTTTAACGCGGCAGAAGACATAATGGGTGGCACTAAGCGTAAAGAAGCTCTAAAAAAAACATTTAAAACGTACACGGGACGAAATCATCAAAGATACAAAGAGAAAAATGCGTGGTGTGGCGGAAAGAGGAGATCTGCCAGGAAGAAAGGGTTACCATCACGTGGTGCTAAACGTAAAAGGAAATAAAAAAGAAGTGCTCTAAGCGTATGAAACCTTGGCTAATCAATTTTTTAACTGATATAAGCTGAGGACACTACTCTCACGAATCATAGACTGACTAATACTTTTCGAGGGAGGTGGCACTATTTCTGACTCGTCATGGCGCGTTTCATCCATCCGTGTAGTTCACAATGCTGTAAATTGGAACTGTCCCTCTTTGATATGCCCCCCCTACTCAGGTCTCTAATGAGCATAACGACTTTATTACAATTAACCCATTAAACACAATTAGTTCACCAAGTGTCCCTATAGAATTCGTGATACCCAGCTCAGGCCCTTACTTTTTTGATCCGAGCTGCATGCACATGTACGCTAAACTGCGTATAGCTCATTCTAATGGAACGGACTGCGATGATAGTTACTCTGCCTACCCTAAAACCAACTTTTTACACTCCATATTCAGCCAGTGTGAAGTGTATTTAAACCAGGTTACTATCTCGGCAGGAACGGGTTACTACCACTTACGAGCCTATCTGGAAAATGTCCTCAACTTTTCAAAAGAAGCGAAGGATACCTTTTTAACCGCCGAGGGGTATTACCACACTAAAGATGAAGATGGAATAAAGGATAAATTTAAAAATTCTAAAAAAAATAGATATGAATGTTTTGGACGCCTGCATACAGACTTCACATTCCAGGAGAAGTTGCTTAGTTTATGAACGGGGTGGATATGAAGTTGAAGCTTACCCGCACGATTCCTGAGATCTGCATAAATCTGGGGTCTGATCAAGAAGAAGGCGCGAAGCCCGTTGTGATTCACATCATGGAGGTATATTTGCGTATACGCCGAGTGAAACTAAGTTCCCAGAAACAAATAGAAATTGAGAAAGACTTAATACACGCCACAGTAAAATATCCAGTTAACAGGGTACAGATCAAACTATACACGGTCCCCGCCGGGTTGGCCTCGAAGCAGCTAGAAAACGTGGCCCTTGGAGTCCTACCTAAAAGGATATTAATTGGAATGCAGGACCACGCCTCGACGAATGAAAAATATAAAAAGAGTGCCTTTAAATTCGAGAAACTCAACCTTAAAAATAATTCTCTATACGTAAATGGCATCGCTTTGGGAGGGACCATGATTACGGACTACTCATCAGACGCTGTGTTCCCGCTCTGCGCGAGAGCATATAGTAGTCTGGCTCATAATACAGGCGCCTGTGACGAACTTGGTTTTGGTGTAAAGCAGAAAGAATTTGTCGAAGAATTTAACATTTATTCATTTGATATTACGCCTGACTTGTCTGCTGGCGCAAATACGCATTTAAGTCCACAGCAGAGTGGGAATATCTCAGTCAGGTTGGAATTTGCCAAGCCTATAGACGCGCTTATAAGTGTACTCGTGTAACTCGAATCACAGGCACTAATATAAGTTGATCGTTTCAGGAACGTGATCACAGACTTTTAAAATGGACGCGAATACAATCCAGAGAGTAATGAAAAGTGACCGTTTCACACGCTCAAAATTTATCGGTGTGTTTGCGAAGAATGAAATATTGAAGCTTCCAAGTACGAGAAACTGGTACGGGATTATCGTTAACACCGACATTGTGGGGGATGAGGGGATTCATTGGTTTGCAATCTATTTTAAAAATAGGGAAAGAATATATTATTTTCATTCACTCTGATTTCAGCCATAGAATGATTCGGTAATTGTACAGTTTATCTCGCAATTACATGTGCCTGAGATTGTTTGGAACCCATATCGTTTTCAAGGATATTACACTGAAACGTGCGGGTTGTATTGCATCTCATTTCTCAAATGCACATGTCACGTGGGAAGGGTTTTATAAATTTTTTAAAATTATTCGATTTGTGCGACACAGAGATGAACGATAAAAGTGTATGCAGACAGGTAAAAAAAAGGTTCCCATATGTTACCACCCGCTGTAATGTGTAAAGGTGTATATCTATATTGTGTAAAGTTGTATATACATTTGTAACTGTAGCCATTAAGACTTATTTAACGGACACTGGCTCGGCTTTGTACATGTTTTCGGCCATTTAATAAATGAAAATACAGTGTTTTGTTCTTAACCTCAAAAATACTTACATTAGTTCCTCGATAATCTGGCACTCGCTTGACCGGATGTGAGCCAATACCTCGACTTCTGTATTCAGGTGACGGGGCTGGCTGTGCGGAGAAGCATCCATATCATTTATCCCCCTTTCATCAAAAGTAGCTATAACACGGCCTAGCTCCGCTTCAGTCCTATAAGGTTAAGTAAAATAAAGAGTTACAACAGGAGAAATGCCACGAATTTAAATGCAGATAATTCTTAAAAGTTTTGGTAATTTAAAAATCCTACTGCGGTGTTGAATTATCGAGAAAAATATTATTAAAGCTCCACCATATATACGGTATATATATATGAGGAAATAACCCCGAAGGAAACAGACAATAATTAAAAACATGATGGGATTAATTTTACGTTAGAGTAACAAGAAATTGTAACCATAAATAGATATCCTGACGGTTTTCAAAAGTAAGATTAGCTGGGTGTGCTATGCTCCATCTGTCTGCAACGGGCCTCGAACCCACAGCCAAATCTTAATAGTTTTTATATTTCTATCGTAAGTTTTTAATATTTCTAAAATCGTGCCTGTACAAGAAATGTACAAATAAAAACACCTTATATATATATAATATATACCGCAATAACCCGAAGGAAACAGAATTAAAAATATTTTTGAAAACGTGTTTATTGCGCTAGGTTATATTGTTATAAACGAGAAAGAATCCTGGGGATAATTTTTCTTTGTAGGAAAAATTCAGAATAAAGCTAGGTTAGACACTTTAAGTTACTTACATTTCAACATTGTCTTCATTGAACGGGACCGATATCTCGTTACAATTTTCCGTAACACTCTGGGTAGATAAAAGTTCATCCCGATCTATAGCGCTGAAAATTAGTCGCGTTGCTTGAGCGTAAAAGTCTTCATCTCCAATCAAATCCGGAGAATTGTGCAACGATGACTGACTCATGATGTATAAAGCACTAAGCGAAAATACGTACGAACTGAGGCTCTGAGTCGAAATTCTCCCTTTATAAGGGGGCCTGTGACCAACCCAAAAAACACAATCGTTAGCTTCCTATTGGCTAGCGGGAAATTTTGGGCGGGACTTGACGCGTCGGCCTGCATAGCGGCCAAACAGAGATCCTGGGATCCGCCCACAGGGCTGTGGTTGGTTGCCCCGTGAAATCTAGGGCGTGTCAGATGTCCCCATTCATGGAGAGACGCGAAACGCTTTGTTTTTTTATCTTGTATTCGAGAGAGAGAGAGAGAGAGAGAGTTGAGTTTGGAATGTGAAACGTTTTATGGGTACAATTCGCCTGTACAATCTCGTTTGTTGGGAAAGGATTTCGTGATATTGGAAGATATATTCGTGTATGCTTGAGAAAAAACGCAAACTATGGTTTATGGTGCCTTGAAAGTGAATGATATTTGAGCAGATAGAATAGATAAAAACAAAGATGAATTGGGTTGTTAAACACGCTATCGTGCGAACTGAAATGACCCACATCTGTGAGGTATAATTTAAAATGCGTATCTTATCTCGAATCTTGGAAATCAGAGATTCGCCAATAAAGAAATAAAACGTGTATATAATATATATATTATATATATATATATATATATATATATATATATGGGAAAAGTTCAGAATAGAAGACCGTTTGTGGCACGTAATTAAATTTTTGTTGTAGAAAGAAAAGAAAACTTATGGTCAGCAGGGACATAATTGGGGCAGAGAGAGAGAGAGAGAGAGTTGAGGCAGGCATGTGATCCCGCATCTTTATAGTATAATTTAAAATGCGTATCTTATCTCGAATCTTGGAAATCAGAGATTCGCCAATAGAGAAATAAAACTTGTGTGTGTATATATATATATATATATATATATATATATATATATATATATATGAGAAAAGTTCAGATTAATTTTTTTTTTTTTGTAGAAAAACCATGATTAACAGGGATAAACAAGAAACAACGAATCAATTCTTGTTTATAACGCTTTCGCATTTTCCTTCCTTTACCATATTCCTTTCTATTTATTAATTTGTGCTGCACATTTTAATGCTACGTGCATCATTTGTCCTGTTTTAATTGTTACCGATGAAAAAGACCGTAATATTAGACTTAGTTAGCCGGAGAGTGAGATAATTAATGCAAAAAGATGCTTACACGAATTTTTAGATGAACTTTTTTTCCGGAAATTTACATATATAGGCTCGCCTTTGCTTCCCGTTCGAATTGTTCATTCTGGTGAATCTTTACACTCCACTTTAGACCTACTTTTAAACGGGGAAGTGCTTACATGAATTTTTAGATGAACTTTTTTCCGGAAATTTACATATATGGGTTCGCCTTTGTTATCCGTCCGAATTGTTCATTCTGGTGAAGCTTTACACTGCACCTTAGACCTACGGTTTTACACGGTCGCGTGACGCACATAAACGTAACGGGCGTATAGATGGGGTGTGTACGTGCCGTGTACACTGTGCCAACTGGCTGATGATGCCTGGAGACTGGCTGATTAAGTCAACTGGCTGATTAGGTGCCATATAAGACAACGGCCGCTCGGCTGAAGTCTTAATATGCGCTTGGCTCTTGTCAAGCGAACACCTCTCCTCCTCTCTCCTCTCTCTTACGTTAGGTCTCCCCCAGCGGGGTTCATTGCAGCTTGGGGGATAACTCCGCCTCCAAATTGCAACATTCCCCCTCACCCATTTAGGGGGTGCCTTGCAACAAAGGGGGGTTGGCACTATGGGGTACCTTGTAACAAAGGTGAGTGGGGGTTTGGCACTATGGGGGGTGCCTTGCAACAAAGGGGATGGGGGTTGGCACTATGGGGTGCCTTGCAACAAGGGGCTTGGCACTCTTGCAACATTTGCAATTGCATTGCACTCGTCCATTCTGCGGTCATACTACTTACTTTATTATAAACTTTTATAAGCTATAAGTGAAAAATATTTATAAAGTGATTTACTTTTAAGGTAAGCACATTATTACTCGTATTATTTGTTACAATTAATTAATTAATTTTCATAATTAAGTTAAATTTGTGTAAGTAAATGGCACTTATTCCTTTTCCCCGACAGTTTCTTTTTCTCCGATTAGGTCAATCTACGCCCTTGACAACTGGTTAGGTTAAGTCATGATAGTTCCGTTAAAATATTCCAAAATGCGGGGGGAAAAGGAATAAGTGGAATATTTTAACGAAAATATCATGACTTAACCTAACCAATTGTCAAGGGCGTACAGTTTACCTAACCGGGAAAAAAGAAATTGCAGGGGAAAAGGAATAAGTGCCAAGTAAATTAATTTCATTTAAACGTTATCACAAACTATGTAATAGCATAATGTAATATTGTATTATATAAATTTCACTTGAATGATGCAACTTATAAACAATAGAAATTTTGCAGTAAAATTTACATAAACTTTTTTGTTACTTATGGAAATCCTGTATTTTTTCGAGAATTAGCTTCGGATAAAATATTTGTCACTATTATTCCAGAGTCCAGTGGCGGCTCGTGACTAAAAATTCTAGGGGTGCTGTCTCTAAGAATGGGTTGAAATAATTACTGAAATAAAAGGATGAGCATTGAGCAGTGAATAAAAGTTTCAAAAGTTATTGAAAAAGTTATTCAGTGAGCTCATCCTTATATTGTTCTTGATTATTTCAATTGTAAATATAAAATTTAGGGGTGCTGCAGTTCCGCAGTGCCTACCGACGAGCCGCCACTGTTCCAGACAATGTCTTGTTAGAAAATCTAGAAGAGGAAGAGCCATTGTTGTCCCAAGGTGATATGATGACTAAGCTGATTGATGCAGCATTGCTTGTATATATTAAGGTGTGTATATATATATATATATATATATATATATATATATATATATATATCCATCTCATAATTGTAAGGTTAGTGAAAAATTCACTTAATTTAGAGCTAGCATTTTTGGGCTCTTGTGGCATCATTGTTTGGGCACTCTTGTGGCATAATTTTTTTGGGGCACTGGCGCGTCTTTTCGATTCGTTTGTTGAATGCTGCTTTTACAGGGCATGGTCTTATAGAGATCTCTCTTGCAATTCAGTTTGGTTGTTTAGATACAAGATTGTTGCATCGTGCAATGGTGCAGGTTGTGTTGTTGCAAGATTTAGAAAGACCATAAATAGTTCCCCTTTTGTTTTTTTTCTTAATTTTATGCAACTAAGGTCTAAGGTAGGACCACATCGAGTCAGCAACCCTGAAGTAGGACCTAATAGGACCTCCAAGTCCGTAAGTTTGTTTTAGTTTAGCTTAACTTAGGCTATAAGTTAAAGTAGCCCCTCAGAACTTGGCCGTTCAAGGCTCAGCCTGCTGAACCCAATCAAAATAAATAAAATAACATGGTCCTTCGAACCGGATTCTAGCCCAAGACTGAGTCATTGACTATTTTTCGGCAAAATTCTGATTGTACAAATTGTAGCCTAAGTTAAGCCTGGACGGGTTGAGCATAATTGAGTTAAGGTCCCAGGGTAGAAAGTTTGGTCGCCCAATTGCGAAACTTGGCCGCTAGTCTGTCGTTGATTTGGGCCTACATTTTGTTTTATTATTCGTAGGCGAAGGTTGCAGACTTCAGTGCGCCAGTTACTTGGGTGGAAAATTTGGTATTCCATACTGGTGGTTGGTCAGTACCCCAACCAAGCAATTTAGTTTATTTGAAAAAGGGCAAATTTTGAGTTTGGTCAGCATGGTTAAGTATTTTGGCCAATTCAGCTTATTTGGCATTGAGCCCAGTTGTTTGTTTGCATTGAAGATGAGTGCAGCTGAACTGAATAAGTTTAGAAAAAAAGAGAAGCGCCTACAAAGGTCTAATTACAAAGGTCATTGCCACTATAGATTCTGCCATAGAGCAAGAGGATTTAAGCTTAGTGACTGCGCAGCTTTCCATATTAGAAACTAAAAAGGTTGCTCTAAGCAAAATTTTTATGTTCTCGATTTGCTGTGTTCAATGGATAATACAGAAATGGCTAAACAGATATTCATGGAGGCTAGAGCTATAATGAGGGAGGCTGGCATGGAGTTTAGAAAATGGCAGACCAATCATTCTCAGTTACAACAGTTTATGAGTCAATCCTGTGTAGGACCTGATGCAGCAGAAAGTATTGAGGATTCTGGTATTAAGGAGTTGTGGGTAATAGACACAAATGTGCTAGACATTGTTTGGCAGCAAGGAGAGGATTTGTTTACCTTCAATGGGAAATCCTTAGTAGAGCTAGCTGAGAATGAGACACGGTGGACAAAACGTACAGCTCTTAGTTTGGCTTCGAAGGTCTTTCATCCTCTTGGATTCCTGGCTCCATTTGTGATAAAGTAAAAAATTTGGTTTCAGAGCCTCTGGGAAATTGGACTTGGTTGGGACCAAGAGTTACCCGATCATATGGTGGTAAAGTGGAAATATTGGTTCAAAGAAGTGGCACATCTTGGAGACTGAAATTCCAAGATGTTACTTTGGAGAGTTGAACAGTGGTCCAGATAATTTGGGGCTGCACATCTTTTGTGATGCAAGTGAGGAAGCCTATACAACTTGCATTTATATAAGAGGCACATTCGAAGAGGAAGTAAGTTGCAGTTTGGTTGCAGCAAAGAGCAGAGTAGCACCTTTGAAAAGGCTTTCTATTCCAAGGCTGGAATTGATGGTGCAGTCAGTAGTATAGCCGCAAAAGGGTAGAGTGCAGGAATGTTGCAATTTATTACGTAATGTTGCAATGTTGCAAATGTGGGTGGGTGTTACAAGGGGGTGGGGTGTTGCAAGGGGGTGGGGGTGCTGCAAGGGGGTGGTGTGTTATGCAACATGTTGCGAATGGGGTGTTGCAAAGGGGTGGGTGTTATGCAACATGTTGCGAAGGGTTGTTGCAAATGGGGTGGGGGTGTTATGCAGCATGTTGCAAAGGGGGTGGGGTGTTGTGCAACATGTTGCAAAGGGGGTGCTGCAAAGGGGGGTGGAGTGTTGTTAATTCGTTAAAGGGAAATGAACATACAGTCATTGTAATTGACGATCTCATGTTGGAGATGGATAAAACGTTTGCCGAGACATTTACAGTATTCTCCCACCATCTTAACATAAGCGTGTTCTTCATCAATCAGAATCTATTTTTCAAAAATAGATACATGCGCGATGTGTGGTTAAATACGCAATATCTAGTCTTATTCGCAAAACGTAGAGATGTATCACAAATTGGGGTATTAGCCAATCAAATGTTCCCGAATCAGCGTAAGGAGTTTTTGGAAGTTTATAAAGAAGCTACAAGCACGCGTTACGGATATTTGCTTTGCGACCTTCATCCGCGAAACACGTTTAGAGTGCTTCTACGAACGAATATATTTCCAAACGAGCCTGAAACGGTGTATATTCCAGAATGACAAAAAGACTAAAGAAATACCGTGAATTAATAAAAATCTATCATCGACTGCCCCGGGCAATGCAGCAGATGTTTATTAAAAATATCGACGCCGACTTTTTAAAATGCATCTGTGAAATCTGTCTTAACGTTATAAATTGCAATGTATCAATGAAAACCCCTCAGAAGGCTCGCCTACGCCGTTACAAGAACATAATACGTGCACTCGCTCGTAAAAGTCAAACTGTAGCGAAGAAAAAACGAATTATTGTACAAACAGGAGGGTCATTTCTCCCAATCTTATTTTCAGTTTTGGGTCCTTTACTGACTAGATTAATATAATGAAGAAAGTGGTAATGATTCCCCACGAGGTGTACGCTTCACTGCAAAGGAATCCAGACACGGATCTAGATCCCCGTAAAAGCAGACTTAAAAGAATGGAAAGCGAATTGCTAGCCCTATTAAACAGTGAAAAAACACCTGATGAGAAAAGAATCTTACACCAAGAAGCTCTGCAGAAATTTATTCACGAGTACGAAAATTATAAGAACCCTACAGAGATTCCTGTGGTTATTAGGCACAGCACGGGGGACGATGGACATGGCGACATAGGATCTGTGCCCGACGATACAGCTGACCAACCAAAAATTAAGGGATTAGCCACACAACACATCAAGCATGTATTAAAAAGCACCCTCCCACATACATTGAGGAGTAAAGGCTTAAGTCTTTATAATCTATTGAATGAGGATCCAGCCATACAATGGACCGATACATGCGAGATCATTGTGGAAGGATCAAAGGTACAGGGATCGAATATCGTAGACATTGTCCATGATCTGGTGAGAAAGTGGGATAGGCCATCACCATCAGGATGGAAGCATATTAAAGCAAGACTACAACAAATAAATGTCCCTAAAACGTTGATAGGAAATCTGAACAGGTTAAAAGACTTGGAACATGCAACGCATGTGACGCAATTGAAGACGCCGTCACCCCCGGCGGTAACACCTTTGAAGAGAAGAAAGAAGAGGTTAAACAACGGTCAACCCTACCCACGTGCCTCTAAAATACGCAAATGGCTAACGTATTAACTAAACGCTATTATGACATTTCTAACCCAGCCTCCTACGGCGGCGTAGATAGACTGTACAGAAGTGTTTACGGAGTAGGAAAAAAAGATGTTGAAAGATTTTTGAGGGAGCAGGACGCTTATACGCTTCATAAGCCTGTGAGAAAAAGGTTTAAAACAGCCAAGACAACGGCTTCCTCGATTGATTCTATTTGGCAAGCAGATTTAACAGACAAGCAAAGATATTGTTGTATAACGATGGTTACCGCTACATTCTATTCATAATAGACGTATTCTCTAGATATCTGTGGCTAGTTCCTCTGAAAAATAAATCACCTGAAACAGTTGCTAAAGCGACCAAAACGCTAATGTTAAAAGAAAACAAGGTTCCTGGGTATTTTTGTACGGATATGGGGAAGGAATTTATAGGCCGTGCTTTTCAGAACATGTTGACAGAGTTTAATATCAGCTATTACACAACCAATTCTATACATAAGGCTTCTTTAGCTGAAAGAGTTCAGCGCACCATAAAGGAACGCATGCACCGTTATTTTACACATAAAAACACATACAGATTTCTAGATATTCTGGAATCATTGGCATCATCCTACAACCGCTCACATCATCGAACGATTTGGACAACACCTAACGAAGTTTTAGAAAGAGGTACACTCCCGAGAAGAGATGGATCACCAACACCACCACCACACTCTGCGCGCTTCAAAATCAATGATTATGTAAGGCTGTCGCGTTCGGGGAATAAATTCGCAAAGGGTTTTGAGCAAGGATGGACACGCGAGATTTTTAAAGTTAGGGCTATGAGACCTAAAGGTGAGATAATGATGTATTACATTGAAGATTTGAATGGGGAAGAAATCTCAGGAGGCTTTTACCGCGATGAATTGCAGAAAGTTGCGTTTCATTTAGGAAAAATTGTGTTTAAAATTGATAAAATTTTAGGAAGCAAAGGTTCAGGAAAGAGAAAAATGTACCTGGTGAAATGGCTAAGGTACCCAGAAAGCTTCAACACCTATACAAAAGCTGATGCAATAATGAAGCTTAAATAGTATGCAACATGGCTCCTAACCATTTCTACGTCACACTCCCGTCCTCCTCGTCCCTGTCTGTACACCCTAACAACACACTAGCCAACTTTGTAACAGAACTCCACGGGCACATTGAATTGGGTCGTGATTCGTATGAGGTGGGGATATGCGAAATTCAGCTGGACACCATCTTTTTAAATATTGAACATAAAGAAACCGTTTTTACGATTCTTAGAGACATTGACGAGTGTGAAAAAGCTGGGGTAGCTATGGATGAAACTATACGTATCGCTCGGACTAAGGTTGTACGGTATTACAGTACAGAAGTAAGACTAGGACCGGGTCAATATGGTTCGGTCGAGGATGTTGTGAGAGGCTTAAACGTAAGTTTAAGAAACTCAAACCTTACGAATGATTTAGTATACGAAATCGTAAACAAAGGAAACCCTGCACATACACTAATCCTAAAATCAAAGACTAACAGACGTATTAAAGACCATAGAATGTTCAAAATTCTAACCAATGGCCGATATAGCGCAGCCTTCCAAAGAGACACATTTCACGAGACACAGCATGACTTGTCCAGATTAATGTATCAATTGAAGATGGAGAAATTGGCTGAAAGGTCCCCAGACATGTGCTATATTTACAGTAATATAGTGGAGCATCAGTTTGTTGGGGATACCCAGGCACGCCTGCTGCGCATTGCTCACATCCCCAACCATAGAGGAAGGAGTTTGAGTATTACATATGACGCGTTCGGTGGAGAAGGGGCGAACGCAACATTTTCGAATTATGCCACAAAATGCAGTTAAAGTTTGTAAACTTTAAACCTTTGTATTTTTCCTGTTTATTGAAATGTATGAATTTGAACACATATTTGAGTAAAATATTGTGTCGATATAATAAAACGCCAAGAAATTTTACAATATTATTTATTGATAGCTTCTGATGTTAACTGGTGTAATCCATTATTTGGTCCTCTTCGTCGAATGTTGTATTACCTGCTTCAATTGTTTCGGTTTCTTCCAGTTCCTTTAACAATCTTGTATAATAGTTCACTGCAGTTGCAGGCATTAGGTCTGATAATTCTTTGAGATCTTTTATTTTTTCCTTAGTTATTGGCAGCAATTGGGAATACTTTGGTTGCAGTGTCTGCTGGGCTAGATTGAATAAACTGACACTGTAGGATTTTTTCCCTTTCTGCAGTTCTGACGGGATGGCTATTATCTGGGGTTGTGCGGTATGCAGTAGATATTACGTAGCCTTCTTTGTGTTGAAAGTCAAATATTAACTTTCTTGCATCTGTAAATTTAGTAGTTGTTGATTCCCTAATGACAATGCACGTTTTTAGGACGTCAAAATCGAGAAAATCAGCCTGTTTCATTTCTACAACTAGGAAGCTCTGCGAAACGGCTGTAGTTATGGCCGTAACATAATCTTTTTTGGTGTAAATAATATTGCAGTAATTATTTTTTATATTTTGTTCAATTTGGCCAAATTGAGCATCACAGGGCATTGTCGAGTGACCAGAAAGTAGATAGATGTGTTCAGTGTGAAGCAATGATGCGGAGTGAATTTCTGTGATACATTAAAACCTAAATTTTACAGTGAAAGAGTGCAGACTAACATCTAATTTTTTGCATAGGTAAAGCAAAGGTTTTAAAGGATAATTATACGACAAAAAACTCATTTTTCGAATTTTGTGGCGTTCGCCCCTTCTCCACCGAACGCGTCATATGACAGACCCCATTATGTCAATGTCGCAACTAATTTAATAACCAATATCTCAATATATATAAGAACGATTGAGGGTGAAAACTTCCCATTCGGTAAAGGGAGCTTAACAGTGAAGCTACACTTTCGACGCACTGAGTTATAATGGATAGAAAGCCTTTCACCGTCTATCGAGGGGTGAGATACCAGCGCGGTAGTGGACTTGGATCCATTTTTTCATCCATACTACGTACGGCTGTTCCTTTGCTGAAGAGGGGTGCCAGATACCTCGGAAGGAAAGCGCTACAATCAGGTCTTAACACTGCAGAAGACATATTGGCCGGGGCTAAACCTAAAGAAGCTCTAAAAAAACATTTAAAGCGTACACGGAACGAAATCATCAAAGATGCAAAGAGAAAAATGCGTGGTGGCGGGAAGAAGAAGAAGAGGGCTGCCCGGAAGAAGGGGTCACGTGGTATTAAACGTAAAAGGATATCAAAAAAAGTGCTGTAAGCGAATGAAACCTATGGTTGACCACTTTTTTGACTGATATAAGCTAAGGACATTGATCTCATGAATCATAGTTTGTTTACTTGTCGAGAGAGAAGGCACTATTTCTAACTCGCCATGGCACGCTTGATCCACCCATGTAGTTCACAATGCTGTAAATCGGAGCTGTCCCTTTTTGAGCTGCCTCCAACTCAAGTTTCTGTTGAGCACAGTGATTTTATTACAATTAACCCTTTAAACACAATTAGTTCCCCGAGTGCACCTATAGAATTCGTGATACCCAGCTCAGGCCCTTACTTTTTTGATCCAAGCTGTGTGCACATGTACGCTAAGCTACGTATAGCCCATTCTGATGGAACGGTCTGCGATGACAAATATGCTGTATACCCTGAAACAAACTTTCTGCACTCCATATTCAACCAGTGTGACGTATATTTAAATCAGACCAACATATCGGCAGGCACGGGTACTATCATCTACGAGCCTATCTGGAAAATGTCCTCAACTTTTCCAAAGAAGCGAAGGCTACCTTTTTAAGTGCCGAGGGATATTATCAAACTAAAGATGAAAGTAGTATAAAGGACAAATTTAAAAATTCTAAAAAGAAAATATACGAGTGTTTTGGACGGCTGCACACAGATTTCACTTTCCAAGAGAAGTTGCTTGTCAACGGGATGGATATGAAAATAAAGCTCACCCGCACGAGTCCTGAGATCTGCTTAAATCTGGATGCTGATCAAGAAGAGGGTGCAAAGCCCGTTGTGGTTCACATTATGGACACATACCTCCGCGTACGGCGAGTGAAATTAAGTTCACCAAAACAACTAGAAATTGAGAAAAATTTACTAAACGCTACAGTGAAATATCCTATTAACAGAGTACCAATCAAACTATATACGGTTCCTGCAGGGTTGGCATCGAAGCAGATAGAAAACATTGCCCTGGGAAATCTTCCTAAAAGGGTATTAATCGGAATGCAGGAACATGCTTCGGTGAATGGAAAATATGAAAAGAGTGCCTTTAAATTCGAGAATTTCGGACTTAAAAATATAACTCTATACGTTAATGGCACTGCTTTGGGTGGAACAATGGGTACGACTATTCATCAGACGCTGTGTTACCTCTTTGTGCCAGAGCCTATAGTAATCTGACCCATATTGCAGGTGATTGTGATGAGCTTGGTAATGGGGTAACGCAGGAAGAATTCATTGATCAATTTAACTTTTATCCGTTTGACATTACACCTGACTTATCTGCTAGCGTAAATACGCATTTAAGCCCACAGCAGAGCGGAAACATCTCAGTGAGGCTGGAATTCAGCAAGCCTATAGACGCGCCTATTAGGGTACTAGTATATCTCGAATCGCAAGCCCTAATAGAAGTAGATAGATTTAGGAGCGTTATCACTGACTTTTAAAATGGATGCTAATACACTTCAGAAAGTAATGAATAGTGAACGAGTCACACGTTCCAAATTTATCGGCGTGTTTGCGAAGAATGAAACATTGAGTTTGCCAAGTACGCGAGAATGCGGTAGTCTTATTGTGAACACAGATGTCATCGGTAATGAAGGGATTCATTGGATCGCTGTCTATTTTAAAAACAGACAGCGCCTGTACTATTTTGATTCACTCGGTACTTAACCCTGGAGTGACCCTATTATTGTAAAATTTCTCGCTCAGTTACATATTCCCGAAGTTGTATGGAACCCGTTTCGTATACAAGGATATTTTAGTAATGATTGCGGAATGTACTGCGTCTCATTTCTCATGCATATGTCATGTGATAAAGAATTTATAAATTTTTTTAATTTATTTGACCCGTGTCACACTCGCCGAAACGATGAAATGGTATGCAGACAGATAAAAATCCGTTTTCCAATTGTACGTACTCGTTGTATAGTATAATGTTTTTGTTCGTGTGTGTATATTTGTAACGGTATATTCTGTAGTTTAAGATGGTTATTGTACTGATTTCTTTCATTTAATAAATTTATGAAAATATATTGTCTTCTTACCCCAAAAAGATCGAAAAACACTTACATTATTTCGGTGTGACATTCATTATGCTGACTGATCAGTATATCCTCCGTATTCATGACACGAGATTCTTCAAAAGATTGTATAACACGTGTCAAATCCTCATCGGACCTTAAAGGAATAATGTTCATTCTTTTTTAATAAAAACATATACAGAGTATACAGACAGACCCCATTATGTGAAGATATCTTTGGTTCGAAACTCATTTAAGAGGTAAATCAAAATAACATTTAAAACGATTGCCATAAAAAAATTCGATTTTAGCATAATGGGGAGTATCTAAATCAGTGATGCACAAACCCTGGCCCGCGGGCCAAATGTGTCCCCCACGGGTCTTTTCAGTCGCCCCACGGGACTTTTCAATTCAATGAAAAAGTTAGAATATAAAAGTGACCCAATTTATGACTTAGATGGAAAGTAAGTAGGCTAATACATTTAGTTATTTTCTCGCTTGGCCCTCACATCAAAAATGTTTGTGCACCACTGATCTAAATGAAGTATTTGACGAGATACTACAACCCTCCATATATATAAAATCATGTTTCTTGTGAATAAATTATAGACACTTACATTTCTATGGTAGTCCTTTCGTCGGATTGTAAGACTCCTAGAAAATATCTTCAACGATTGCGTTGGAAATAATCATCACGGTCAAATCGCGTTAAAAAGATTAATTGCAGTTAATGCTGCAGTGTCACCTTCTTCATACAAATCCGGAAAAGCGTACAGTTCTTGGTCCATGGTGGAGGGAATGCACTGGCAGAGGGAATGATTATTCACTGACGCGAAAATAGCTACTGTTACTCCAAACTGAAAAATATTTCCTTTTATATGCACAATCGCCAAGCTCCGCCCCAAAAGATTAAGGCCAGATGTTCGTAGTGATTGGTTGCCAGTGTAGCTGGGTGGAGCTATGATAAGTTTGTGTACCAATCGTAACACCGCTATAACGGGTCTGGACGAGTAATGGCATCTTTATATTTTCTCCAATAGATTTAATGCTCGTATTACCCCTTGCTGTCTTTACCATGTCAATATTTTTCCCCCACTATCCCTGGATCATTAGTCACTAATGTAATCGAGAGGATTTTATAATAAAGAAATTATAAATATATCCATTCCTTTAATTATATTTTTAAAAAAGAAAAGAGCATTCGGTTTCCACGTTAAACTGTGGGTCTAAGGCGGAGTGAAAACCTTATCCGTTGTTACAATTCGGGGAAGAGCTAGTTGTTATTATTACTAAAGAGAAAAATCGTGCATGTTTTGCGGTCATACTACCCACGGATCAAATGATCCTGTCATGTTGAAATTATGATGAGCAACGACTCCCTGACGAGATGTAATTCTTGAACTGATCCACAAAGCAGATGTTCACATCTTCTGAAGACTGCATGTTCCACATTTTATAATAAAGAAATTATAAATATATCCATTCCTTTAATTATATTTTTAAAAAATAAAAGAGCATTCGGTTTCCACGTTAAACTGTGGGTCTAAGGCGGAGTGAAAACCTTATCCGTTGTTACAATTCGGGGAAGAGCTAGTTGTTATTATTACTAAAAAGAAAAATCGTGCATGTTTTGCGGTCATACTACCCACGGATCAAATGATCCTGTTATGTTGAAATTATGATGAGCAACGACTCCCTGACGAGATGTATTTCTTGAACTGATCCACAAAGCAGATGTTCACATCTTCTGAAGACTGCATGTTCCACATTTTATAATAAAGAAATTATAAATATATCCATTCCTTTAATTATTTTAAAAGAATGAACAAAACTCTCTCTCTCTTTCTTCTATATATATATATATATATATATATATATATATATATATAATTATTAGTACTTTCAGGTTTGCCAGAAAAGAGCATTCGGTTTCCACGTTAAACTGTGGGTCTAAGGCGGAGTGAAAACCTTATCCGTTGTTACAATTCGGGGAAGAGCTAGTTGTTATTATTACTAAAGAGAAAAATCGTGCATGCTTTGCGGTCATACTACCCACGGATCAAATGATCCTGTTATTTTAAATCTGTACCACCCTATATATATATATATTTCCATTCCTTTATTTATTTTAAAAGAATGAACAAAACTCTCTCTCTCTTTTTCTTTATATATAGGGCATTCGGTTTCCACGTTAAACTGTGGGTCTAAGGCGGAGTGAAAAGCTTTTCCAATTCGCGAGAAAGAGTTAATTATTATTACTACTGTAATTTGTACCACCCTATATATATATATATATATATATATATATATTCCTTTATTTATTTTAAAAGAATGAACAAAACTCTCTCTCTCTTTTTTATATATATATATATAATTATTAGTACTTTCAGGTTTGCCCACCTCATGCACCTTGTTTCTTTCGCTGATTATTATTTAATATAATTGTGTGTATATCTAAGAATCGGAGTGAAGAGAGATTTTATTCGAGTAGACTGGAAGAAAGGTCAAATTGTGGTCATTTCAAAAAGGCCTCTGGGCAAAGGTGTGATTCGAGTCGGGAAACGATTCCTCGTGTGCGTGTGTGTGTGTGTGTGTGTATAGATTTCAGAATACGACCAAAACACACGGTCGTATTCTCAAATCTATACACACACACGCACACACACACGCACACGAGGAATCGTTTCCCGACTCGAATCACACCTTTGCCCAGAGGCCTTTTTGAAATGACCACAATTTGACCTTTCTTCCAGTCTATCCGAGTAAAATCTCTCTTCACTCCGATTCTTAGATATACACACAATTATATTAAATAATAATCAGCGAAAGAAACAAGGTGCATGAGGTGGGCAAACCTGACAGTACTATAATTATATATATATATATATATATATATATATATATATATATAGAAAGAAAGAGAGAGTTTTGTTCATTCTTTTAAAATAAATAAAGGAATGGATATATATATATATATATATATATATATATATATATATATATAGGGTGGAACAAATTACAGTAGTAATAATAATTAACTCTTTCTCGCCGAATTGGAAAAGCTTTTCACTCCGCTTTAGACCCACAGTTTAACGTGGAAACCGAATGCTCTTTTCTTTCTATATATATATATATATATATATATATATATATATATATATATATAAAGAAAGAAAGAAAGAGAGAGAGTTTTGTTCATTCTTTTAAAATAAATAAAGGAATGGAAATATATATATATAGGGTGGTACAGATTTAAAATAACAGGATCATTTGATCCGTGGGTAGTATGACCGCAAAGCATGCACGATTTTTCTCTTTAGTAATAATAACAACTAGCTCTTCCCCGAATTGTAACAACGGATAAGGTTTTCACACCGCCTTAGACCCACAGTTTAACGTGGAAACCGAATGCTCTTTTCTGGCAAACCTGAAAGTACTAATAATTATATATATATATAGAAAGAAAGAGAGAGAGTTTGTTCATTCTTTTTAAAATAATTAAAGGAATGGATATATTTATAATTTCTTTATTATAAAATGTGGATCATGCAGTCTTCAGAAGATGAGAACATCTGCTTTGTAGATCAGTTCAAGAAATACATCTCGTCAGGGAGTCGTTGCTCATCATAATTTCAACATAACAGGATCATTTGATCCGTGGGTAGTATGACCGCAAAACATGCACGATTTTTCTCTTTAGTAATAATAACAACTAGCTCTTCCCCGAATTGTAACAACGGATAAGGTTTTCACTCCGCCTTAGACCCACAGTTTAACGTGGAAACCGAATGCTCTTTTCTTTTTTAAAAATATAATTAAAGGAATGGATATATTTATAATTTCTTTATTATAAAATCCTCTCGATTACATTAGTGACTAATGTTCCGGGAATAGTGGGGGAAAAATATTGACATGGTAAAGACAGCAAGGGGTAATACGAGCATTAAATCTATTGGAGAAAATATAAAGATGCCATTACTCGTCCGGACCCGTTATAGCGGTGTTACGATTGGTACACAAACTTATCATAGCTCCACCCAGCTACACTGGCAACCAATCACTACGAACATCTGGCTTTAATCTTTTGGGGCGGAACTTGGCGATTGTGAATATAAAAGGAAATATTTTTCAGTTTGGAGTAACAGTAGCTATTTTCGAGTCAGTGAATATTCATTCCCTCTGCCAGTGCATTCCCTCCACCATGGACCACGAACTGTACGCTTTTCCGGATTTGTATGAAGAAGGTGACACTGCAGCATTAACTGCAATTAATCTTTTTAACGCGATTGACCGTGATGAATTATTTCCAACGCAAACCGGTGAAGATATTTGCACTGACGCTCCTTACAATCCGACGCAAGGGACTACCATAGAAATGTAAGTGTCTATAATTTATTCACAAGAAACATGATTTTATATATATGGAGGGTTGTAGTATCTCGTCAAATACTTCATTTAGATACTCACCATCATGCTAAAATCGAGATTACTATAGGCTCTGGCACAAAGAGGTAACACAGCGTCTGATGAATAGTCCGTACCCATTGTTCCACCCAAAGCAGTGCCATTAACGTATAGAGTTATATTTTTAAGTCCGAAATTCTCGAATTTAAAGGCACTCTTTTCATATTTTCCATTCACCGAAGCATGTTCCTGCATTCCGATTAATACCCTTTTAGGAAGATTTCCCAGGGCAATGTTTTCTATCTGCTTCGATGCCAACCCTGCAGGAACCGTATATAGTTTGATTGGTACTCTGTTAATATGATATTTCACTGTAGCGTTTAGTAAATTTTTCTCAATTTCTAGTTGTTTTGGTGAACTTAATTTCACTCGCCGTACGCGGAGGTATGTGTCCATAATGTGAACCACAACGGGCTTTGCACCCTCTTCTTGATCAGCATCCAGATTTAAGCAGATCTCAGGACTCGTGCGGGTGAGCTTTATTTTCATATCCACCCCGTTGACAAGCAACTTCTCCTGGAAAGTGAAATCTGTGTGCAGCCGTCCAAAACACTCGTATATTTTCTTTTTAGAATTTTTAAATTTGTCCTTTATACTACTTTCATCTTTAGTTTGATAATATCCCTCGGCACTTAAAAAGGTAGCCTTCGCTTCTTTGGAAAAGTTGAGGACATTTTCCAGATAGGCTCGTAGATGATAGTACCCCGTGCCTGCCGATATGTTGGTCTGATTTAAATATACGTCACACTGGTTGAATATGGAGTGCAGAAAGTTTGTTTCAGGGTATACAGCATATTTGTCATCGCAGACCGTTCCATCAGAATGGGCTATACGTAGCTTAGCGTACATGTGCACACAGCTTGGATCAAAAAAGTAAGGGCCTGAGCTGGGTATCACGAATTCTATAGGTGCACTCGGGGAACTAATTGTGTTTAAAGGGTTAATTGTAATAAAATCACTGTGCTCAATAGAAACTTGAGTTGGAGGCAGCTCAAAAAGGGACAGCTCCGATTTACAGCATTGTGAACTACATGGGTGGATCAAGCGTGCCATGGCGAGTTAGAAATAGTGCCTCCTCTCTCGACAAGTAGTAAACAAACTATGATTCATGAGATCAATGTCCTTAGCTTATATCAGTCAAAAAAGTGGTCAACCATAGGTTTCATTCGCTTACAGCACTTCTTTTTTGATATCCTTTTACGTTTAATACCACGTGACCCCTTCTTCCGGGCAGCCCTCTTCTTCTTCTTCCCGCCACCACGCATTTTTCTCTTTGTATCTTTGATGATTTCGTCCCGTGTACGCTTTAAATGTTTTTTTAGAGCTTCTTTAGGTTTAGCCCCGGCCAATATGTCTTCTGCAGTGTTAAGACCTGATTGTAGCGCTTTCCTTCCGAGGTATCTGGCACCCCTCTTCAGCAAAGGAACAGCCGTACGTAGTATGGATGAAAAAATGGATCCAAGTCCACTACCACGCTGGTATCTCACCCTTCGATAGACGGTGAAAGGCTCTCTATCCATTATAACTCAGTGCGTCGAAAGTGTAGCTTCAGTGTTAAGCTCTCGTTACCGAATGGGAAGTTTTCACCCTCAACCGCTCTCATATATATTGAGATATTGGTTATTAAATTAGTTGCGACATTCACATAATGGGGTCTGTCATATGTAATACTCAAACTCCTTCCTCTATGGTTGGGGATGTGAGCAATGCGCAGCAGGCGTGCCTGTGTATCCCCAACAAACTGGTGCTCCACTATATTACTGTAAATATAGCACATGTCTGGGGACCTTTCAGCCAATTTCTCCATCTTCAATTGATACATTAATCTGGACAAGTCATGCTGTGTCTCGTGAAATGTGTCTCTTTGGAAGGCTGCGCTATATCGGCCATTGGTTAGAATTTTGAACATTCTATGGTCTTTAATACGTCTGTTAGTCTTTGATTTTAGGATTAGTGTATGTGCAGGGTTTCCTTTGTTTACGATTTCGTATACTAAATCATTCGTAAGGTTTGAGTTTCTTAAACTTACGTTTCAGCCTCTCACAACATCCTCGACCGAACCATATTGACCCGGTCCTAGTCTTACTTCTGTACTGTAATACCGTGCAACCTTAGTCCGAGCGATACGTATAGTTTCATCCACAGCTACCCCAGCTTTTTCACACTCGTCAATGTCTCTAAGAATCGTAAAAACGGTTTCTTTATGTTCAATATTTAAAAAGATGGTGTCCAGCTGAATTTCGCATATCCCCACCTCATACGAATCACGACCCAATTCAATGTGCCCGTGGAGTTTCTGTTACAAAGTTGGCTAGTGTTGTTAGGGTGTACAGACAGGACGAGGAGGACGGGAGTGTGACGTAGAAATGGTTAGGAGTCATGTTGCAAACTATTTAAGCTTCATTATTGCATCAACTTTTGTATAGGTGTTGAAGCTTTCTGGGTACCCTAGCCATTTCACCAGGTACATTTTTCTCTTTCCTGAACCTTTGCTTCGTAAATTTTTCTCAATTTTAAACACATTTTTTCCTAAATGAAACGCAACTTTCTGCAATTCCTCGCGGTAAAAGCCTCCTGAGATTTCTTCCCCATTCAAATCTTCAATGTAATACATCATTATCTCACCTTTAGGTCTCATAGCCCTAACTTTAAAAATCTCGCGTGTCCATCCTTGCTCAAAACCCTTTGGAATTTATTCCCCGAACGCGACAGCCTTACATAATCATTGATTTTGAAGCGCGCCGAGTGTGGTGGTGGTGTTGGTGATCCATCTCTTCTCGGGAGCGTACCTCTTTCTAAAACTTCGTTAGGTGTTGTCCCAATCGTGCGATGGTGTGAGCGGTTGTAGGATGATGCCAATGATTCCAGAATGTCTAGAAATCTGTATGTTTTTATGTGTAAAATAACGGTGCATGCGTTCCTTTATGGTGCGCTGAACACTTTCAGCTAAAGAAGCCTTATGTATAGAATTGGTTGTGTAATAGCTGATATTAAACTCTGTCAACATGTTCTGAAAAGCACGGCCTATAAATTCCTTCCCCATATCCGTACAAAAATACCCAGGAACCTTGTTTTCTTTTAACATTAGCGTTTTGGTGGCTTTAGCAACTGTTTCAGGTGATTTATTTTTCAGAGGAACTAGCCACAGATATCTAGAGAATACGTCTATTATGAATAGAATGTAGCGGTAACCATCGTTATACAACAATATCTTTGCTTGTCTGTTAAATCTGCTTGCCAAATAGAATCAATCGAGGAAGCCGTTGTCTTGGCTGTTTTAAATCTTTTTCTCACAGGCTTATGAAGCGTATAAGCGTCCTGCTCCCTCAAAAATCTTTCAACATCTTTTTTTCCTACTCCGTAAACACTTCTGTACAGTCTATCTACGCCGCCGTAGGAGGCTGGGTTAGAAATGTCATAATAGCGTTTAGTTAATACGTTAGCCATTTGCGTATTTTAGAGGCACGTGGGTAGGGTTGACCGTTGTTTAACCTCTTCTTTCTTCTCTTCAAAGGTGTTACCGCCGGGGGTGACGGCGTCTTCAATTGTGTCACATGCGTTGCATGTTCCAAGTCTTTTAACCTGTTCAGATTTCCTATCAACGTTTTAGGGACATATATTTGTTGTAGTCTTGCTTTAATATGCTTCCATCCTGATGGTGATGGCCTATCCCACTTTCTCACCAGATCATGGACAATGTCTACGATATTCGATCCCTGTACCTTTGATCCTTCCACAATGATCTCGCCTGTATCGGTCCATTGTATGGCTGGATCCTCATTCAATAGATTATAAAGACTTAAGCCCTTACTCCTCAATGTATGTGGGAGGGTGCTTTTTAATACATGCTCGATATGTTGTGTGGCTAATCCCTTAATTTTTGGTTGGTCAGCTGTATCGTCGGGCACAGATCCTATGTCGCCATGTCCATCGTCCCCCGTGCTGTGCCTAATAACCACAGGAATCTCTGTAGGGTTCTTATAATTTTCGTACTCGTGAAGAAATTTCTGCAGAGCTTCTTGGTGTAAGATTCTTTTCTCATCAGGGTTTTTTTCACTGTTTAATAGGGCTAGCAATTCGCTTTCCATTCTTTTAAGTCTGCTTTTACGGGGATCTAGATCCGTGTCTGGATTCCTTTGTAGTGAAGCGTACACCCGTGGGGAATCACTACCACTTTCTTCATTATATTAATCTAGTCAGTAAAGGACCCAAAACTGAAAATAAGATTGGGAGAAATGACCCTCCTGTTTGTACAATAATTCGTTTTTTCTTCGCTACAGTTTGACTTTTACGAGCGAGTGCACGTATTATGTTCTTGTAACGGCGTAGGCGAGCCTTCTGAGGGGTTTTCATTGATACATTGCAATTTATAACGTTAACAGATTTCACAGATGCATTTTAAAAAGTCGGCGTCGATATTTTTAATAAACATCTGCTGCATTGCCCGGGGCAGTCGATGATAGATTTTTATTAATTCACGGTATTTCTTTAGTCCCTTTGTCATTCTGAAATATACACCGTTTCAGGCTCGTTTGGAAATATATTCGTTCGTAGAAGCACTCTAAACGTGTTTCGCGGATGAAGGTCGCAAAGCAAATATCCGTAACGCGTGCTTGTAGCTTCTTTATAAACTTCCAGAAACTCCTTACGCTGATTCGGGAACATTTGATTGGCTAATACCTCAATTTGTGATACATCTCTACGTTGTGCGAATAAGACTAGATATTGCGTATTTAACCACACATTGCGCACGTATCTATTTTTGAAAAATAGATTCTGATTGATGAAGAACACGCTTATGTTAAGATGGTGGGAGAATACTGTAAATGTCTCGGCAAACGTTTTATCCATCTCCAACATGAGATCGTCAATTACAATGACTGTATGTTCATTTCCCTTTAACGAATTAACAACACCCCACCCCACCCCTTTGCAACACCCCCTTTACAACATGTTGCATAACACCCCCACCCCCCATTTGCAACACTCCAAATTGCGACATGTTGCATACCGCCACCGCCCACCCTCTTTGCAACATTGCACCATTACCTAATAAATTGCAACATCCCTGCACTCTACCCTTTTGCGGCTATACGACTGCAGTCATTGCTAGTCGGCTTGCAGTTACAGTGCAAAACTCTTTGGGCCTTTATGAAATTCCAAGCTATTATTGGACAGGCTCCACTATAGTTTGGTACTGGTTAAGAAACCAGGCAAGTAAATGGAAACCATTTGTTGCCAATAGAATGGAGGAAATTCAAGTACACCCAGATCCAAAGTAATGGAAGCATTGTCCACTGTCCAGGCACCCAAAACCCAGATGACTTACCAACACGAGGAATTTCAAGTTTGTGGTGGAATGGGCCAGAGTGGCTAAAACTTGGAAGTGCAAACTGGCCTTCTAATCGGAAGTAGGAACATTGCCAGCCGGAAAATTTCCAGGCGGAAAATTGCCAGCCGGAAAATTGCCAGTGGGGAAAATTGCCAGTGAGAATATTACCAGCCGGAATATTGCCAGTGAGAAAAAAACTAAAATTCACAAAAAAGGATTTATTTATTAAAATTATTATTATTTAAAATTTTAAATGCTAAAACTTGTTAAGGAAAGGAAAGCCTCAAAAAGTATGAAGATTATAAGCAATAGATCGAAGAAGTCAATTTATCTTCTTCATTATACTGACGGATGACTTTCTCCAATCTGTCATTGATATTTTTGTACTTTTTGGCAGTATGTCTCTCTTCCCCTCTTTCGAAGTGCAATTTCTTGGTCTGAGCTAAAGCCTTTTCGTTAAAGCTAACGAAAATATCACGACTTAACCTAACCAATCGTCAAGGGCGTCCAGAGGACCAAACCTGGCATTCAATGAACCTAACCGGGTATTCAATAATTTTACCATAGGTTTCGTTATATATATATATATATATATATATATATATATATATATATATGAAAATTATTTCACGAAAGTAACACGTGAAAAATATTTATGATGAATAAAACCACGAAGGAAAGGAAACACAAAATGGTGCTCAAGCGCTTTCGTCTAATGACATCCTCAGGAACACTGAAGTACATAAAAGGGTTACAGCCTATATATAGGTTACAGAAGAAAAAAAAAGAAAAATAAATAATATACACACATATATATATATATATATAATATATTAATATATATATATATATATATATATATATATATATATATATATATATATATATATATGCAATAAACGGAAAGTAAAAATTAAAAATTAAAGGATTATCAGAGAGGCATACAGATTTGTAAGGAAAAATATCGATTTTCAGCACAAGATCAAATGAATTATAAAAATACAAATTTATACTGGAAATCTGCCCGGGTTTTAACACTGTGCCTTTTATGGTTAAGTTTCGATGTACTATGTAAAAATAAAATTAAAATTAAAAGTTAATAAAGTAGCATACAAGTTTACCAAATATTTAGCAACCCTATGCGCCCTATTATTAGCTCGGTGGGCTCTATTACTTATAAACTCTCCAAATGGCTTGTCAAAGTCTTGTCCCCCATTCTCGGAACTATCTCTGATTCACATGTAAAAAATTCCATGGATCTTACTGAAAAATTGAATAATGCACGTACTGAACTAACGATAAATTGATCAGTTTTTGACGTTTGTTCATTGTTTACAAAAGTGCCGATTGACGATATGCTTGACTTCTCTCCCAAGAATTACATAAGTATGACCTGCCACTAACCTTCACACATTGTTTTGGAACTTATTAAGCTTTGCATCAAAGACTGTAAATTCACTTTCAATAACGAGTATTATCAACAAGTTTTTTGGGATGGCCATGGACAAACCCCTTATCGCCCCTCCTCTCCAATATTTATATGGAGTTTTTCGAAATTACTTACATTCCGAGAATCCTGGGGGTTGGCATCCCTTGGTTGCGGTACGTCGACGATATTTTGTGTATCTGGCCCATGAATCGTGACCTGGATAACTTCCTCCTTCAGTTAATGATCAAGTCCCCTCCATTAAGTTTACTTTAGAAGTGGAACAAGACAATTCAATCCCATTTTTGGATGTGCGTGTACATAGGGAAAGCCCAGGTTTTAAGTTTAGTATCTATCGGAAAACAACAAACAATTTGTCCTACGTACACTTTTACTCGGGACATGACACCCCCATTAAGAAGGCCATTTTTTCATCAATGTTTCTCCGCGCCCTTAGGATCGCCAGTCCGGAATACATCGATGCCGAATTGGAAAAATCAACGGTATTGGAAGTGATATCTGTTATCCATCTGCGTTTATGAAATCTTGTCTCAACAAGGCAAAACGACTTTCTATCGTGTCAATAATAACACTCGTACTTTGTCAAAAAATATTTAGTACTTCCATTTTTCCCGGGCTTTTTAGGCATTGCTAATGTACTTAAACTTTTGGATATTAATGTAGTATTTTCATATAACAATATTGTGAAAATATCATAGTAAAAAATAGTCCTACCAATAATTCAGCATTATCTATAAAATTGGTTGTAAACAATGTGATTCCTTTACATAGGTCAGACGGGAAAGGATTTGCTCACACGTATAAAACAGCATCAATATTCCGTTAGAACAGGACAGTTGTCCAGTGCCCTTTTTGTCCATTTGTCAGAGTTATCCCACTGTATTGATTGGAATAATGCTTCAGTTTTATTCCACTCTAGCAACATTGTTTAGAAATATTCTTGAGTCTGCCATTATCCAACTTTCAAATAACTTCAACATAAGCAAAGGTCTTTTCAACTCGATCCTGTTGTTTTGAATTCCTTCAAAACAGATTTAGATAAGAAGGGTAGAACGCTAAATCTTTGGTAAACTTGTATGCTACTTTATAACTTTAATTTTCATTTTATTTTTACATACATCGAAACTTAACCATAAAAGGCAGAGTGTTAAAACCCGGGCAGATTTCCAGTATAAATTTGTATTTTTATAATTCATTTGATCTTGTGCTAAAAATCGATATTTTTTCCTTACAAATCTGTATGCCTCTCTGATAATCCTTTAATTTTTAATTTTTACTTCTCCGTTTATTGCATATATATATATATATATATATATATATATATATATAATATATATATTATATATATATATTATATGGGTATATATGTGTGTGTGTATATATATATATATATATATATATATATGTTAACCCCTCCGTCTATGGCCCTGGGTGGTTCGGATCGACGGGGGTTCTGGTTAGGAGGCAAGCAACGGATGTGTGACTTGAAGTGGTTTTCTTCTATACTACTCTCCGAGTTCTCTCTTTAGTGGCTCGGAGGATTCTGAGATGCTTATTAAATTCTTTGGGGTTCTCCCGATTCTTCTTGTAACTTATCGGGAGATTCTAATGACTAAGTTTTCTGAAGAGAGCACGGCTCGAAGGAGAAGATAAAGACTTTTTCTTACTGTGTTTTACTCCTAAACTGTTACAGGTAATGCTCAGCCTCGTAGTTGGAATCAGAACAAACATGGAAGAAATTGGTGGGCTTTATATACCCCGATTCTACTAACATCATCATTATTAAATGTTGAAGAGGCTGCATTAATTTGCACAATATTTGAAATAAAGTAAATTTTTTAGCTGCGGTAAGGTTTAAACAAATAAACAAGATATTTGAAGATGAAGCCATTTTTTTATCTTAAATTGCGTATTTTCAGATCTGATGTCATGATCTGCCAAGTTAACTAAAAGTGGAAATTGAACTATGCATCTTTACACTAAAAATGCATATGAGTAAAAATTAAAGGTTTAAGATTTACAATTAAATGCTTAGGTAAGAGATGACTTCATCTTTTATAACGAAGAAAGAATGTATACAAAACATGACATGGCAAAAGTTACTCAGGATTCATTATTAAGCTAAATCTAAAAAGATTATGATGAGATTTTAAAAAACAACAGGTCATCAATTATTTGGCAAAGTAGAAAGCACATCAAATTTATGCCAACGGAAAATAAATAATAAAAAAATAACAACAGTATCGCCGATTCTACATTCCTTATGGCGACATAATGTCGGGTCGGACATGAGTACATTGTAATTTTGGTCTACTGTAACTATGATTATAATTATCAATTCATTTATTATCGTTAACTACAATTTCATTAAAGTACATTGACTACGTTATTTAGTACATTACATCATTAAGTACAGTTTCATTAAAGTACATTACATTATATTAAATTAAAAGTATTACAATTAATTATAATTAAACAGTTACTATAACTTTGTTTTGTTACAGTGTTTCATATTAATAGACAATTAAGATTTTAGAAATATAATACAAAGTACATGGGCACATACGGTATGGATGAATATGGTTGAATAATAATATTTATACTACATAACATATAAATAATGACTTCTATAGAGTGTACAGTTTTTATTATGATGTTAAAGAATTTTCATACATTGAATACTAGAGATATGATGAAGGGAAATTAATGACGGGAAAATGTGACGTCATAGTTATTGAATTTGTACGTGTAGTACAAATCATTATTAGGAAGACTTACAAGAACGAATTAGAGACAAAGAGTGGGTATTAATGACTAAGAAGTACAACTACGGGTTCCAATCCTGTTACATGCAATGTGTATGCATAATCTAGGGTCGAGGGTGAGATGCAAGACAGTCATAATTAATTATAATAACTTCTATAACAAAAAATAAAAATGGAAAATGGATACGACTAAACCATAGAAATGGGAGATCGTAAGGTTATGACACAAACAAAAATAGGAAGCTACAAATAAATTTTTATCCAAAACTCGCTTAGGCGATTTTGGTTTCTTATGTAAAAATGAATATGGATTAGTCATTGTTCATTTTTACATATATATATATTATATATATATATATATATATATATATATTATATATATATATATATATGTGTGTGTGTGTATATATATGTGTATATTATTCATTTTTCTTTTTTTTTTCTTTCTGTAACCTATATATAGGCTGTAACCCTTTTATGTACTTCAGTGTTCCTGAGGATGTCATTAGACGAAAGCGCTTGAGCACCATTTTGTGTTTCCTTTCCTTCGTGGTTTTATTCATCATATATATATATATATATATATATATATATATATATATATATATATATATATATATATATATATATATGTAATAGTGTATACGGGTGAGTCAAAAGTAGCGCCCGATTTCTGTTTTTTCGGCTGTCAGATTCTTTCTGGGAAGTCATGTTGTTAATAATTGTCTTGCAGATTATTAATTTTCTTAGTTTATTTATTTTTGCTTTTGTTTTGCAGGTTATTGCTGAGAGTTTGGAAAGTTACTGAATTTGCACCAAATTGAACCATGAATTACCTTTCAGTGAATCAACGCATTGCGGCCGTGAAACATTACTACAAATGTAATGAACAACCAACGATGGCGGCACGCCGTTTGGCACAGGAATTCGATATTAACCCACCCCAGGGAAGAAACATACGATTGATTGTCGAGAAATTTGAAGCAACAGGGTCGGTAGCCACTGCAAAGAAGTCCGGTCGTCCGAAAACGGCAACGAATGTAGCTAAGGCTGAAGAAGCCATCAGGAGACTGGAACAAAGTCCACAAAAGTCAACTCGCCGTTTATCTGCAGAGTTGGAAGTGAGCCAATCAAGTGTTATCCGTATCCTTCACCAGAAAAAATGGAAACCTTACATTCCACGCTTACTGCATGCCCTTCATGATGGAGATGACGACCGCCGTCTTCAATTTTGCGAAGAGTTCTTAGCTAAACTTGACGAAGAGGACACAATGCTAGACAACATCTGGTGGTCAGATGAGGCATGTTTTAAGCTTAACGGCACAATTAACAGACACAATTGTGTCTACTGGGCTGCGGAGAACCCAAGAGTGACAGTTGAGAAGGAGGTAAATTTACCTGGCGTGACAGTTTGGGCAGCCATATCTCCATTAGGGATAATTGGACCCTTTTTCTTTGAGGGATCTGTCACTGCAGAAATTTACCTGGATATGCTGCAAACCTTCTTTTGGCCCAGGGTACAAGATCAGGACTGTTATTTCCAGCAAGATGGAGCTCCACCTCATTATGGACGTCATGTTCGTCAGTGGCTTGATGAAAACTTTCCCAGAAAGTGAATCGGCCGCCGCGGTCCGATCGAGTGGCCGGCACGCTCCCCAGACCTTACACCTCCAGATTTCTTTCTTTGGGGGCTCATGGAAGACCTTGTTTATCGTGAAAAGCCTCGTACCATTCAGGAATTGAAGGCTCAAATCACTGCAAAGTTTGAGGAAATTGATATCGAACTCTGCAGACGTGTGTGCCACTCTGTGCCTGCTCGGCTGCAATTGTGCATCGATCACGAGGGAGTGCATTTTGAAAATTGCAAGTAAAACAGCTTGGTACAGTTCCATAATAATTTTCCCCCGAATAAATGGTTAGATAAACATGTCATTCATTTATTTCTACCTTCTTTTACACTGTAATACAAATGGCAAACAAACAATCAACTGACAGAAATCGGGCGCTAATTTTGACTCACCCTATATAGTTTAATCGCGGTGCTGGGGCCTTCGGGCCCAGTAATTTTAATTATTTTGTTTATGTATTAACACCCAGGTGCACAACCTGGGGACCTAATCAATATGTGTGTGAAGGTTCATGTTTGTAACTGCTTCCATTTTGGAGTTATGGCTGGAACACACACACACACGCACGCACACACACACACACACCACACCACACACACACACACACACGTCCTTTTTCTCAATTACTTTATTTCTTACTTTCTAAATTTTTACATATTTTTGTCACTGGCAATTTTCCGCCTGGCAATATTCTCACTGGCAATTTTCCCCACTGGCAATTTTCCGCCTGGCAATTTTCCGCCTGGCAATATTCTGACTGGGAATTTTCCGTACACGCTTCTAATCAGCCTATTGTAGGAGAATGCCAGGCTGAAGAAGAATGGGTGAGTGTAATGAGAAAATGCACTGTGAACAGTTGTCAGGTTATGCAGCCGGACCCCATATTGAGGCCTGAGGACATTAGCAGTCTGAAAAGGTTGTTAAGAGTGACAGCATGGGTATATACGGGGTTCCAATAAACCTTAGCCCCCCGCCCATGACCTAAACCATTAGAGGTACAGTAAAACTAAACATACCTTACAAAAGAGAATTTAATCCTGCATTTAATGAGAAACAATTAAAACTTGGTGTTCTCGCCATTGGCTTCCAAGACAGCCTGAATTCGCTTTGGGTAGCTTGCCAAAAGTGACGTGAATAGATCTTGATCGTTACGCAAATTTGCTAAAACAGTTTCAATGTGTTGCGTCATTGTATCCTTCGAAAATCGATTTGCTGCAGGTTCTTGAAACAAGGGACATTCAACCTTGTCCTTTATAACTGATCCAATGTGTTCACAGACTTCAGGTCAGGAGAATTTCCTGGCTATTCTTCATTTCCAAAGAAATCGATCTCATGGTTCCGCAACAACTGTTGAGTGGCTAATGCCTTAAAGCAGGGGGCCTTATCGTGCGGAAGTGTGACCTGATCGACATCCATAACATTGTTTGGGTTTCTTAGAAAAGGAATGACATGCTGGGATAGAATAATATCACGAAAATACTGTCCATCCCAACTCTGACCATTTGGCTTCAGCACCCACATGAGCTTCTTTGCAGTGAACAAAACAAACACACCAACACAGTCTGGACTTTTTAATAATTCGCGATAATGTTCATTGTCATCGATTTCATCTGGTGTTGTCAGTGATGGGCATCGATACATGAAAATCGCTAAAGCGATACCGATACATCGATACATGAAGAACGTCTTAGGCGATACCGATACGCCGATACTTTCTAGATGTCTTAAGCGATACCGATACCGATACATGCATCGCCGGTACATTTTTATAATAATTTAATATGTAGGTATTAGATATTATTGTTTATACTAGTAATTTGTACGCACTGTAAGTAAAATCAACGACATTTTAATGGGTTTTATAGATGTAAATAAAAACAATTGCTTTATTTAATGAAAGTATGTTTTAATTTTGTAGGATACATGAATGACTGAAAATATTACACTAACAATTAAAAGTAATTACTATTACCCTTCAAAAATACCAGCTGGCTAAACATCTGGTCAGACAGTCTATTCCTTTTTGGAGCGTGAATGTGACCAGCCAAACTAAACAACCGTTCTACAGGAGCAGAGGATGTTAGTGGTGTGTTATACTTCAGGAAGACCCGTAGAATTCCTGGGTACTGCCTCAGAGATTGGAGAGAATGACTTCCGTCACCCAGATACTGTAAAACTTCCATCTCAGTGGAATCTTGGGTTGCAGAGACATTAGTGGAAGCAGACTCATAACAGAAGAAATCATCTGCACTTCCGTCAGATGCAGCATCACTTAGTTGTTGCTGGGGGGTCTGCTCGCTGAGGCTCTTAACAGCATTAACCAACATTTCTTGAACCCTCTTTTTGACAATGTTAGTATTAAATTTGCCTTTTATTGTCATCCACTTTAACTTGAACAGGGGATTTGAAAACGATGCCAGTATTGCTGCTTTACACTTATGCGACGCATCAAGGCACAGAAACTTTTCAAACCGCTTAGTGAACCCTACTGTGACTGCATTGAGAAGTGGCTGACAATGACGCAATGCCTCCGAATTCAAACGCTCTACGTAGCTTCTTCTCTACAGCTAACGATGTCGGAAGCAGGCAACCGTAAAAACATTCTTTGTCGGACTGCAACCTATCAAGTGCTGTTGCAATGGGTTGTAGTATGGTTAGGTATGCCTGGAGAAAATCAAGCTCATTATATGAGCGTTTCTATATTATGAGCGTTTCTATATTATGGTTAATTAATCTCAATAACACAAGTACAAACGTGTTTAAACGTTGCGCCGTACTGTGTGACGTGACCAGTAGAGTAGTACTGTCATTAAATAAATATTTAATAATATTATTATTATGTATATTCATAAATATAACTCAGTAGTGTCATATTATAACATCTATTTAAATATTTAAAAATTCTTATTAATGTATCGATGTATCGAAGTATCGATTTTTTTCGATACATTTAAGAAAATTAACCTTAGCGATACCGATAAATCGATACTTTTGTCAAGTAGCTAAAGCGATACCGATACAAAAGTATCGATCGATACGTATCGGCGATACATGTATCTAGATACTGCCCATCACTGGGTGTTGTGGCCCACACTCGATCATTTTGGTAGTTAGGCCGACGTGTTACGTAAACAAAAACTTCATCGGAGACAGCTAAATGCATGAAATCATCCACATCCCAATCTTCAAGACAATGGGCAAACCACATTCTGTCATCGATGTTAAGTTGAGTTTTTCTTTTTCGGAACCCCTCAGATTTACAGACAACATTAAGGGAGAAACAAGAAGGGAAGGAATTCTGAATAGTAAGGAGATTCAGCAAGCCAGGCAATACTTGGTGGTATATGTGCAGAAGGAAAAATTTGATGAAGAGAGAAAATTGCATACCAGCAGTCCATTACAGGTTCTACCAACACATTCTGCTCTCAAGGGTTTGGATGTGTTTTTGGATCAGGATTTATTGAGAGTAGGAGGTAGACTACAGTTTTCTGGGTTTCCAGAGGAGAAAAGACTTCCAATTTTGCTACCTTCTGGGAGGCACTTTGTGGAACGTTTGATCCTGGATACGCATCATAAGTTTTACATGCTGGAGTTAGAGCAGTGATAATAGAGATCAGACAACAGTTTTGGATTCCCAAAATTAAACAAGTAGTGAAAAAGGTCTTGCATAGATGTGTGGTTTGCAAGCGTTGAAGTGCAAAGCCTCATCATGAAAAGGTGGCTCCACTTCCAAGAGAGCGGTGTGTCTATACTGCCCCATTTGATGGAGTTGGAGTAGATTTTGCAGGTCCAGTCTATGTGTATGAGCAAGGGGAGTCCAACAAAGGTTATATATGTCTTTTCACATGTGCTACCACCAGAGCAATCCATTTGGAGTTGGTAAGCAACTTAAGTAGTGATGTATTCCTTTTGACCTTTAAAAGGTTTGTGAACAGAAGGGGTTTCCCAAATAAAATCATATTGGATAATGCAAAAACCTTCAAAAAGGCTGCAAAAGAACTCCAAGAAGTTTGGTACTTGCTAAAAGAAGAGGGATTCCAATCCTACTTTTCACACCATGGGGTACAGTGGGCGTTTATTGTTGAGAGAGCACCATGGTGGGGAGGATTTTGGGAAAGGCTAGTGAGAATGTAAAATGTAAATTAAAGAAACTTTTGGTTAATGCTCATTTGAACAAAAAAGAATTCTGCCCTGTTTTGTGTGAAGTAGAAGCAATGGTGAACAGGAAGCCCATCACCTTTGTTTATAACAGTATGCAGGATGCAGAGACATTGACACCAAATTATTTTCGCTGTGGTAAACGATTAACATCAAGCCCCAGTTTGCCAGAAGACTTACAGCCTATCCAGAGCACTCGAGAAGAGTTAACCAGAAGGTTCAAGTACCTTGAAGAGCTACAAGATCAGTTATGGAAGAGGTAGCAGAAGGAATACTTGCCAGAACTCAATTATTACCCATCAGGCAATGTAAAGGGCTCCAATGCAAATTGTATCAAGTGGGAGAAGTGGTAATGATTGGGGATGAAAGACCAAGGCAATGCTGGAAGCTTGGCATAATTGAAGAGTTGTTTGTTGGCAAAGACAATTTAGTTAGGTCTGCACTGGTAAAGACTTCAAGAGGAAAATTAAAGAGACCTATACAAAAACTCTATGCTTTAAAAATCAGCAAAAACACGGAGTCAAGATGAAGCATTTGAGTTACAGCCTCATGGAAAAGGCTTGGCTAAACTTGCAGAAGGTAATGACAACACTGCCTCTTCGGTGGGGAGTGTTAGAAAATGTAGAAGAGGAAGCGCCATTGTTGTCCCAAGGCGATATGATGATAAGCTGATTGATGCAGCATTGCTTGTATATATTAAGTTAAGGTGTATATATATATATATATATATATATATATATATATATATATATATATATATACAGGGTGTTCGGCAAGTCACTGTGCACTTTCCGATTATATAAGTGCACAGTGACTTTCCGAACACCCTGTATATATATATATATATATATATATATATATATATATATATATATATATATATATATATATATATCATAATTGTAAGGTTAGTGAAAAATTCGCTTAATTTAGAACTATCATTTTTGGGCTCGTGTGGCATCATTGTTTGGGCACTCTTGTGGCATAATTTTTTTGTGGAGGCACTGACGCGTCTTTTCTACTCGTTTGTTGAATGCGGCTTTCACAGAGCATGGTCTTATAGAGAGCTCTCTTGCAATTCAGTTTAGTTGTTTAGATACAAGATTGTTGCATCGTGCAATGGTGCAGGTTGTGTTGTTGCAAGGTTTAGAAAGAAGACCATAAATAGTTTCCCTCTTGTTTTTTTTCTTAATTTTATGCAACTGAGGTCTAAGGTAGGCCCACATCGAGTCAGCAATCCTGAAATAGGACCTAATAGGACCTCCAAGTCCGTAAGTTTGTTTTAGTCTAGCTTAACTTAGGCTATAAGTTAAAGTAGCCCCTCAGAGCTTGGCCGTTCAAGGCTCAGCTGGGATTCTGAACCCAATCAAAATAAATAAAATAACACTTCTAAGAAACAGTGGTGCGGAATTTCGAAAGAGAAAAAGAAGAATCTGAAAAAAAAGTGTTGCACAAATTGTGTAAATAATTATCAACATATTTTAAAACAATCATGCCTTCTACTTTTCATTCAAATAAGTCTGACACAGTCTCAGAAGTATCGACAGTAATTTGTGGTAGCAGTAGTCAGGGGTGTCGATTGCTCTAAAATAGTTGTGGGGACACTTCTTCGTCTTCAAACAGCAAATCAAACAATACTCTGCGTGGCTATTGCGACAAATGCTACGTGCAATTATTAAAATGCAAGTTGACTGTTAAATTCCATGATAAATATACACTGGTGTTCATGACACTAGTTTGTCCCCCACGCAATTGACGCCCATGGCAGTAGTAACAGCGATTGCAGTATTCACCCCGAAGGTGTTGCCACTCTGGAAGAACAGCTATTACAGGAACTAGAGCCAGATTCATCTGTTACTCCTTTACAGCCTGTACCTTTAACACAAAAACATATTAGTGTCGGAGAAGAAATTATTCAGTCATCAGACAGAGCTAATTTTCCTGGAATTCTTACCCCTGAACAAAAAAGATTGATTATCAAAATTAGTCCTTGTCAACCTAAAGGCCCATTTCCCAAAGATAAAGACGGGCTTAATCGCCATAGAGGCTTTAATGAAAAGTACTACTATAAATCGCAAAACAATGAAAAGTTCAAAATTGAGAGGCAATGGTTGTGTTATTCAACGGAATTAAACATTTGCTATTGTCAACCTTGCTGGCTGTTTGATCAATCAAATTTGATTTAAGTTTTGTGCAAGGAACAGCGGACTGGGTTCATATGAGCTGTAATATTGAACAACACGAAGAATCCGATCAACACGCTATTTCCTGCACGGTGTACTGTACTATCGCTGGAAAACTAATTCTACTATTGATACAATCAACAGACAAACAAGAGTACACGAAGTAAATTTTGGCACAAGATATTACGACGGATTGTTGATGTAATAATAACACTCGCTACAAACGATTTACCTTTTCGAGTTCATAGAATTACAGATGATCATGGAACTTCACAAGGAAATTTTCTTGAAACTATTCAATTACTAGCTCGATATGGTGATGTTTTATCTGAACTTTTAAAGCGTCCCAAAGGAACTGTTACGTACCTAAGCGCAGAAATTCAGAATGAAATAATTAACTTATTGACTAATGAAATAATCTAGACAATTAAGAGCGAAATGAAAGAAGCAGTATTATATCTGTAATAAGAGACACATCACAAGATATACAAAAAATTTATCAGCTTAGCACGGTGTTTCGCTATTTCCTAATAAAAAAAGATGAACGTGAAAAACCAGTGCAGCTAGAGATTAAAGAATCATTTTGTGGGTTTACACTTTATAGAGATTAAGAATCAAACATCTAAAGAGTTAGAAAGTACTGTATTGAAGGTTATGGAAGATTTCACCGATTTGTCAAAATTATGAGGACAAGGTTATGATGGAGCTGCGAACATGAGTGGCGTCTATACAGGTCTTCAAGTGTGCATTAGGCAGAAAAATTCATCCGCCACATACATTCACGACTCTGTTTCAAATATTCTCGAAGTCAGATATTTTTTTGACCAATTAGAAAAACTTTATGTATTTTTTAGTGCAGTTAGTAGATGGTCAAAATTGCTAGAATTAAAACAAGGACACATGACGCAAACCTTAAAGAGAGTTTGTCCAACTAGATGGTCTTCACGCATTCAAGCTCTCGAAGCTTAAGATTTTAACGTACCTATCACTAAATGGCAAAAACAAAGAGGAACAGCATGAAGCTAAAGTATTAATGAATTATTTTGAACTATTTCCAACAATAATTTTAATTGCTGTTCAGACTAAAATTGTTGGCTCAGTTAATGTAGTATCGAAGATGCTACAAGGAAAACACGAAGACATAGAAAAGGTAGTTGAAATGCTTTCCTCTCTTATTACTCATTTTTCAAATATGAGGGCTAATTGGCAATCCATAAAAAGAAGCAATAGAGTTATTTATAAAATAGAAAATCGATCCTCCTTTTCCTAAAAAAAAGGTTACATTGTACAAAAAAAAACTGATGAACTCCATGCAGATGATCGCGTAGAAGATTGTGAAAAACGCTTTCAAGCCGAAGTATTTAACCGAAACATAGATATAATCGTCAGTTAATTAACTCGGAGGTTTGAATCAATTCTTAAAGTTTGCGAAAATTTTAAATGTTTATCGCCCAATTTTCTTTCAAATTCATCTGACAAAGATATAAATGAAAGATCCAATCTTCTTGTTGAAGCGTATCCAACGGATATTTCACCAGGATTGGGTCCTCAGTTGCAACGTTTTAAATTATGCTTTCATAATGACTTACAAAATCTTTCAACAATACGCGAAGACCGAAGTTATTGAATTACTTCTAATTATACACCTGTATGGAAAACTGATACATGTGGGTAGTTGCGAGGTAACGAAAATGGTCCACTGAGTAGGTAGGTAGTTAATCTAACAATTATTAAACTCATTTTATGTCAATAACTGGGTAGATGAAACCAATTGGTTGCTCACCAGAGTTATTCTCCACACTAGTATTTGTATACTGTATGATAGAGCGTGCTTGGTAGTATTGATACACACTACCAATCAACCAACAAACAAAAAGGACGCTGAGGGAAAAAGCCGGGAAAAGAACAGAAGGAACTTGTGGAAAGAACGGCATGGCGGACGAAGGGGCTTGAAGACAATAAAAGATCTCTACCAGCAAGTGCGCTTCAAAAATTGAGCAAAGAGAAGAGGGACTCCAGGAGGAAGAAATTAGCACCAGGGCCGTTTCTAGCCATTAGGGGGCCCTAAGCAGTATACCCATTTGAGACCCCACCCCTCCATCCACCAACTCACGCCGTACTGCATCACCTCAGCACACACATACAAAAAATGACTGTGTTAATAAAAAACAATTATGAAACAATTTTAATGAACCATTTATGTCCAAAACAACAAATATGTACTTTCAGAAGACAAACAGAAAAAATACTCATGAAATTCCTGAAAATTAGCTTATACATTATTTAGAATAAATGACACAGAACTATGTATAAAAAATAATGCAATTATCAACTACCAAACAATTACTAACTCTACGATACAATCGTGTAATAGCTAACAGTTATACAGAACAGTTTGTATCTTAAAAATTTTTGCCTCCTAGATTTTTTCTGGGCGAAATCATCAATAACATCATCATAGGAAATCTCCCTGCCAACGTCCTGGTTGATGCTTATGATGCCAAGGCCACTGAGGCGATCCTGCCCCATTGATGATCTGAGGTAGTTCTTGATTAGCTTCATCTTAGAGAAGCTCCTCTCGGCTGACACTACTGTCACAGGTAGAGTGCAGGCAATTCTTAGTGCAACCCAGAGATTGGGGTATAGTTCCTCCAGTTGCTTCTGATGAATGAAGGAGAGAAGCTCCAATGCAATCATGTTGTGTGAAGGTAAAGTCGGCAAGTTCTTAATTTCGAGGGCCAGTTCTCTTCCATCAATGTCGGAGAAAGTTCCAGAGCTCAGTATCTTAGAGAGCTTTTCACACTTGCAGGACAATTTTTCCTTGTTCATTGTGGTGAAGTTTAGGAGAACCCCCAAATATGTCCCTCACATCATCTAATGTTTGGAACCTCTCATTTATTGACCCGATGGCACAATCCACCACCACATTGAAAAATTTGACTTCCAGCCTCTTTAAGGCTTCTGTAAATGGTTCGTCAGGAGCTTCGTAAGCAAAGTGCTTTTTTGTGGATCTGAGCAAAAACCTGTGTTTCTGTAGCTGCTGAGTGAGTCTTTTGTTTTTGCGAGGAGGTTGACTGCCACATCAAACTGCATTGCAGGAGACTGCAGAAGTTTGCTCACATGATTAACTGCATGAAGAATGTCATACCCTACTACTGTGCAAATCTGAAAGCGATAAGACCCTACCTCCTCTGCAAGTGCTTGTGCTTCAGTCCTGGCTATGGCATCTGTGGCATTGTTTCTGACTTCCAACAGGGCCTCTCTGATGTTGTGGCTCTGGTATCGCACAGCCTCAATGCTCTTAAGCCGGCTCTCCCACCTGGTTTCACTCCAAGACTTGTGGTATGTTCACGTGCTTCTTTAGGATTGTCCATCTCTGTGTAGCTGCTGCAAAAAGGTTGTACAATTTTTGTACGTTGCCAAAGAAGCTGATGGCATCTGTGGAAGCTTTAGCTGCATCAGCCACTACAAGATTCAGAGTGTGAGCCCCACATGGAACATAGAGTGCACGACAGTTCTTCTCTAATAACCTTGCCTGAACACCTTTGTTCTTGCCCTTCATGTTCGCTCCGTTGTCATATGACTGTCCTCTGCAGTCATCAAAGTGAATATTCTTGTTGGCTTATGTCTAGAGTGCAGTCTAAAATGAGTGAGTAATATTTAGCTTGTTTTATTTCTGCAACAATGGCATCCAAGACCTTCCCACTAATGGACCCATTGAGCTCATTTTGAATGATGTTTCCTAGGTAACTTGAATGACTATATTGGCCACTTTCGACTCTGCTGATGTGTTGTTTCATCACTGGATAAAATCTGGGAAGCAGCTCAACCTCCTTCAAGAAGTTGCCATTGTCTCGATTGTACAATGTAGAGGAAGACCCCCTGAAAGCAAGGTTTCACTCTGCCAGTGATTGGATTATACTTACAAGACGTGTGAGAACATCTCGCCAGCGTCTTCGCTCTACCTCCATTAATGACATTTCAGTTTGGTCAATGGTCCTCCCGGTTTTTAGCCGCAGTTCCAGATCCTTCCATGTTGCCATGTTATCTGCATGTTCTGAACTATTTTCATGGCCTTTCAGAAGCGAACCAACGTTTATCCAGTCTGAAAGTCCATCCGTAATTAGTTTGTACGACTTCCTTGAAAACAACTTGCAGCAGAAGCAATAAAGAGCATCATTCCTTTTAGAGTACATCAGCCAGCTTCGCTTTATTTTTTCCTCATTAATTAATGTTCTGTACATGTAATGGTGATGAACGCTTCTACCGTTCTCTCTTTTAGGGAATGTGAAATCTGGACTGATTTGAAATGGTCCTCGAGACACCAGATCTGTCTTCAAGGCATCTGACAGGACAACTGGCCAGTCATACGGATCAAGCGGTGGAGCAGATCTTGGTTCTTGTTGGTCAGTAGAAATGCCTGTGTGTGGTGTTTGAAGCTGAACAGAAGATGGGCCACTTGTTGGTTCATCAGGCTCTACTTCTACTGGTGTTTGAGGTTGCATAGAGGATGGTCCTGCTGTTGGCTCATGATGCTCATCAGGCTTTGCTGAGGATGGCTTTTCCAAATATTTCAGTAGTGCTCCTGAGAAGAACATAACATTACATATTCTGTTAATTTTTGTTAAAATACTCTTTCTTATCTTGTTTGATAATTGATCTGTGTGAACAGAATTTGAGGTGATGTGATCCATTAAATTTCACATTTCGAAATATTATAAATATTACAGAGACTAGCTTACTCTACACGATTCCTGAGCACTTGCCTAGCTTGATGGTCTACCTAACCTAGTTGCCTGAACTGTAATCATAAGAATATACAAGTGGCACATCTCACCTGTGCTACTGGAAAGCTTCTCCTCTATTTTCTTCTTTTTCCGTTTTTCAGCTCCTGATGGATAATGTCGTTTCATTTTCCAAGATGCACGAAGTTACATCTAGTTAACCACAACTAATCTGCTAAATAATAATAATAATAATAATAATAATTGTTATAATTGTAACGTTAATCAAATACATTCAAATAATCAGACCATTTAGGTTTTAACCAACAAAATTCACAATATCTGAAAAAGATGAGAAAAGAATTAATAAACTTGAAAACATAACGAAAATAATCCTAGGTTTTAAAGTGTTACAAAATCTTTTAATAATTAGTAAATTAGTGAAATAATGTTTTACAATACTAGAAAAATTAAGCATTTAGGAAAGTATAAGCATATAGTAAGAATAAAGTTAAATAATATAGGAATAAGATCTCACAATAGTTAATGGCAAGTCATCCAAAAACAAGTTTTTTCCGAACGGGGTCCCTCAAGGCTCTGTTCTCTCACCAACACTCTTCAACTTATACATGCATGACATTCCAACACCCATAGATAACAAGCTTACATTATCATCATATGCAGATGACATCACTCTAACATCCACCCACAACAACATCGACACCACTACAAATAACCTACAAACATACATAAACAGTATACAAGACTGGCTCACACACAATAGACTCAAAGTAGCGCCCACAAAATCAACCATCACCTTGCTTACAAGCAACACAAAAGAACACCAGGTAATTCCACAGCTTACACTAAACAACATCAACATTCCACACACTCACAGGACCAAAATACTTGGGGTCACATACAACACATCATTATCTTTTGCAAACCACATTCAGGATATTAAAAACAAATGTACGTCAAGACTTAACACGCTTAGGGTACTAACAGGCACAAACTTTGGACACCAGCAGGAAACAACATCACTCATATACAAACAATATATTCGCTCAGTTATGGACTATGCTAGCCCATGCTGGGCACCCATTATCTCAAACACACACATAAACACATTACAGACAATACAAAACAACGCACTTCGTATCATTACAGGATGCACTCAAACAACACCAACAGAACACCTGCACACAGAAACAAAAATACTGAAAGTTAGAGAACATTTAGACATGAGGGGAACACAATTCATGGCAGCAGCGACAACTAACCCACAACACCCTTGCCACTACATGTACAATCACGCACCGACACCTCGCACCATTAAGGTAACACCAGAGAGACATTATAACCAAATACTCCATTCCATACCACGCCCCACAGACATCACACAGTACAGAAAACACATACACACACACCTAACCCACAAAGCACTGACACGACTCGGTCCGAATGCGGTTCTAGGTGCGAAGCCGCCACCCATTAACAGGTCAGAGATCAGCCTGAGCAGATCGGATCGAGTTAACTTAGCACGATTCCGATGTGGACATCACCCCAACTTACTAACATATAAACACAGACTAGACAACTCCATAGACGACACCTGCCACCTGTGCCACGACACACCACAAACAATTGAACACATTATGACAGACTGTACCGCTCTAGCACAACAACGAACACAACACAACATCACTAGTGCCCTGAACCTCTGGTCCACTCCGAAGAGGGCGATCGGTTACCTGCGTGCCGCCGGCTTGCTCGATCAGGATGGGCTGATCGGCTAAACAACAACAACAACACATAACGACCAGAACGTTTCGTTTGTCTCCGTTTTATCACATTTGTCTCATACAAAAACTTTGATTAATACGACAATAATAATAATAATAATAATAATAATAATAATAATAATAATCATATTATAATGGAGGTAAGTGCGATATATATATGTAACCAAAAAAAAACTATAGAAAAGAACGCAATCATGAAAATCTGAAGCTTCACATTTGAGCTCATTGTATCAAGATTTGTGAAGCTTTAGATTTTCATGGCTGCCTTCTTTTCTATAGTTTTATTGACCAAATAATTGAACCGACAGTAATTAGGAAGGGAGCCATGGAAATCTTGAGCTTCACATTGTGTCAAGAAGATTTGTGAAGCTTAAGATTTTCATGACTATAGTTTTATTGACAAAATAATTGAACCCCCAGTAATTGGGGGGCCACAGGCTCCCCAGTTACTGTCAGTTGTTGTTGTTGTTGTTGTTTAGCCGATCAGCCCACCCTGATCGAGCAAGCCGGCGGCACGCAGGTAACCGATCGCCCTCTCCGGAGTGGACCAGAGGTTCAGCGCACTAGTCTGTCATAGTGTGTTCAATTGTTTGTGGTGTGTCCTGGCACAGGTGGCAGGTGTCGTCTATGGAGTTGTCTAGTCTGTGTTTATATGTCCGTAAGTTGGGGTGATGTCCACATCGGAATCGTGCTAAGTTAACTCGATCCGATCTGCTCAGGCTGATCTCTGACCTGTTAATGGGTGGCAGCTTCGCACCTAGGACCACATTCAGACTGAGTCGTGACAGTGCTTTGTGGGTTAGGTGTGTGTGTGTGTGTATGTGTTTTCTGTACTGTGTGATGTATGTGGGGCGTGGTATGGAATGGAGTATTTGGTTATAATGTCTCTCTGGTGTTATCTTAATGGTGCGAGGTGTTGGTGCATGATTGTACATGTAGTGGCAAGGGTGTTGTAGGTTAGTTGTCACTGCTGCCATGAATTGTGTTCCCCTCATGTCTAAATGTTCCCTAACTTTCAGTATTTTTGTTTCTGTGTGCAGGTGTTCTATTGGTGTTGTTTGAGTGCATCTTGTAATGATACGAAGTGCGTTGTTTTGTATTGTCTGTAAGGTGTTTATGTGTGTGTTTGAGATAATGGGTGCCCAGCATGGGCTAGCATAGTCCATAACTGAGCGAATATATTGTTTGTATATGAGTGATGTTGTTTCCTGCTGGTGTCCAAAGTTTGTGCCTGTTAGTACCCTAAGCGTGTTAAGTCCTGACGTACATTTCTTTTTAATGTCCTGAATGTGGTTTGCAAAACATAATGATGTGTTGTATGTGACCCCAAGTATTTTGGTCCTGTGAGTGTGTGGAATGTTGATGTTGTTTAGTGTAAGCTGTGGAATTACCTGGTGTTCTTTTGTGTTGCTTGTAAGCAAGGTGATGGTTGATTTTGTGGGCGCTACTTTGAGTCTATTGTGTGTGAGCCAGTCTTGTATACTGTTTATGTATGTTTGTAGGTTATTTGTAGCGGTGTCGATGTTGTTGTGGATGGATGTTAGAGTGATGTCATCTGCATATGATGATAAGGTAAGCTTGTTATCTATGAGTGTTGGAATGTCATGCATGTATAAGTTGAAGAGTGTTGGTGAGAGAACAGAGCCTTGAGGGACCCCGTTCGGAAAAAGCTTGTTTTTGGATGACTTGTCATTAAATGTGACATGTGAGTATCTTCCTGAAAGATATTTGCTCAGCCACCTTTTGGTGTTATTGTGCAGGTTTGTGTTGAGTATTTTGTTTATGAGAGGGAAGCGTGGGATAGCATCAAATGTTTTACTAATGTCTATTGTTGCTAATAGTGTACGTTGAGCTGGTCGTCTGGAGTTGATGCCATCCATGATTTGCTGCGTGAGGTTAGTGAGTAATGTCGTGGTTGAGTGGTGAGGTCTGAATCCATGTTGAGTAGGCGATAGTGGAATGTGTGTGTTGGTGATTTGTAAGATTAGTCTTTCTGTTACTTTAGAAAGTGTGCATAGCAAAGTAATGGGTCTATAAGAAGCTGGTTCTTTTGGATTTTTGTTTGGTTTGAGTAATGTAATAATTTTACCTTGTTTCCATATGTCAGGAATAATACAGTGTTGGTATGAATATGTGCTGATATTTGTGAGAGCTAGTATTCCTTGTGGGCCCAAGTGTTTAAGGTATATGTTAGATAGGTTGTCTGGTCCAGTAGCCTTCGAATTCTTAATGTTTTTGATGATCTTGGAGGTCTGGTCTGAATTGAAGGGTGTAATGGTCGTGTCGAGTCTGTAGGTTTTCTTGTGTCTGGCTGTTAGTAGTGTCAGTTCAATTATTTGGTTAATAAAACTAGAAAAGAACGCAATCATGAAAATCTTAAGCTTCACATTTGAGCTCATTGTATCAAAATTTGTGAAGCTTTAGATTTTCATGGCTGCGTTCTTTTCTATAGTTTTATTGACTAAATAATTGAACCGACAGTAATTGGGGCGCCGCAGGCACCCCAATTACTGAGGCCCAAGGTGAGAGGGATAGGAATGATGTTCAAAATAAAATACGCCATAGGCCCACAATTCGATTCGGTTTGGGCCGAATGCCCAAGTACCACAGATCTAGCGAAATCGGGGCGTAGTGCCGATCTTTTGCTGAAAGTCCTGACAGAAAGAAATGAAAAGGGAGTATTTGTTGACAATTATGTCTACAAGGAGATTCTTCAGTAATGAAATAAAGATAAGTTTATGATGAAGTGTTCTTTTTTATATTTTATAGCAGGAAATAATACCTTGAGGTAAGAAAATTAATTTCCAAGATGAAGTAATTGGCCGAGGGCTCCAAGCCTTCGGCAGGAAATAGCAAAAACCGCCCGTAGGGCGGTATTTTTGCTAGTAATAATAATAATAATAATAATAAGGATAATAATAATAATAACAATAATATTAATAATAATATTAATAATAACTTCAGCTATATTCCTATTCTTGCCCACTGAGCTATGACCTGGGAGCCTGTCTAGGGGCCCCCTAGTAGCAGCAGGGCCCTAAGCGGCCGCTTAGTCTGCTCATGCCAGGAAACGGCCCTGATTAGCACCATTGTCTAATAACACTCAGTAAGTGAACAGTTGTTTCTAAATCCCAGTTTAGTCATAACATAAACTAGGTCCAGTTAAATTAGGCCTACATTGTGGTCTAAGACCTAGCATCAACTCATACTTAACAGGTTATTATTGAATGTTTCACCAACAGTGACCTTGGGAGGGTGATAATGTGGGGGCGAAGCCCCCCTGTTAGCACATGCAATCGGAGAACATAAGGGTTAAGGTTAGGTTAGGTTATATATATATATATATATATATATATATATATATGAAAACTTTAATGTTTCATAACTTTGTTTCGGTTCATTTGCGCAAGATATGAAGGTCATATTTGAACAGAACACACCAAAATACCTTAGAAAAATGTATTTTGGATATTAATTTCAGTGTTGGTGAAACATTCAATAATTACCGCTTAACAAAAGCTGAGGTAAATTACCCTAACCTAATTTGGTGACGAATCCTACTGTGGACCTCAATTTACTCTGCCCGCTCTGGACCATTTCCGGAATCTCTAGGCTGACCCCTACAAGGCTAGGCTTAACCTACTCTACAGTTAGACTAGAGATATTAGGGGTGGGTTAATTGGGGACCAATTAATACAGAGCATTTTTCACAACCTTCTTCGAGTAGCTTCCCAGATTTAGTTAGCGCTTGCTTAATTTTTCTTACTCTACCAGTGACTACAGCAACAGCAGAGAGAAGTTTTTCAAAATTAAGACTGATAAAGACTTATCTAAGGAGTAGTATGTCTCAACATCGGCTAAGCTCATTGGCAATGATTTCAATAGAAAGAGTTACAGCACGCTGTCTTGATTTTGACCATGTGATTGACCAATTTGCAAATCAGAAACCTAGAAGAAAAAGTTTTGAAATTCGGTAAGTTGTTTTCACACTAATTATTAGGTATAATACAATTTAATTTAAAATATAATAATACACTTAAAGAGGGGCTGCTATACCCTGATCAGGGGCGTACACAGCATTTCTTAAGGGGGGGTACACACACAATATATATATTATATATATTGTGTGTTTGTGTGTCAGCTCAAAATTGATGATGATTGATTTGGATACTGCCGGCCTTTGGGCAAAGCAAGCAAAGCGGCTGCTTTGGGCCCCGCGCTATTAGGGGCCCCGCAAATATATGAGTACAGTATAAAAAAATAGTTTGGTTTTGAGTGGTAAATTAAATACGGCTTGTCATAATAACTCTTCATATACAGTAGTATTCGGTGACAGGACAATTGCGTCCTGGTCAAGTGCGTCCCGGACAAATGCGTCCCGGTCATTGGCGTCCCTGGACAATTGCGTCCGGTTTTATTTCGTCCCGGACAATTGCGTCTCGGACAATTGCGCACTTCCCCAACTACTATATGAAGTTTATTTATTAGAGAAGTGAATAGAAAGTTCATTGTGACTTCACCTACGCAGTTGTCCAGGGACGCCAATGACGAGGGACGAGTATGTTTGTTATTGTAATTTTGTATGGGATATAATGCCCGGTTAGATTAATTGAATGCCCAGTTAGGTCAAATGTATACCCTTGACGATTGGTTAGGTTAAGTTGTGATATTTTCGTTAAAACTAACGAAACTAACTTTATCTTAAGTGGACGTAACCCATAAAATTTGACAATGATGTTGCTGATGATGGATAAAGTTTTAGAGAATAGTTTCGAACAGAACTTATGAACATATAACAAGTTTAATAGGTTAAAATGAAAAGTATATTTGAAATTCCGATACTAACTTTCTATTCACTTCTCTAATAAATAAATTTCATATAGTAGTTGGAGAAGTGCGCAATTGTCCGGGACGCAATTGTCCAGGGACGCCAATGACCGGGACGCATTTGTCCGGGACGCACTTGACCAGGACGCAATTGCCCTAGAACCGTAGTATTCATATACAATAGTATTCCGTATTAATTATATAGTTTGTTATATTTCAGATATCGACTGACAGTGATGCCTCCAAAGAGATTGCGAGATACTGCTCAGAAATATCTCAGCGGTCACCAGAAGAGACAGCGTGAAGCGAAGCGGAAATCAGAACTTGAGCGTATGTATGGGTCATTTGAAAAATTTCTAGAGAAACGCGATCCATAGACTGAAACTGAATAAGATGTGCCTGCGCCATCAAATGCATCATCATCAGCTTTAATAGATGAAAGTGAACTAGATGTACCTACGCCGTCACATGCGTCATCACCAGCTTTGATAAATGAAAGTGATATCCAGAGGGGAGAAGAACCCATGGATCAGACTCCAATTCTGCAAAACCAGCCTCTGGATGCACTCAAAGATCCAGGTCAATGCCCGGAAACTGTCAGTACAAAAGTCAGAGATTTACTAGTGAGTAAAGGCCCACCACAGTGTGAGGAAGACTATAACTTTCCCAGAGATGACAATGGCCACAAGTTTTCAAAAAGTCATTACAAGAGACGGATGGAAAATGGAGAAGTTGGTATACGGAATGGCTGATTTATTCAATCTCCAAGAATCGGATATTTTGTTTATGTTGCAAGTTATTTGGAAACTCCAACAATGCCTTGGGGCGTGGAGGATTCTGTGACTGGGTGAATACTAGTTCCAAACTGTCTGAGCACGAAAGATCGCAGGGCCATCTGAAGGCAACTCTCCAATGGATGGAACTCGAACAACGTTTGATCAAAAGTTGCACTGTGGACCAACTCAGTCAGGAACGAATCAATACGGAGAAGCTTAGGTGGAAAAATGTGTTTGAGCGCCTCCTCTCCATTGTACAGTACCTCGCTGAACACAACATGGCATTCCGAGGATCAGTAGATACAATCTTCAGACGGAATAATGGCAACTTCCTTGGACTGGTTGAGCTTATCTCAAGATTTGATCCCGTCATGCAAGATCATCTTAGAAGAATAGTCAATAACGAAATTCATGATCATTACTGGAAAACGAATCCAGAATGAACTCATCTCGCTCATGGGCAACAAAGTTCGAGCAACCATTGTACGCAGAATTAGAATGGCAAAGTATTTCTCTGTGCTCCTTGATTGCACAGTGCACACCCGACATTAGCCACAAGGAGCAGATGTCCCTTACTTTGCGATATGTCTCTGATGGATCATCAGGTATTGAAAGTGGAATTTTTTAACACTTCATCAAGTTCATTGAGGTGAAGGAGACCACAGGAGAAAACCTACTAGAGGTATTGATGAGAGAAGTTCACGACCTTGGGCTGAAAATAAGTGATATTCGTGGACAAGGATACGATAATGGTGCAAACATGAAGGGACACTTATCAGGCGTTCAAGCGCGACTTCTGGAAATGAATTCAAGAGCATTCTTCACTCCGTGCGCATGCCACAACTACAATTTGTTACTTGGGGACATGGCAAAAACATGTGTGCAAGCCATCTCATTTTTCGGGGTTATTCAACGCCTGTATGTCTTTTTCTCAGCCTCAACCCATCGATGGTCAGTCTTCTGCAAGTATGTGAAAGAGTTCTCAGTGAAGCCCTTGAGCGAGACAAGATGGGAATGCCGTGTGCAAAGTGTCAAAGCTGTACGATATCAAGATGTCGAGATCTATGATGCACTTGTTGAAATTGCTGAAAAAGCAAAAGATCCTCAAGGAAGAAGCGAAGCAGAATCACTTTGCAAAGAGATGAAGAATTTTAAATTCATTGTTGCTGTCATATTCTGGTATGACCTCTTTCAAGTCAACTACGTGAGTAAAGATCTTCAGAGTGATTCAAAGCATCTGGTAAGTGCCATCGAGAGTTTGGAAAGAACATGTAAGTGGATGAAAGAATATCGGGAGAGTGGATTTCAAAGTGCTGTAACAGATGACAAAGAGATTGAGAGCAGCTTGAAATCGAGCCAGAATTCAAGACAACATAGGTCAGACGAAAGATGTTTTCCTATGAAGGTTAAGACCAGCCAATTGAAGATGCTGAAGAAAAATTTAAAATTTCTGTGTTTGCCATATGAAAGCCAGAAAGGTTTCCTTGTGATTACATCAAAAATAAATGATATTGTTCTTTTCTTTCAGTAAGCATGCACCTACTATGGGTAGGTAACTTTAACCTTAGGGCCTCACTTTAAAAATCTTGAATTGGGCCTCGTATTTGCTAGGGCCGGCCCTGGATTTGGAATCAAATTGAATTGCATCTTGGAAGGCTTCAGTTGTATTTTATTTCCAATTCATGGGCAAAGAATTAAATTTGCACAAAATAATCGTACGTATAAAGACATATATAAACGTTCCTAAGCCAGCCAAAATTGCTTTTGAGTTTTGGGTTAATAACATGTCCTGGTAAATAGTCAGGTTCACTATGTATTTTTGTTCAAATTTCATGGAGATTAGCAAACCAGTACATTTTTGAGAAGCTTATGGCATCAGGAATATGAAAAGTAATGTTTACATTTGCGCAGATGCCTGCTTGGCGGCCATTTTGGCGGCAGTTGCAACAGTGTTTATAAATCCTGATGCTTCAATAATTTTGCAGTATTTTTGCAGTAGTGTTGCAATATTTAATTTTATACTGTAAAAATTTATGTTAACACAACTAGTACACAATTATCTTGGTGTTGGTTAATATAGTGGTGGCTCTCTTTCTTTTCAGTGCCTGAGTCATCATGAGTGAAGACCCGGGAACCAGCAAGTTGAGTTCGGTCAAGTCGTCCATGGACACAGTAGACTGGAAGCAGTGCATTCTTTGTCAGGAGTCCACTGCCAGCAAAGGAACACTTGTTCAATATCCCAGAACAGAATCATACCAGAAACTACTCGATGTAGTGGAAGAAAGAGCCAGCTTACAGGATGGAAAATATGTTGACATCCAAAGACGCCTCAAAGACTTTACCAAAGAAATATTGATTGAAAGGAAACCCATGTGGCATCGCAGTTGTTATTCTGATGCCACAAATCAAATATCCATACAGCGAGCGAGAGACCGCTTGCAGCATGCCATGTCTACAGGAACCTATGCTGTGAAAAAACGTGGGCATAAAAGAACAAGCTCTGAAATGGAGCAATCAGCAACCCCAGGCACCTCAGCACCTTTCACTAGATCTGCGACAGAACCGTTGACAAGGGATCACTGCTTCTTATGTCAAGAAGATGATGACCAGCGGGGAAGGCACTTAGACGAGCTGTGGATATTTCCCAAGATCCAGTATTGATGACAAGACTAAGCAATGCACTCTCACCAAGTGATGCCCATGCGATAGATGTAAGATACCACAAACCATGCTGGACACGATATGTGTTCCATGTCCTGAGGGATGATGCCAGCAACCGGGCCAAGTCTACAAAGACAGACCTACCAATGCAAGTACCATGCTTGATTGAGCTGATCAATCTCATTGAATATCAAACCCAAAATAAGGCTCATCTACCCATGGATGCCATCGAAAAAACCTACATATCTATGCTTGGTGGTAGTGATGAGGCACAGAAGCACACTCCGACACTGACACGACAGTGGCTAAAGGACAAAATTCTTGCAGAGTTACCAAGTGTGAAGTCAGTGAGGCAGAAAGACAGAAGAAAACCATCTGTTCTTTACTGTCCTGAAGCCTGCGAAGAAGATATGGTCTACACTTCCTTGATGCAAGATGCCACAAGTGAAATGGACAAGACAATGATGATATACAAGACAGCTAAGCTAATACGCAACAGCATTGCCAATTTCGCTGAGGAGAAGGAAACACACAATTACAGTATCCAGCACAAGAGAGGATGTCCCGACCGAGCTGTACAGCCTTATACGGTGGATTTTGGTGGGATCTGAGGAGGAGCTGCAAACGGAGATGAGGAGCAGGACAGTTGACAGGTCAGCATTGACCATAAGTCAGAATATCATGTATGCTTTCAAGACCAGGAGACAAGTGCACCACGTGCCCAAGAAAGCCACTGACACATTTCGGACACCACACACACGAGAAAACCCACAGGTTGTAGGGTTGGCACTCACTGTACATCATGACACCAGGAACAAGGCGCTGATGGACCTCCTCCATGTACAGAACTACTGCGTATCACACAGCCGTGCCTTGCTCCTAGAAACAGCAATTGCCAATGCTGTTGTGGAAAACACAAAACAATTTGATGGATTGTATGTACCACCTTTCCTCAAGAAAGGTACATTTGTCTTCTTCGCTGTTGATAATACAGATTTTGCAGAGGACACTGTAGATGGCAAAGGCACCACACATGGCACAATCACCGCAGTGTATCAGAAGGCAGATGCGCCTGGAGAATCAATCGCACCCAATTTGGAAGTTAGTGAGGCAAAAAACCTGTCGGTTGTCCCTTATCATGTACCCATCGAGCCTTGCAGTAAACCAAAACCTGGGCCAGTCAAGAGAGCAAAGGAATTCAAGGCGTGTTCCACAGGTGTTGCTGAATCCTATGAACTAACCAATCTTGGTTGGATGATTGCATCTGCTTTGTCTAGATCAACCGACAGTGAATCACAAAGCAGTATCCCAGGCTGGGCAGGCTACAAATCACTTGTGTCATCTAGTCAGTCACTGACTCAAGTCGGTGCCTTGCCTCTACTTCCAGAGGTCGCACATGAGTGGTCTACCATGCTGACTGTGATGTTGCAAGCGTCTCAGTTGAAGAGCTTGGCAGTTGGTGAAAACCACCCAACTGTCATAACCTTTGACATGGCCCTGTACGAGAAGGCAGTACAGTTGCTAGATGCAAGACCTAACTTGAAAAGAGAAGTTGTTCCGAGACTTGGGGAGCTGCATGCTGTGATGGCTGCACTGAGGGCACTCGGAGCCTCAATAGAAAATTCTGGCATAGATGATGCATGGATTGAGGCAGATGTATATGGGCCTGCTACAACGAGACAGATCCTCAAGTGCGGCCACTACAAGAGAGCACTCCGTGCACACATCCACACTTACATGGCTCTGTATGAACTTGCTCTAGAACAGTTCTTCACAGAGATGCCACAACTAAAAGAAATCTGCTCGAAACCAGCAAATGAATTGCAGGAAGCCTGCACAAACACAGCTTCTGGGACAAGTGATGGAGCAGAATGCATCAGAATTGCTAACACTCACCTGCTTCAAGTCTTGACCAACGAAGATGTCATTCAACAGCTGAAGAAGTGGGAAGCTCAGAAATCATCTAACGCTATGTTCAAGTCATTGATGAATTACCTCCACCGGGTTGAAACCATCTTGTTCTTTGTTGAAGCATCCAGAAATGCTGATCTCGTTCTCCATCTGGAGGCTGGAGAAGCACTCAGCAAGCTGTTTTTCGCAATGGATCGAATAAAATACAAACGCCTCTGGCCAAGGTACATCGCCGACATGCACGAAATGAAGACAAGCCATCCAGCAACATGGCGAGAACTTCAAGATGGAAACATATCTGTCACCAAGAGTGAGATTCCGTTCGTCTCAATAGGTGCAGACCATGCCTGCGAACATCTCAACAAGATGATGAAGGTTCATTCTGGCCTAATTGGCATTTCCAATAATGCGAATGCTAGGCAGCGGTTCTTCTTGGCTTCTCCAGAGATGTCGTGCCTCTCAACAGAGTTTAAAGGACAGTTCGGGCTTCAAGTAAACAAGCCAGAGGAACACCATGATGTACGACCCAGTGCTGTCAGGAAAGAACATGAAGCTGTTGACAAAATCAAGGCTGCAATACTGAGCCACGGGAATCCCTTTGCTGTTGAAGGTGATCAGCTATACAATTTCATCACACATGCATATGTACGACAAGAGTATGTTCCACAAATCTTGAACATTGATGACATCGGACAGAAGCTTTATGAAGATTATGTCACTGAACGTATCAATGGAGATGTTAGTCTCTGGGCACCAGTCAAAAAGCAGAACAACAAGATGTACATGTCTGGCAGCAAGAAACAAACTTTCAAGTTCCGTGACCAGACAGTTGACCTAAAAGAGACCAAAGATCTCTATGGTCGGCTGATGGTTCTCACCAGGTCGAGCAGGGACATCGATCAGAAGAATGCAGTTGGCAACTATGAGTTCACATTGACTCCGAGAGCACTATTTGCACCAGACGGCTCAATGCTGCCATGCACTGACAAGTCCAAGCTGATACACAGCCTTGAGAAGCTGGCAAAAACAGATGAAACCCAGGAACAGACAGAAGCTCTAGCGGCCAAAGAGCAGGATGATGACAGAGGTCCTGTATCATCATCTCCATCGTCGTCATCAAATCAAAAGATCGCCATTGTTGATGGAATGGTGCTTGTCCAGAAGATGACAAAGAAATCAGGGACAATCAGCACAGTCAAAGATCTAGCCCAGTGTTTCAATGACAGGCTCGTGAGCTTGACAGCAGGGTTCAGTGAGGTCATCCTGGTCTTCGATACATACAAACCTGACTCACTAAAGGAGGAAACTAGAGAGAGACGACGACAAGGAAAAGCTCCTATACAGTATCAGGTTGCAGATGATACGAACATCAAACACATCCTACTGGCACGGTTTCTATCGCACGAAAAAACGAAAGCAGATTTGACAGACTATCTCGCCAAAGCAACCCTTGATTACAACAAAAACTCACCTCAGTTAGTCATCACATCAGCATCAGGTCACACCAGAAGCAACAGAAACATGCACTTTGAAGACAACAATCACGAGGAGGCTGACACATTGATGATCTGCCTGGCAGCGGAGGCATCACAGCGGTGTCCTGATGCACAGCTAGTATTCTTCACTCCTGATACTGACGTCTTGGTTCTGGCTGTGGCACACTATGACAAGCTCTGCAAAAAGACATCTATTTTGATGGTATCAGGTACAGTCGAAATAGAGCCAATCTGGAGAGCTTTGGGCAAAGAAAAGGCGCAAGCTTTACCTGTATTCCACGCATTCACTGGAGCAGACAATGTTGGAAAATTCTCAGGAATAGGCAAAACAAAATGGTTTCAGCAGTATATGAAAGCTGACATGCACTTAGTCAGAGCACTGATGAAACTACCGGAGAAGGTGACCTAACACAGGAGGTGAAAGACGTATTGGCCAAATTTGTGTGCTCAAGCTACTGTCCCAAGGGTATTCACATTGCAAGTATCCCTGATCTAAGATGGTATCTGTTTTGTAAACACCTAGCTGAAAGCAACAACTTACCTCCTACACTCGGTGCACTTGAGGAACACATCCAGCGTGTGCGGTTACAAAGCCGAGTATGGTGCCAAGCCAATGTTATGCAGCAACAGCCTTTTGACCCCTGAAATTTGGTTACTATCAGGACAAAAGTGGCCAAATACTGCCAGTCACCACAAAGGTTCCTCCTGCCCCGCAAGCCATCATCGAGTTGGTCAGATGCCACTGCAAAACCAACTGTTCTACACAGAGATGTTCATGCAGAAGGAATAACTTGCCTTGCACAGAACTATGCTTGTGCGGCACAGAATGCGAAAACGATGCAGACTGTAATGTTGAATATGACACTGAGAGTAATGATGATGTGTAATGATGTGTCAGACTGAGATAGGAAATATGTCTATACGTATGCTGTTGTCACTACCAACAATTTGAGAGTGCATTTTTTCATGAAAATACAAACATAATTTCACAAACTTCTTCTTTTCTTCGTTTTTTGTGTTCATAATCACTAATTTGACATAAGTTTTGGATTCCTTGGGCCTGGAAACATAGGATTAGCATTTAGAATGAAGTTTCTATGTCAATTACAAGCTGAGATATTCGGAAATTCTTATTTTATGGCGGCCATTTTGAAAATCCATAATGGCGGCTATGCAGGCATCTGCGCAAATGTAAACATCGATTTTCAGATTCCTGATGCCATAAGCTTTCCAAAAATGCACTGGTTTGCTAATCTCCATAAAATGTGAACGAGTGTTTTTATTGACATTGTGAACCGGACTAAAACATAAAATAACTGAAATTCCATATGACATCACGATTTTCTTGTGGTGAATGTTGCAAAGTTATCGATTTTTTTAAACTTTCTTTTTCAAATATCTTTAATGAAAGTAATAATAATTATTAGTAATAATTACAATGGGGGGCTAGGCCCCTACTCCCCCCTTATGTACGCCACTGCCCCTGATTAATATTGGGGGCGCTATATTGCCTACTGCTCCAGGGCGCTATATTGCCTACTGCTCCAGGGCGCTAAAAGTGTAGCTACGCCACTGCTTGGCATTATAGTTTGTAATGATCTAAAATTTTCTAAACAGTGCTTAGAGGCTAAAAATAAGGGAAATAAAATGTTAGATATTATTAAGAGGAATGTTAGTTACAAGAGTAAGGAAGTCATCTGTAAACTATATAATTCTTATGTTAGGCCTCACTTAGAATACTACATTCAAGCTTGGTCCCCTCACCTTAGACATGATATTGATGTGCTTGAAGGTGTGCAACGTAGAGCAACCAAGCTTATCCCTAACCTTAGAAAATTGGAATACAGGGATCGATTAAAGGAATTAGGTATGTTTAGTTTTGAGAGACGTTGTATGAGGGGAGATATGATACAGATGTTCAAAATGTTTTCAGGTTTGGACAATTTAGATGTACATAACTTTTTCTCACTAGATACTGATGGGATAACTCGTGGGCATAATAAGAAAATTAGAAAACAGACTGTAGACATGATCTACGAAAATACTTCGTCAGTCATAGAGAAGTAGATTTTCGGATTGACTTGCCATATGATGTGGTTAACAGGGCTGTGGAGTCGGAGTTGTGGAGTCGGAGTCGTGGAGTCGGAGTCGGAAGCAATTTTGGTGCTGCTGGAGTCGGAGTCGGAGTAGGTAAAAATGTACCGACTCCGACCTCAATATAAATTTTAATAAAATATGTTTTTGTGTGTGACATCACTGGCAGCTATGGTGGTTAAACCACTTAAATAATAAACACAATGTTTTCCATTTCAGACACTAATGCCATTAATTCATTTTTTCTTTTCAGATAATATTTTTTATTTTTAATGCTTATTTAATTTCGAGTTCTTTCTAAATTTCATAAGTTTTTAACTTTCAAGTCTAAAACCCCTTTCACAATGGCAAAGACACTTCCAACAAGGTCTGCAGTTTTTGAATATTTCACAATAACCACAGATGGGAAACATTTCGTGTGTCAGTGTATGATAGAAGATGATGCTGGTGAAAAATTATGTGAAGCAAAAATCAGTGGTTTTACTGGCTCTGATAAAAATGCACCAACCAGAGCATCAAATTTGAAAAAACATTTGCAGCGTTTCCATCCCAAAATTTTAGAAGTTGTCATTGAGAAAGATAGTAATAAAAACCTTCCAACTACTTCAAAGTTAACAAAAGATCAGAAATCTACTGAACGACAAGCACCACTTACAAGATTCTTTACTAAAGACAAAGTTACCGTAACAATGACCACAGAAAAGTTCAAGAAGCACATCATCGAACTGGTGGTAAGAAATGGTGTAGTCTTATCTTTATTTTCACAACCAGCCTTTCTAGGCCTAAATGGAGAAATGGCCAAGAAACTTGGAGTTTCTCTGGAAAGACAAAGTATCAGAAAAATTATAGTTGAAGAAGCCACAAATAAAAAGGAAGAACTTCGAAGAACTCTTAAGGGACGCTTCATGTTTATTAAAATGGATGCAGCCACGCGTCATAGAGTTAACTATTTTGCCATCAATGCTAGATTTGTTGATGAAAACAATAAAATGGTAACTCGGACATTGGGAGTAAAGGACACCGAGGCGCATCATGACAGCGACTATCTTCAGAAGTTAGTGGAGGAAGTTTTACAAGACTTTGTAATTATGGAAAAACTATACGCACTCACAACATGGTATCATATGTGGTACATTTATTTCATAATTAAATATAAATTATTAATTAATTGAATTAAATATCTATACAAAAATGCCTCGGGATTGGCGACATAGCCTATTGGGAATGAAATAATTGAATTGCCATACGTACAAAGAACCTGTATGTATGAATCAGCCTCACATAGCAACAAGAAAACCCAATTTATTGTTTAGTCTACCAAAAAGAAGTAGACAAAACAAAAATAATGCTAGTTCGGCAAATAATACACCAGAACCAAGGAACGGCTCTCAGGGCTGTTTATGTTACAGCGAAGCTTTAAACTGGGAGGATGTCTTTGTCCCCCCTCTAGTCCTGAGTGAATTCCTTATAATAATAAAACCTAATGACGATAAAAGGATAGGCCTATTCCTTCAGGGGTTTATATAGTGACTGCCTATATTAATTACCTTAAGTAAATTCGCCGCGTAACTCCATCGTGGCGGCCCTACACCGAAAATGATCGTAACGCCCTACATCGAAACAAACAAAGACCCAGCAAAAATAAGGTGAGGCAATTTCAGTTTTCATTAACATAAGGTTTCGCCAATCCGGGCGCTAAAATTACCGTAATCAATATAACTATAAAGAGGTCCTTTAAAGACCTACATATTCATAACTCTCTAACGAAAAAGCATAGGGCTTTTGTCGGTAACCCTCCAATGACGTCTGTTGGAAATTTCCAACGGATGAGGGCACAGGCAATCAACCCATAGCCCTATATAGTTTTTTCAAATGGTGGCCCTGTGTATGGGGAACTAACCCCTCTACAATTTACACTGACACACGCGGTGGCTAGGCTTACCTCATTGGCCTAACCCTAATTTAAACCGTAACCCCACTATAGTTTTTTCATATGGTGGCCTAAGCAACTGGGAACCGATTCCTTTACCTTTACACTAATCGAAAACAAAGGCTTGTTCATTTAACAGGCATAACTTATTTTAGGTCCTAAAAATAATAGGCCCGCAACATTAAGCCTATTTAATAGGTCCTACTCTTCAAATTCAAAACTAAGCCTTGTTAATTTAACAGGCTTAACTCATTTGAGGTCCTATAAAATAATAGGCCCAAACATAAGCCTACTTGGTAGGCCCAACAAATAGGCCTATTTAGTAGGCCCACCTAACTTTACCTTACATAATGGGCCTACCTCTTAAAGTAGGCCTTACTCTTTACACTCAAGGCCTATCCTAACTAAAAACACTAAATTTATAATTGAACCTGTGGTGTAGGTTATAAAATTTATTTCAACAATTTAACTTACTCATAAGACTCATTAACATCACAAAATTCGACTCAGACCTGTAACATCACAAAATTCGACTCGAACTGTAACATCACAAAATTCGACTCGAACTGTAACATCACAAAATTCGACTCGAACTGTAACATCACAAAATTCGACTCGAACTGTAACATCACAAAATTCGACTCGAACTGTAACATCACAAAATTCGACTCGAACTGTAACATCACAAAATTCGACTCGAACTGTAACATCACAAAATTCGACTCGAACTGTAACATCACAAAATTCGACTCGAACTGTAACATCACAAAGACCTAAAGCAATTGCACGAATTCAAACCTACACCCACCTAACACCTATTCGTGACCCTATTCCAAATCCTATTTGACATATAGGCATACCAAGTCCTATTTGACATATAGGCCCAACCTATTACCTATTCGAAGTCCTATTTGACATAGGCACACCAAGTCCTATTTGACATATAGGCCCAACCTATTACCTATTCGAAGTCCTATTTGACATAGGCACACCAAGTCCTATTTGACATATAGGCCCAACCTATTAAGTCCTATTTGACATATAGGCCCAACCTATTCCGAAGTCCTATTTGACATATAGGCCCAACCTATCCCAAGTCCTATTTGACATAGGCCCAACCTATTCCAAGTCCTATTTGACATAGGCCCAACCTATTCTAAGTCCTATTTGACATATAGGCCCAACCTATTCCAAGTCCTATTTGACATAGGCCCAACCTATTCCAAGTCCTATTTGACATATAGGCCCAACCTATTCCAAGTCCTATTTGACCAATATAGGCCCAACCTATTCCAATTCCTATTTGACCAATATAGGCCCAACCTATTCCAATTCGACATATAGGCATAAAACAGACAAGGCTTGATATAAGGGTCTCAAATGCAACATTTGAGGATCTTTACTCAGCCAAATTGATTAACCTAATCCAAAACCCAAAAATAAAACCCTATAACAAAATACTGTACACATTTATACACACATACGTACGGTACAGTATATAAATATATACATACGACTTCAAACATCCAATTCTTCTTTTAAAAGAAGAAACACATCAGATTTCATCAACAGACACATACATTCCTTGCAAACAGATTGGATTCCTTCAAAACCCCAAAACCTTCCAGACCTACCTGTAGGATACACAACATTTACTCATTCATAACTACGGGTATTAATTTCATTGGAGTGGTGAATCCAAGTTTTGAAGACCAACTGGATTCGGAGGAATGACACACACACACACACACACACACACACACACTACTCTTTCAATGTGTCTCAAACACAACAACCTGTCTAAACATAACCAAGGATCGGAGAGTAAAAGCTTTTATTGCTGCGCTCTGATTCTGTGCACATAATTTTGTGCCAAAAATTATATGGTTAGACAGTGACACAAACAAACTACTCTACTCCAAAGGGTTGATGGCCTACCTTGGCCATAGCCCAACAAATTCATCAAAGGGCTGATGGCCTACCTTGGCCATAGCCCAACAAATTCATCAAAGGGTTGATGGCCTACCCTTGGCCATAGCCCAACAAATTCATCAAAGGGCTGATGGCCTACCCTTGGCCATAGCCCAACAAATCATCAAAGGGCCTTGGCCTACCTTGGCCATAGCCCAACAAATTCATCAAAGGGCTGATGGCCTACCTTGGCCATAGCCCAACAAATTCATCAAACGGCTGATGGCCTACCCTTGGCCATAGCCCAACAAATTCATCAAAGGGCTGATGGCCTACCTTGGCCATAGCCCAACAAATTCATCAAAGGGTTGATGGCCTACCCTTGGCCATAGCCCAACATATTCATCAAGGGGCTGATGGTCTCACTTGGCCATAGCCCAACATATTCATCAAGGGGCTGATGGTCTCACTTGGCCATAGCCCAACATATTCATCAAGGGTCTTGTGGCCTCCCTTGGCCAGAGACCAAACAACATTGGTCTTGTGGCCTCCCTTGGCCAGAGACCAAACATTGGTCTTGTGGCCTCCCTTGGCCAGAGACCAAACAACAAGGGTCTTGTGGCCTCCTTTGGCCAGAGACCAAACAAAAAGGGTCTTGTGGCCTCCCTTGGCCATAGGCCAAACAACACAAAAACAGTACAGGATTCAAAGCCCCAAGCCCTCCAGATCTACCTGTGGAGGAGTAAATTTACTCCACTAAAACTACGGGTATTGACTAGTCTGAAGTGGTAGGAGGTTTGAATACAGTACAAACTCTTTCTAATTCTCCTAAATTAAATGAACAAATAACAAAAGACAACAATGGGAACATTGAACCAAACAATTACACGAAAACACTTGGAATGCTTTGGTTTTTTAAAACAGAATTCCGAACACGATGACACTCTTTGCACAAAGAGTTATAACTTAAATCCAAATGCCAATACAAAAAGACAAGTGCTTTCAGAATCATCCAAAATTTTCGACCCCATTGGATTATATTTACCAGCAACCATAAGATCCAAAATCCTTTTGCAAGACTTATGGAAAAAGAAAATTGATTGGGATGAACCACTTTCAGTGGAAGACCAACTTCATTGGAAAAAATTAGCCACAGACTTGAACAAAGTTCAAGACATCTACGTACCAAGATGTGCTGGCTACAGATTGAAATCGCAAACACTACACATTTTTACAGATGCCAGCACACAAGCTTACGGGTGTTGTGCCTATTTAACAAGTGAAAATGAAAGTAACTTGGTTTATTCAAAGGCAAAAGTGGCACCCTTAAACCAAAAGAAAACTGTACCACAACTTGAATTATTAGCTGTCTCATTGGGAGTTAAAACAGCAGACTTTCTTTCACAAGTGTATAAAGAAGTTGACATAACAAACATTTACTTATGGACAGACAGTCAAATTTGTCTAACATGGGTGACCAACACAGATACAACTTCTTGCAAAAATATATTTGTGAAAAACAGACTAACAGAAATCAAAACTGCAAACACAAACCTTGGTATCAAATTTAGGTACATAAAAACAAAAGAGAATCCTGCAGACTTTTTGACGAGAGGGCTCTCTTACAAACTGTTGAAAAAAATAAAATCTGGTATGAAGGGCCCGAATGGCTAACATGTGAGGATCTTTGGCCAGCCAAAGTAGTTAACCTCACACTCAACTCTACAACAACTGAAAAGATCACTGAGGACAAACCTATATTTGACTCTCACCTTTATTCAGACCTCAACAAACTCTTGAGAATTACAGTCTATTGCTACAAGTTTGTCAATAGCTACCTTCTCAAACACTGTCCTCAGAAGCCTTTTCTAACTTAACAGAAACTGCAACAAAATACTGGCTCCAACAGATACAAGCTTCAGAATTTGACAAGGAGTTGAAGTATCTTAGGTCCAGTAGCACATTAAACAAAGGTATTCCTTCACTTGTCATGGATCTAAATCTGTACCTGGATACAGAGGGTCTGATAAGGTGTAAAGGAAGGCTTAACAAGTCAACTTTGACTTACAACTCTAAGCACCCAATTCTTCTTCCAAGGAGAAATCACTTCACAAAACTCATCATCAGGGATACCCACAACAAAATACACCACATGGGAGTCCCACAAACCCTGACAGAGCTGAGAAAAACTTACTGGCTACCAAAGGGTAGAACTGAAACAAAGAAAATTTTAAACACATGCATTCCTTGTAAACGTATCCATTCACGACCCTTTAAGACCCCAAGCCCTCCAGACCTACCTGTGGAACGAGTAACATTTACTCGGCCATTTGAAACCACGGGTATTGACTACACTGGAGCGGTAAATGTGAGTTTTGGAGACAAAATGGATTCAAAGGAATACAAAGTGTACATTGTACTCTTCACCTGTGCTGCCACACGTGCCATATGTCTAGACATAGTAGAAGATCTGACAGCAGAAGCTTTTATTGCTGCTTTCAGACGATTTTGTGCACACAATTCTGTACCCAAAACTATATGGTCAGACAATGCCACATACTTCAAATCTGGTGAAAGAATTATTCATCAGATTTGTGACAGTGAAACAGTACAAACTCATTTAACCAAACACAACATAACCTGGAAGTACATTCCTGTTAATACACCATGGTATGGTTCAATTTGGGAAAGAAACATACAAACTGTAAAGAACTGCCTTAAAAAGACTATTGGGACAAAACATCTACAACTTTTTGAACTCATGACTATTCTGTCAGAAATTGAAAATGTTGTCAACAACAGACCATTAACTTATGTGGGAGATGGTATTAATGAGCCAGAACCTCTCACACCAAACCACCTAATTAAGGGAGAAACAGTAAACATGTTACCAGAATCTGAACATAACAGTACAGAGGATCCAGATTGGGAAATAGGACACAAAGAACTCAACAAAAATACAACATTTGACACAAATCAAGACTCAATTTATAACAAAATGGAGAGAAGAATACTTAACAAGTCTTAGAGAAAGACATAAACAATTAACAAAACAAAGTTGGAATGATTCAGTCAAAATTGGGGACATTGTGTTGATACATGACAAGACACCAAGACAACATTGGTCAATGGGAAAAGTCTTGGAACTCAAAACTGGTGAAGACGAAGTTACCAGGGTTGTAAAACTGAAAACAGCAACTGGTGAAACCACCAGAGATATCACATTACTATATCCTTTGGAGTGTGGGGCTAAATTAGAACCATTACCCCAAAGGAAGGATCAGGATACTATTGGGGAGGAATCTCTCAATGTGCCTGATGTAACTCAGACTAAACCAGACAGGCCTCAAAGAAAGACTGCTTTGAAAGCCAGACAACTTTTACAAGAAAAAATTAAGACTGGTGACTTATAAAACTTACACAAACTGAGCAAAGTTAAAATGCTTAATAACTTTACTTTAATCCCATAAATTTCCTATACCTAAAGGGAGTCAAACTGATTAACATAACTTTAACTAAACTTGAGAAGTTGGCCTCTTGAACTTTAATATTTAAATAGGTCTTGAGTAACCTCTCTCCCCTAAATTTCTACTTTATTCTTTTCAATCCATTTCACATGGTTTAAGACACAGTTTATCAAAAAATTTTGATCTATAACATACAAATTTTTCTCCGGCCCCCCCCAGTATATGGAAAAACTATACGCACTCACAACATGGTATCATATGTGGTACATTTATTTCATAATTAAATATAAATTATTAATTAATTGAATTAAATATCTATACAAAAATGCCTCGGGATTGGCGACATAGCCTATTGGGAATGAAATAATTGAATTGCCATACGTACAAAGAACCTGTATGTATGAATCAGCCTCACATAGCAACAAGAAAACCCAATTTATTGTTTAGTCTACCAAAAGAAGTAGACAAACAAAAATAATGCTAGTTCGGCAAATAATACACCAGAACCAAGGAACGGCTCTCAGGGCTGTTTATGTTACAGCGAAGCTTTAAACTGGGAGGATGTCTTTGTCCCCCCTCTAGTCCTGAGTGAATTCCTTATAATAATAAAACCTAATGACGATAAAAGGATAGGCCTATTCCTTCAGGGGTTTATATAGTGACTGCCTATATTAATTACCTTAAGTAAATTCGCCGCGTAACTCCATCGTGGCGGCCCTACACCGAAAATGATCGTAACGCCCTACATCGAAACAAACAAAGACCCAGCAAAAATAAGGTGAGGCAATTTCAGTTTTCATTAACATAAGGTTTCGCCAATCCGGGCGCTAAAATTACCGTAATCAATATAACTATAAAGAGGTCCTTTAAAGACCTACATATTCATAACTCTCTAACGAAAAAGCATAGGGCTTTTGTCGGTAACCCTCCAATGACGTCTGTTGGAAATTTCCAACGGATGAGGGCACAGGCAATCAACCCATAGCCCTATATAGTTTTTTCAAAGTAATTAAGAAAGAGCAGATTCTATGTATTGTCACAGATAATGCTTCAAACATGCTAAGCACGATAGAAAAGCTGAATAAAGTTGATGAAGAAAAAGTGGCTAATGAAGATGACATTCTTGAAACTGATTCTCAAACAGCACAAACAGAACAGAGCGATGAAATTTTAGATGATATTGTTGAAGAAGCATCTAAGCTCTTTCTAGTCCAACATATGCGTCGTGTTGTACATACATTGCAGCTAGCAATAAGAGATGGATTGAAAGATCGCCATGCAGCTACTCTGATAGGCAAGTTGAGGCAAGTAGCCACTGCAGCCAGGACCTCTAAAATTGATGCTATTATCCAGAGACGTGCAGGAAAGGGAGCTATTTTGGACCAAGCGACACACTGGGGGAGCACATATATGATGATTAAGCGTTTGCTTGATCTAAAACCCTTCCTAGAAGACATTGATAATCCCAATGTTTCACTAACTGAAATTCAATGGAGCGAGGTTACACAATTAGAAGCTCTGCTTTCTCACCCTTATACTGTCACCAAAACGTTGCAAACAGAGGATTTAACTCCTGGTACATTCCTATGGGAATGGAAAAAATTATTATTTCGTCTATCCCAAACTGGAGGATTAATTGCTGATGGAATTGTATCCTCAATGAAGAAAAGAGAGGGTCTGCTACTGGAAAATGAGATCTTATTAGCTGCTGTCTACATAGATCCAATGAACCGAATTTTGTTGACCGAAGAACAAATTGCTAAAGCAAAAGAGGCCCTCTGCGAGGTTGCAATTCGCATAAAAGGGCTATTACCTGAAAATAAAATCCTGAACCACAGGATGAAGATATGAGTAGTAAGTCCCTCTCATCCTCTTCAAATGATGAAGAATTAGACTTTAAAAAATATTTAGATAAAATTGAACGCTCAAATGCAAAGCGTCGCCGCTTAAACGTGCATAGGCAACCTTTTGATGTTAAACTAATGAAATTTAAGCAAGATTTTTTTTGATGGCCTAAAAGAAGTGGAAAAATATGATCGCTCATCTAAACTGACAATACAAGAAGTCATCCCCGCATATCCAGAGATTTTAAGAGATACAGCTGTGATAGTAACAGCCATGCCACCCACTCAGGTCAGTGTGGAGAGACTGTTTTCCGCACTGAAAATAATTAAATCAAATTTAAGGGCTTCAATGATTTTCACCCTTGGCCTTAGTTTAATAAATTTTGCAGGAATACTTTTATATTTTTGATTGCATTTAATGAAATTTTTATTTTGTCATAGTCTTAAATTTAATTTTTTTTTTGTTTTATGCTCAATGAATTTTGTTTTTTCATAAATAAAAAATAAAAAAGCCATAATGGCATCGCTACAACAATTAGACTCAAACTTTGCAGGTTATGGGTTTAAAAAGTAGCCTGATGATTCGCGTGGTGGTGATGAAATGCCTCTTGTGTAATTATCATCATAGCAGATTTAGAATTAATATACCTTCGGAGTCGGAGAGACAAAAAATTGAGGAGTCGGAGTCGGAGTCGGTTTTTTATGTGCCGACTCCACAGCCCTGGTGGTAAACAGTAGCTCATTACTTAATTTTACAAAAACTTTAGACACTTTCATGAGTGAAAGAGATAGTTTGTAGATTGTATAGAATGTATATTCTTTGCTGACTTGAGTTTGACATCTTAAAAGATTTTATTATTATTAAAAAGTGTAGCCCATGATTTGGATTACCTCGATAGGCCCGAGTGGCTTCATGTTTTCCAAATGAACTGTAATGTAATTATGGAAAAACTATACACGCTTACAACATGGTATCGTATGTGGTACCTTTACTTCTTAATTAAATATAAATTATTAATTAATGAATTAAATATCTACAAAATTGACTCGGAATTGGCGACGGCCTATTGGGAATGAAATAATTGCCATACATACGGTACATGGAACCCATATGTAGGCATCGGGCCTGCATAACAACAGAAACCAAATTTATGATCGCGTGTACAAACTTTTCTACTACCGACTCATGAGAATTACATCGAGAAAGAGTCAACAACCTTTGCCAAATCAGCAAATACTAAAATACGAAGATTATATTATATGAGCGGCTCGCTCGGAGCTTGCTTATGTTACAGCAACGCTTTAAGCAAGGAAGATGTCCTTTATCTTCCTACAAGTTCTGAGTGAATTCCTTATAATATAAAACCTAATAACTATAAAAAGGATAGGCCTATTCCTTCAGGTGTTTAAATAGTGACTGCCTATATTAGTTACATCGAGTCAAAACTCATTGCGTAGCTCCATCGTACCACGGCCCTACATCGAAACAGAAGCGAGGCCCCAACGAAATAATAAGGTAAGGCAATTTCTTTCTTTGCCATTTGGTAGTCCAAATCCCGAAAACAATTAAATATAAAGAGGTCCTTTGAAGACCTACACAAACATAACAAACTAACGAAAAAACATAGGGCTTTTGTCGTTAACTCTCCACTGAAGTCTGCTGGAAATTTCGAACGGATAAGGGTATCAGGCAATCAACCCATAGCCCTATATAGTTTTTTCAAAGTAATGTAACCTGAAAACATTTTGAACACTTGTATCATGCCTCCCCTCATACAACGTCTCTCAAAACTAAACATACCAAGTTCCTTTAATCTTTCCCTGTATTCCAATCTTCTTAGGTTAGAGATAACTTGGTTGCCCTATGTTGCACACCTTCAAGCATATCAACATCATGTCTAAGGTGAGGGAACCAAGCTTGAATGCAGTATTCTAAGTGAGGCCTAACATAGGAATTATATATATGGTAAAACTATACACGCCTACAACATGATATCGTATGTGGTACCTTTATTTCTTAATTAAATACAAATTATATTAATTCATTGAATTAAATATCTACAAAATTGCCTCGGAATTGGCGACATAGCCTATTGGGAATAAAAGTAATTGCCATACATAGCACCCAATTGGGCCCACATAACAATAAGAAAAACGTATTATTTCGTATCAAATTTTTCCATCGCTGACGCATGAAAATTACTTCGAGAGAAGATTAGACGTCTGGAGACCTTGTAAAGTCAGTGAAATTGAAGACAAAAGAATTTTATATTAGCTCATCGCAGAGCAAGTGAGTTCCAAGCGATGCTTTAAGCAAGGCAGACGTACTTAATCTTCTTATAAATTGTGAGTGAATACCAAGTAAAATAAAACTAATAACTCAAAAGGATAGGCCTATTCCTTCAAGTATTTAAGTGTAGTGAATGCCTATGTTAATTAAACCAAATAAACTCGTAACTCCATCGTCTACGGCCCCACATCGAAAGAGATCGTCGCGCCCTACAATCAGAAGCGAGGCCCAACGAAATAAGGTATGTAATTTTCCTTTTTTACCATTAGGCAGCGCTAAAATACCGAAGGCAAATAAATTTAACATTAACTAAAAAACACTACTTAACGAACGAGCTCCTTTGAAGACCTCCACATACATAACTTTGTAATGAAAAAACGTAGGGTTTTTGTCGTTAACTCTCCACGATATCTGCTGGAAATTTCCAATGGATGGATGAGGGTAACGGCAATAAACCATAACCCTATATAGTTTTTTTTATAATATGAGTGATGACATTTCCTCACGGTTTCTGTGATCAGAGAGTGAACATCTTTTTCAGAGTGATCACTTTGATCACTTTGTTACAGTATCACTGGCGAATAGATGACGTTTGATCAAAGCAATCATGATTGGGATATCATTGTCGAATAGATGACGGCACAATCAAATTTGACTCAGTAAAGAAGAAGAAGAAAGAAGAAATTGGATGTTGTTATTCTTTTTTAACTTCTGTATTTTGATAACTCTTCCTGAAAGCATGAATTCTAATTAATCGCACCAGGCTTAAAGTTTAGTAGGTTTTATTAGTGGAGTTTACCTCCTTATTTAATTCCTAATTAAGCTAGGCCTCCACCCATGTTTTCGTTATACATCATCAGGCGAGTTCAGTTAGCATAAGTCCTGCCAGTGTCAGTCAGGAGATGAATTGATTTGGAGTTTATCCTTGACAAAGGCCTCTGCTGATATTTTAAGTTATTTGTCAGGCGGTCTACATGTATATCAAGGCTAGGTTAGCCTCATAAACTCGAGTCTGTCTAACAAAAATTAGGCCGCCCCTAGCGCTAGACTGCAAAATATGTTCTATTTTTCTGAGCGAGGATTTCCATAACTTTGGCTTGACGTATCAGATGGTAGAAATTTTGGTTAAGTATTACTTTCATGGCTCCACGAAAATCAACTTTTTAGTTATAGAAGTAATGGTAATTTTTTACTATCACTCCGGTCTCTTCAATTCCCATAATTTATAGATCAATGGATTCGTTATTACACCAGGAATGCGATTTGGATAGTCTCAAGTGAGGGAACTGGCCCAAAACTAAGTTAGGACACGAAGTTTGTTTTGGGGTATAAGTGTGAAAAAATACCCTAAAATGCGGGTAATTCCTTCAGTAGAGACTACCTAGGGCGCATTCGCGATGTAAAAACGAATCCATTGATATATAAATTATGGAAATTGTAGAAACAGCCAACATGAGTGACCTAAAAGGTATATATATACATTTATATATATGTAGTAAAACGAACACTGTATATATTCACTGGGATATTTTCCGTTTGACTGCTGTCATTGAAACATAATTAAACTCCAGCCTTCTTTAGTTAGCTTTATAAGGCTAACTAACAAAAATATCATGACCTAACCTAACCAATCATCAAGGTCGTACAGTTGACCTAATGATTGGTTAGGTTGTCGTGATATTTTCGTTAGTTAGCCTTATAAGGCTAAGTAAAGAAGGCTGGGGGCACTCACCTCTTGTTTCAATGGCGGCAGTCAAATGGAAAAGATCCATTCACTGTATATATTATATATACCATAAAACTAAACACTACTAACCTAACCTACCTAACCTTGCGTGTTCCCCTTCTCCGTTTCTTATCACGCACACGACCTATGGCAACGAAATGCTTTTCTGTTTTTATCGAACATACACTTATTACCACAAACAATATCTTCCTTGTTTTTCTTAGGGCAAATAAATTCTTTTAGCAATACACCGTGTTCTACATAAAAATTAAATGTAGCCTCTTCATCATCAAAAAATTTGCATGAAGTTAAACACACTGAATAATTATAACCATCGCAAACCAACGCCATCGTGATACTAAAATCTTATGAGTTCAGGTCAAACCACCCAATTTTGTTAGCGGTACCTTCTTAACCTTTGTGGGATCAGCCATTTTATCACTCCCAAAAACATGATCCGCGATTTTATCGCTCAAAAAAAAATTTATTAACATTTATTTTATAGCTTTAATCGGCATTTGCCTTCATATTGTACTTAATAAAAGTTGTTTAAAAAAATGTAGAGAGTCTTATGGTAAACTTTATTTTCAGTTTCCAGAGACCGGACTGATAGTAAAAAATTACCGAAGTAATTTATATAGATACAGAATAAGTAAAAACTTTGCTATCCCTAATTTTTTCAAAAATTTCTCCAAAAATTTTTAATTAATATTTTTAATAAGAACTACTTTGTGCTATTCCACCAAGGGTTGGCAAAAACCCAACTGGTTTTTTGCTGCATAGTTGGGTTTTGCAGGGTTTTTGCCAACCCTGATTCCACCGCATGATTGCCTATAAAATGTGGCAATGAGGTGGAAATGTGTCAGTTTGGAGTGTAACATGGTATGTGAAACTTGCAGTCTTAATTATATCAAAGTTCATCATTATTTTTTATAATTATTCTAGTGTGAACATGTGATAGTGCAGTGCTGTGATTTATCTACTTGTCAGTTGCCCCTGGTTAATTGAATGGTTGGTTAGGTTGACTATTACGTCCAGAGCCGGATTTAGACGTGTGGAGGCCCCCCTACCTTAGGGGAAGACATAATTGAAGTCATCTATAAGATTCATAATATAATTAATATACATACACTTTCAAAACATCGTGCACTCTTGTGTCTGTCCATTCCACTCATTTCTGCAAAAAATGAAAGCCTTGAGTTACTCGGGTATTCCATTATAGTGAGAGTAGGCCTAAAAGAGTAATAAAAACAAAATAATAATTAGTACATAACAAATAGTAATTGGTAAAAGTTTATGTACTACAGTGGTATTGGATGCGCGTGTTGTTTTGTTGATTATCTATTGGGTCATTCTCTGTCAGATCAACCAAAAAAAATTGAAATTAACACCCTCATCTCTCATATTTTGCTGAAATTTGGTTTATAGGGAGTTTGTGAGCCCTGAATCCATTTCTGAAATTATAAGGTCAATCCGACCAACGGTTCGAGAGATATGACCTCGGGCAATTTGAGGTTACTCATGAGGTTACTAACATTTGGCGAGCCATAACTTGGGTAATAATTGTCATAATTATATAAAAGTATATATATTTAGAATCAGAAAACGACAAAGAATCCAAATATGCAAGTTTTAGAACTCTAGGTTGAAAAATAAAAAAGTTATACTGTAACCAAAATTTGAGGTCACGATTTGACCTCTGGGGTATCAAATGAGAATTTTTTTTTTAAATGTAAAAAATGAAGGCATAGGCATTGGCTATTAGAATCAGCAAAAAAAGTTTGTTTATGTTAGTATTTTTCATGTAACTAACATAAGTGAACACCATATTCATAAGTTGTGCGTCAATTCTACCTATTTTTTCACACTTAAGCTCATAATTTGACCTATAGAAATTAAAATTACATTTTTTATAGATATAAAAAACAAAGTCAGAGTTCTTGACTAATAGAAACAATCATAAAAAGTTTGTTTATGTTGGTACTTTTCATGTAACTAACTTATAAGTGAACACCATATTTATAAATTGCTTGTCATTTCAAGGAATTTTTATATCTTGGCTATCAATTTGACCTCAAGCTCCAAGAATTTAATAAAAATTGTATTTCACTGCTAATCTACACTGGCAATAATAGTTATAATAGTGAAAGGGGAAGACTAAGCTCACATGTAGCCTAAACAAACCTGTTGAAACATGTTGCTACTTGTCTAAGTGCAGAATCAACACAGATAGTTGCAAAATTCCTTGTCTACAGGTTAGTACAGTTCCAGCCAGCACTGTGGGTGGCTGGTGGGTATGGTGTTTTAATGAGCCTCAGAGACTATCAAGGCCTAAAATATTAAGTGTGTATAGCTATATATTTTCTAAAAAATATATATTACCTAATTGTAAATCCTATATCTTTACAGATCAAAATACAATGGTTCGGCACTTGAAATACTGCCAGGACCCTATTCAAAAACACAAGAAACGCATAACAATCAATCTTAGAAAAGTGACTGATGTACTTGTTGAAAAATGTGCTGGAAGAGTGAAAAAAGACTCATTGTTGTGTGTGAACTGCTGGACACTGATAATGAAAAACCCCACTATACTTAGTACCACTGAAAACAACGAGTCTGAGCAGGATTCAAATGAATCATCTACTATCAGTGGCTTGAGTAACATCTCTTCAATTCAAGATCTGGACAATGACAGTGATTGCTTGATAAAGGAAAATCCTTCAACTTCAGTTGAACCAGTTCTAGCATTTCTGGACCAAACACCAGTTAAAAAAGTAAGTAATAAATTAATATAATAACTTATACTTTACTACAAGGTCTGTTTGATCTACTATATAGCCAATTATATAGCATTTAAGGTACTATAATTAATATTTAATTACTAATATTCAGGTGTGTGAAACCTTTTTTTCTGTTCTTTTCAGAAGGGCTGTCATTAAGCCAAAAAAAGTGCAAGGCTCGTGGTAAGCTATCATTTGCTCAGAAACACCTGAAGGAGAGGCTAGAACTCAGTTATGGTGTTCAAATTACCGAGGAGGTAAGTGATACTTCAAAACCTGAAACTAAATCTGAAAAACATCTAGACAAATTAATGAATGAATTGAAACAGTCATTCCTGGAGAGCAAATGTCACCATCACAAACTACAAATATTGACACTCACACCATACACAATTGAAAAAACAGCTAGTTTCTTTCAAACTACAACATACATGGTGAAAAGAAGCCGTTCACTTAAATCAGAACATGGAATCCTTCCGAAGATTCCACTAATGAGCAAAGGAAAAGTGATATCTGAAGAACACAAAGATATAGTTAGAAGATTCTATGAGTCAGAAGAGGTTAGTCGTATGTGTCCTGGCCAAAAGGATTGCGTGAAAGTTATCAGTGCTGAAGGTGCAATGAAGGTGCAAAAACGATTGGTCCTCGGGAATTTAAGAGAGATGTTTGAACTATATAAAAATGATGAAAAGAATCCCAAAATAGGATTTTCCACATTTGCAAAATTACGGCCATCATATTGTGTGCTTGCCGGTAGTGGTGGGACTCATTCTGTCTGTGTCTGCACATACCATCAAAATCCAAAATTGCAGCTGGCTGCATTGGGAGAAAGAGGTCTTTCATACAAGGATCTTATGGATTACAGTGTCTGCAGTACAGAAAGAGAGACTTGCATGATGCAACTTTGCAATGATTGCCCAAGAGAAGAGGGTGTCCTGGATTTTCTTGAGTTACTTGACAGTGTGAAATCAGCTCCAAATGAAATATCTTACAAGCAATGGGTGACTGTTGACCGTTGTACAATGGTTGATAAGGTGGAGCCACTTCATGAATACTTATCATCCCTAAGCATGAAAATATCCCGCATGGTTCGTCATCACTTTGTTGCTCAGCAACAATCACAGTACTTCAAGCAGTTGAAAGAAACACTACCACCTCAGAGCGAGGTAGTTATAGTAGGTGATTTCTCTGAGAATTATTCTTTCATTGTCCAGGATGCTGCCCAAGGGTTTCACTGGGACAATTCACAGTGTACAGTTCACCCTTTTGTCATCTATTATAGATCACAGTACTTCAAGCCGTTGAAAGAAACACTACCACCTCAGAGCGAGGTAGTTATAGTAGGTGATTTCTCTGAGAATTATTCTTTCATTGTCCAGGATGCTGCCCAAGGGTTTCACTGGGACAATTCACAGTGTACAGTTCACCCTTTTGTCATCTATTATAGATCATCTGCAGACCAGGAACTTAGCCATTTTAGTGTCTGTTTCTTATCTGCATCACTAAAACACAACACTATAATGGTTTACTCATTCATATTGAAGCTTATGACATATGTTAAATTCAGATGCCTACAATTGAAGAAGGTGCACTATTTCTCAGATGGATGTGCTGGCCAATATAAGAACAGATACAACTTCACAAATCTCTGTTACCATGAAGAGGATTTTGGTCTGTCTTGTGAATGACACTTCTTTGCTACATCCCATGGCAAAAATGCATGTGATGGGATTGGAGGAACAGTGAAAAGAGCTACTGCTCGTGCCAGTTTGCAGAGAACTACAGAGAGGCAAATTCTTACACCAGAACACATGTTTCAGTTTTGTGAAGAAAACTTGAGCAAGAAGATAAATTTTTTCTTTGTAACTACAGCTGATTTGAAAGATGCAGAAGAACGGTTGGAACATCGATTCAAGGATAGTAGGGCTATTCCTGGAACTCAGAAATATCATAGATTTGTTCCCCTAAACAAGGAAGAACTGATGGTGTATCCCATTTCAAGTGGCATTGGAGAAAAGAAAAGAATAAGGAAAAGTCATTTTACTAATGAACCTGCAATGCTTGGTAACCTAAAATGTGTCAAACCAGGAGAGTATGTTGGCTGCATTTATGACATGCAAGTTTGGTATGGAATTGTGGAGGAATATTGTGAAGAGTTTGATGATTTCACTGTGAACTTTCTACATCCCTCTGGGTCATCAGGATCAAGTGCATATTATTATCCATCAAACAAGGATTCATGTGCAGTGCCAGCACATCATATATTAACTGTAATGAGTTGTCCTACCCTAAGAGGAGGCAGCAGAATTCAATACATTTTTCCACAAAAAGAAATTGATGAGAGCATCGAGCATGCAAAAATTGTATTAGGCTAGCACATGAATCCTCTAAGTAGGTCTTCCCCTTTCACTATTATAACTATTATTGCCAGTGTAGATTAGCAGTGAAATACAATTTTACATTTTTTGCCTTTGTTTTTATATCTATAAAAAAATGTAATTTTAATTTCTATAGGTCAAATTATGAGCTTAAGTGTGAAAAAATAGGTAGAATTGACGCACAACTTATGAATATGGTGTTCACTTATATGTTAGTTACATGAAAAATACTAACATAAACAAACTTTTTTTTGCTGATTCTAATAGCCAATGCCTATGCCTTCATTTTTTACATTTAAAAAAAAAATTCTCATTTGATACCCCAGAGGTCAAATTGTGACCTCAAATTTTGGTTACAGTGTAACTTTTTTATTTTTCAACCTAGAGTTCTAAAACTTGCATATTTGGATTCCTTGTCATTTTCTGATTCTAAATATATATACTTTTATATAATTGTGACCATTATTACCCAAGTTATGGGTCGCCAAATGTTAGTGACCTCGCAAGTGACCTCAAATTTCCCGAGGTCATATCTCTTGAACCGTTGGTCGGATTGACCTTATAATTTCAGAAATGGATTCAGGGCCCACAAACTCCCTATAAACCAAATTTCAGCAAAATCTGAGAGATGAGGGTGTTAGGCACTGGTTGATCTGACAGAGAATGACCCTATTGGGTTTTTCTAGTTTCGGGTTTTTTCTATTTTGATAATGGCTTGTCAATATGTGGAGGCCCATGGGCAGCTGCCCACTTTGCCCACTCCTAAATCTGGCCCTGATTACGTCCTTGATGATTGGTTAGGTTATCATGATATTTTTGTTAGTTAATAAAAATATCATAACTTAATTTAACCAATCATCAAGGGTATACAATTGATCTAACCAGCTATTCAGTTAACCTTAGTTATTTAATTGGTGATAATTATTGTTTTTCTTTGCATTATTTGGTGATAGTTCTTGATTTTTTCTGCTACTTTTACAGATGGAGCTGCGAATGTAATACTTTACCAAAATTTTAAATATACTTCATTAACCTCGATGTTCCATGTGTTGATCTCTCTTCACACAAAGGTCAAGCTGGTGGCTCTGCCTCCAGGCCTGGCTTGGTGGAGGACTGAGTTGCTTTCTTGCACCGCACAAAGTTAAAAAGTCTTGGCCCCTTGACAACCAAGTTATTTTCTTTTTGTTGAAGAGGTCCTTTGTTGGGCCTTTAATTTCAGAACATTACACATTTTGCCTTTCTTATTTTCGAGTATTGTTTGAATGGTAATTGGGTTTAGTTTGAGATTTGGTACCAGGTTTTCAATCATTTTTCATATATAGATTATGGTGTACATCTCTTCCTCTTTCTAGGAAGTACAGATTTAGTTTACATAGTCTTTCCCAGTAGTTGAGTTCTTTGCAGCCATCAATCTTGGCTATGAAATGTGTGTGCATTTCTTCTAGTTTATTAATTTCTTCCTTTTTATATGGAGATGTCAAAACTGAGCATAGTGAGCAGTATTCAAATTCTGGTATGATCATTGTTCTCAGTAGGGGAATCATTACTGTCTTGTCCCTCCTTTTGAATGTTCTTCGTACCTGTCTTGCAACTCTTTTTGCTTTGCTTATTGCTATCTGATTTTGTCTCAAATTTGGTATCATTGGTTATTATTACCCCCAAGTTGACTGCTTTTGTGCTTCTCTGAATTACCGGTACCTGTCTATCTGGAGCATAATATGCAGTCTGTTTAAGTTCCTCATTTCTACCATATCTCAAGAGCTGAAGTTTCTTGGTGTTAAATGTCATATTATTGTCTTTTGACTGTGTGTATATTTTGTTCATGTTCCTCTGTAAGGCCTCCACTTCATTTGCATTGCTGATTTTTCAGTAAAGATTTGTTTTAACTGCCCCTTTGTTTTTGATACTAAAACATATCTTTCTGGTGTATTTTGTTCAAATCTAACCTTCATTTCCTTCGGAAAATCCCTATTTTTGAGGAAATGAGATCTGACATATCTTCCAAAAATGCTGATTTTTACTGGAAAATAAAGGTCATATTTTAAGAAAACACAAAAATACACCAGGAAAATGTGTTTTTGTGTCGACAATTATAGGGGAACCTGTGGGGAATTGGGGGGGAGGGGACCTAACCTAAACCCATGGGGAATCAGGGGTTTGGGGTGGGGAAGAAAGGAGGGGACCTAGTGTAACCTACCCTAACCCATGAGGAATCGGGGGTTTGGTGGGGGGGGAAGGAGGGGCCCTAACCTAACCATTGGGGCATTCCAGGACAAATCACCCAAAAATTAAAAAATTTGTCACCACTCTGACCTGGATTTTAATGAAAATTGACATATGGGGTTCTTCCTGGTACTGATTTCACTGGTTCAAATAAAAAAAGTTCTATGACCCATAGTTTTTCAGATATGGGCCCCCAATTTTTAGAATCAGCATGAAGAGATCTATTAAATGATACCATATTCAAATGTGTAGAACAATAATGAAAAATTTCTCCCCTTTTTTATTTTTATTTTTGACCTCCACCCCCCCTAGACAGTGAAATCCCAAATTTTTTTTTTCCATTTATTAAACTTCCATTAATTATTAAAAGATACAAATAATAAAAAACATAGGTATCAATTTGCAAGATATTTTAAAAAATATGTACATTGAAATTTTGACATTTTTACGCAGACTAAAATAGAGAACTACAAATGATATATTTACATCCTATGTATAACTCATATTCACGCAGTCTCTCTCTCAAATGTTTGTTAATTATGCTTATTTTTATTACAGATATGCTTATTTTGAGTCAAATCATATCTTATTTTTGAGATTTACTATTGTGTATTTTTAGTAATGAAAAATGGTTAGATACTGTGATGAATGATGATCCTTTAGAAAAACATAAGAAAAAGATACACAAGGATATAAGAACCATCAGCCAATCACTTTATGATCGATGTAAATGGAAACTACAAAGGAATACTATATTATGTAGCAACTGTAGAAAATTATTGACCCAGAGACCAGAGTTGCTATCAACATTACAAAGTGAAGAGTCTGATCACAATCAGTCTTCTGAGAATGTTATTTCAGAAAGCGATGAATATGATCCAAGTATATCAAGTAATGCCAAAGAAGAGGTTTCTCAAATTCTAGAAAGTCTTGCTGTGACTCCAGTGAAGAAGCGTAAGTATTTAATGATAGGTACTTTTTATATTTATCATTTTTTAATTTATATTATTTATTTATAATGCATTTACTTTCAAGACAGTTTTTCAGCAGTTGCTGAAAAACTTAATGAAATTAATATGTTGACATTAAATTTATTAAACTAATGAAATTAATATGTTGACATTAAATTTATTAAACTAATGAAATTAATATGTTGACATTAAATTTATTAAACTTATGAAATTAATATATTGACATATTAATTATTATTGTCCATATATATCAAATGGAGTCAAATATTTATTAATTCAAAAATTTCAGATAGTTTGGGTTCCTCAAGAAAAGAAGCAAAAGCTATTCAAACAATAGAAAAAGCATGTTGTTCTTTAAAACGAAAGCTAGAAACAAGTTTAAAAATTGAGATCCCAAGCCTATCAAAAGCTACAAAGTTGGATCATGAAACTTAAAGGTTTGAATTTTATATTGATATGCTATTATTAAGTAGGAATATACCTAAACTAAAGCTGAAGCATGAAAACAAAATGTAGGTATTCACCTTTGATAGTAGAAACTAGAAGCACAACTCCCTAAAGATTGGAGATCAAATGGGCCCATTAAATCATTTGGAATTCATTTGGTCACAAAATAATTTTTGGTTTAATTTGACTCTATCTCAAAGAATGCTCATTTTGTTAAACTTGAAATCAATATTATAATCTAAAAAATTTAATATGCACATGTAATATTTTGTTTATAGCTATTATACATTCATGAATTTGTTTCAGGTCAATGATTCATCTCATGAATGAACTGGTTGAAGCTTTCCATTCTACTGACAGTTATGAGAGGAAACTCAAAATATTGACATTATCTCCATTTACCATATCAAAAACTATAAATCTATTTCAGACAACTGAATATTTAGTTAAGAAAAGCAGAGATATAAAACAAAGACTTGGAATTATTCCTGAAATTGAACCCCTGTCAAAAGGAAAAGTAATAACTAAAGGTACTAAAGATTCTGCTCAGAAATTTTTTGAATCAGATGAAATTAGTCATTTGTGCCTAGGTACAAAAGACTGCCTGAGTATCAGAAATGAAAGTGGGTATAAAGAATCTGTGCAGAAAAGACTGGTGTTAATGAATCTGAAAGAAGCTTTTAGTCTTTATAAAAATAATCCACATAGTCCCCAAATTGGCTTCTCTAGTTTTGCTAGCCTTCGCCTGGGCAGACATTGTGTTTTAGCTGGAGCTGCTGGTACCCATTCTGTGTGTGTATGTACATGCCACCAGAATGCCAAAATACAGTTCTCAGCTTTGGGTGTCAAAGGGTTGGAATACACAACTCTTATGGAGAAAGCAGTGTGTGATGTCAACAACAGGAATTGCATGATGCAAATATGTAATCTCCGTCCAAAAGAACAAGGTATTAAGAATTTTTTGCTCACTTTTCAAAGTGTTAATGATCCTGAATGTGAGGAAATAAAATATAAACAATGGGTTACTACAGATTGATGCAATATGGTTGAAAAAACAGAATCTGTAGATAATTTTATAAATTTATTCAGCACAAAAATTGTCAAATTGATATGTCATCACTTTATAGCAAAGAATCGGAGTGCATTTCTAAAAAACTTGAAGAATAATTTAAATAGCCGTACAGCTGTAGTTCTTGGTTACTTTTCAGAAAACTACTCATTTGTAGTACAGGATGCAGCCCAAGGTTTTCATTGGGAAAATACCCAATGCACAGTGCATCCCTTTGTGTTATATTATAAGGAGCCAGAAAGTAATGAAACAAAACATTCAAGTTATTATTGTTTTTATCTCCAAATACAAAACATAACGTGACAATGGTTTACACTTTTTTAAATACACTCATACCTATTATTAGAAAATCCGACCTTCATATAAAAAAATTACATTATTTTACTGATGGATGTGCAGGACAATATAAAAATCGTTTCAACTTTGTTAACATTTGTTAATATGAAGATTTTGGGCCGGAATGTGAGTGGCATTTCTTTGCCACAAACCATGATAAGAGCGCTTGTGATGGGATTGGGGGTACAGTGAAAAGATCTGTAGCCAGAGCGAGTATGCAGAGAACATTCGCAAATCAAATATTAACACCAGAAGACATGTTTGAATTTTGTTCAGACAATATAAGTGATGGCATAAATTTTGTTTTTAATAAATTCTGAAGAAATTGAAGCTATGGAAAAATTTTTAAGTGACAGATATGAAAAAAGTATGCGGCTAATAGGAAGACAAAAATTCCACAGATTTGTACCTATTAATGCAAATAACAGAAACATTTGAATTATCTTCTGATGAAGTTGGTGAGGTGAGAATTATAAGCAAAGCTTTTCTGGGTGAAGATAATGTTCAAGTTAATCCGAAAATAGGAGAGTACATAATTTGTACTTAAATGATCAGAAATGGTTGGGATTTGTACATTCCTATAATGAGGAATTTGATGACTTTGAGGTTAGCTTTTTGCACCCATCAAGATAGTGTTTACTATTACTTTCCACAAATTAGAGATAGATGCCACATATCAAGAGATAAAATTTTAGGTTTATTAAGTACACCAACTTTCATTTGTAGTTCTCTATTTTAGTCTGCAGGCGTAAAAATATCAAAATTTCACAATGTACATATTTTTTCAATAATTTTTAAAATATCATGTAACTTGATACCCACGTTTTTTATTGTTTGTATCTTTTAACAATTAATGGAAGTTTAATAAATGAAAATTTTTTTTTTGCATTTCACTGCCTAGTGGGGGTGGGGGTCAAAAATAAAAAGGGGGGGAAAATTTTCATTATTGTTCTACACATTTGAATGTGGTATCATTTAATAGATCTCTTCATGCTGATTCTAAAAATGTATATATAGTTTTATAGGTCTATGGTAAGATGTTTGGGAGTTATTGCCCATTAAAGTTAGGTGGTAAAGTGAGGGCCCATATCTCAAAAACTATGGGTCATAGAACATTTTTATTTTGACCAGTGAAATCAGCACCTGGAAGAACCCCATATGTCAATTTTCATCAAAATCTGAGTTGGAGTGGTGACATGCAATGGGTGCTCTCTCCTGGAATGCCCCCATTATGCCATGATTCTTGAATATCTCTAATGCTGCATCATCATTATAAATATCTTGAATGGTTTGGAAGTATGTCAGAGCACACGCTTTGCATGCCATGTTCAGAATCAAACTGATTTGAAATAGGCACGAGGCATTGTGGGTGATGCGTGGGTGGAAAGGGTGGTGTTCTATTGGTCAGTTTTAAAATGCGCATAGTGATTGGCCAATTGCAGCATGATGTCATTGCCATCATGTCTTCATTGTCATCTTTTTAAATTTTTCATCAAATTTTATTTTCATCATTTCCTCCAAAAAAATGACTTTCCAAGAATGTAGAAAGATAGTTGAATGCAGGGCTGTGGAGTCAGGAGTCGGAGTCATGGAGTCGGTCAATTTTGAGTGGAGTGGAGTGGAATCGGAGTCGGAAGTGCATAGTTGGATGGAGTCGGAGTCGGTGCAAATCCTTCAATTATAACCATAGCAGCCTAGGCCTAGGCCTAGCTCAATTTTATGAATAAAATAGATTTAACTTAGTTTTAATATATAATATAATATATAACATATAAATATAGTTGCTTATAATTAATAAGGATTATAATTAATTAATTAACATAATTAATAATAAGGAAATTTAAAAATTTTGTACTAGCAACCCTAAATCTTTCAGATTTTTAGATTTCAATTTGATAATTTTGATAAGCATCACTGAAAGAAGATTTAATGGAAGCGATCCTTTTTTTAAGAACAAATTCAGTTTAGGTTAGTACATTTTGTTATGGATGTTTATAATAATACAAAAACATCTTATTAATTTGCTAAACCAATAATAATCTTATTTTGTTTAAGTTTCAAACAGTTTGTATTTTGGGATTTGTTGTAATTTTTGAATACAGTCATACCCCGCTTTACGTTGGTTCACTTTATAACGTCGGTTTTCAAGAGCAAGATTTTGTTCACACTACGTCGTTTTACTCGACTTTACGTCGCTTTACGTCATTTTTCGACTTACATCCTTGGAACCAATTACCGACGTTAGGCGTTTATTTTCATATTTATTATCTATAGTATTGAAAACATAACCATAAAGTGTTTATTTATAGTTGTATCTAATCGCTACCGTCGTCGGAGTGTTTTACAGTGTTTACAATCAGTTTTCGGTAGACTTAGGCACCTCTGTTCGCTTTACGTCGGGGTCCTTGGAACCAATTACCGACGTTAGGCGGGGTATGACTGTAAAGAGAAAAAAAGCCATTAAGGCATAGTTACAGCCACTAAGTAACCTGATGAGTCATGTGGTGGTGACAAAATGCTTTGTTTATGAATCTCCATTGGCCTAATAAAGCTAATCGTAATCAATTTGGCCTTAACATTCCATCGGAGTCGGAGTCGTAATTATACAAGTCAGATTTCTGGAGTCAGAGTCGGAATGTTAAAATTTTCAGAGTTGGAGTCAGCAAATTTTATCACTGACTCCACAGCCCTGGTTGAATGCATATCAAAAGTGAAAATAGCAGAAAATTAACTCTCAAAAATGAAAGGGACGTTAAAATGAATATTAACTGATTTTTCTGCTGATCTTTGTATCATCCACAAAGGTTGTCACTATATTGTTGCTGTTTACTTCACTGTCTGTCTATTAGCATGATAATCAGGGCTGTGGAGTCGGTGATAAAATTTGCCGACTCCAATTCCGACTCTGAGTCCAACTCCAGAAATCTGACTTGTATAATTACGACTCTGACTCCAATGGAATGTTAAGGCCAAATTGATTATGATTAGCTTTATTAGGCCAATGGAGATTCATAAACAAGGCATTTCGTCATCACCACATGACTCATCAGGTTACTTAGTTGCTGTAACTATGCCTTAATGGCTTTTTTTCTCTCTATTAAAAAATTACAATAAATCCCAAAATACAAACTGATTGAAGCTTAAACAAAATAAGATTATTATTGGTTTAGCAAATTAATATGTTTTTGTATTATTATAAACATCTGTAACAAAATGTACTTACTAACCTAAACTGAATTTTTAAATTTCCTTATTAATTATGTTAATTAATTATAATCCTTATTAATTATAAGCAACTATATTTATATATTATTTATATATTATATTATATATTAAAACATTAGGTTAAATCTATTTTATTCATAAAATTGAGCTAGGCCTAGGCTGCTATGGTTATAGTTGAAGGATTTGCACCGACTCCGACTCCATCCAACTATGCACTTCCGACTCCACGACTCTGACTCCGACTCCACAGCCCTGATGATAATGAACAGGAATGGGACCAGTACTGTACCTTGTGGCACTGAGCTGTGTACTTCTGATTTTGATAATGATACACCTTATATTTTGACAACCTGTAGACTTTCTCTGAGAAAGTTATAGATCCATTTTCCCACTTTGCCTATTATTCCCATATGTTTCATTTTATCTGCTATTATAATATGACCAGGAAAGATCACGAGAAAAGGAAATGCCAAGGATGTTCAGAGAAGAGGAAAGATTGAGTTGTGTGTTGTTGAAGGTAAGGGGATACTTGTGTAGAAAATTGATGAGTAGCTGCATTCATTGTTTGCTTAAGGTTAGAATACAGTAAAGGATTAAAAGAATTTATTTAGTTAACAACATTATATGGATAAGTGTTCAAATGATGAAACAAATCAAACAAAAAGTCTAAGAATTTTATTCATAAGAATATTTTGTTAAATTGTGATTTAATCTTGAATGTAGATTCTCTCTGTGAAACTCTTCATTGTTCTTCTGAACATATCAAGTGGAATCCTTTTCAGTTGTTCATCTATTCTGCGGCCAAGGGCATTCACATTTGATAGATGAAACTAGGAGTGTAAAGTTTGTTACACAAATAAACCCAAAGCCAGAAATCACATGGGGTTAAATCAGGTGGTCTGGCTAGCCACTCAATGGGACCTTGCTGCCCAAGCCATCTTCCTTTAAGGTTGGTGTTTAGAATACCACAGGCAGCTGCAGAGTAATGTGGTGGTGCTCCATTATGTTGATAAAGCCAATTCCTGCCAACACCATTACTAAACTGTGGCAAAACCTTCTCTCAATATACCTGGTAATAGTGTTTTCCATCCATCATATATCTCGATATGTCAAAGGAAGCGAGTCGTGAATAACCAGTGCATACCCAAACTGTTAGTGTACCTTAGCTGTTTTAATGGGTTTACCTAATTGTATTTTAGGATTTTTTATTTTTTACCCAGTAGTGAACATTGTGTTTGTTTACTTGTTAAACCAAAGACACATTCATCTGAAAATTTGACCTTTCAAAGGAAATCTGGATCACTGTTAAACTTTTGTCTCATTGTTTCAGCAAACTGCAGCTGTCTGTCAGAATCATTGTTGTATATGAGCTGAGAGTAAATGGGTTTGTAATCGTGGTACCCCTGTAATTTCAGTATATTTGCTACTGAAAATTTGGAAATACCCTGAATTCCTCTGTGACTTTTCTCATTGAAGTTGTTGGATCAACTTTAAAACTGGTGAGGACATTTTCTCTTGTTGTTGTCTCCTGTTGCCATTCCTGGCCTTCTGCTTCTTGGATGATCTTTTACCAGGCTCCCTGTTTCCAAAAGTTTGAGCTTCCAGTGTATTGAAGAGTGGTTGCATTTGGTGGTGGTTCATTATATTTTTCTTTAAATAAATGCCAACTTTTCACAGTTATAAGAGAGAGCACATGATACACTTTTTCTTTGTTGCTGTATTCCATCCTTACTGACATGGCACTGACTGGGGCTAGGGCCAAGGGCTTTCCTATTCTAGCCTAGAGTTATTCTTGGCCTTGTATAGTTACTTTGAAAAGTATTGCATGTACTGCAGTGATATCATTGGAATTTATTTATTATTAACAGACTTTTTTCTCACATGTAGATGTTCAAAATGTTTTCAGCTCTGGACAATATAGATGTAACTTTTTTCTTAGTCTAATAGAAAAACTTGAGAACATAAAAATTAGAAAACAGACTTTAGACTGGATCTACAAAAATACTTTATTAGTCATAGAGTAGTAGATTTTTTGGAATGACATACCATATGTGGTGGTAAATAATAGCTCTTTAGGATAGTTTTAAGAAACAAATGGACTTTTTCATGAATCAAAGAAACAGCTTGTAAATTGTGTAAGTTTTGTATATTTTACTGAAAAATTAGTTGTGTCAGCTCCTTCAGTAGTTTTGAAAATAGTTTAATGACAATACTTGCCAACAATTATTTTTCATCAGATATAATTATGGGTGGGCTAGATAGCTGTTGGGACGCTGATTCCAAATATGTTTTTGGTTTTCCTGTAGCATGTTTAGTTTTTGAGATAAGACCGATCATAATATATATGAAATATAATATAATATGCATATAACTAGACAACTCATCCTGCTATAATGCGCCATGTTACAATGCATGTTTGGAGTTACGTGTGTAATTTTTTGACATGATAACCTGTTGTTAAGCACAAAAGATTCGGAGTTATGTGCTATTTGAAAATTAAAAAATACAAAAACTTTTCAAAATGAAATAAAATATGAGTGTAACTGATGCTTTACTTAGCAAATGCTGTTCCCACGTGTTATTGTGTTGTATTGCATTTGTACTGCCAGCTGCACATACAGCTGCACTTTGAGCATTGGTTCAGTTCGTTGCCTTCAAATTGACGTGCATCTATCAAATATTTCTCTCATATCTTACTGCCCTTATATAAGAACAACGAGTGCAGAAAGAAGTGATAGTGCTGAAAGTACCATAGTGTTTCAAAGAAAAGGAAAGCACTAACCATTGATGTTAAAATGGAAGTTTTAAAAAAATATGAAGAATGGTTTCAAACAGCTGATTGCCTTAGCAAATTAATTTCTGACATGGATCCTAATATGGAATGAAGCAGTAAGTTGGGAAGAAAATTGGATGACCTTATGAGCTGTTACAGACAAATTTTTCAAGAAAAAAAGAAATGGGCAAAACAAAAAAACTTTGGACTCCTATTTTAAAAAGACTGAAGCAGTTACCCCTATTGAAGAAGCCCCTGATTGAAGAAGAACCCCTGATCAAAATTGGCGATGATAGGGCCTACAGAATAAAAAAAAACATTTTATCATGCATTTTTTCTGAATTAAAAACCTTTGTTAAATAAATTGTCTCTTAAATTTGTTTATTTCTCCATTACAAAGTAGTATTGGTAAAAAATATGTTCAAAAAGGAGGTTAATAAATTTTTAAAAATTAAAAATAATTTTTGTGGAAGTGATCTCTGACTTATAACATTGTTTCTATGGGAAAATGAGCATGCTATAACATGCCATTTTCCCAGAATGCATCTTGTGCATTATAGCAGGATGAGCTGTATATATAATATAATATACTAGTATATATACAATATACAGGGTGAGTGAAAAGTCCCTGTGCACCTGCAAGAAGTGTAGTGAACCTGTACCTGCACAGTGTTGGAAGTGGACAGGTGCACAGGGACTTTTCACTCACCCTGTGTAATATGTGTCCTTTATATAATATGCATATGTAACTAAATATAATCTATATATAATACTATACAGTCGACCCTCGACTTACATTGTCACTGTCTTACGTAATTTCGAGTTATGAGAAGCCCCCCATTGACTGTAATTGATTCGTCTTGTGTAATTATTTCGTGTTACGTAATAGCTGCGTAATCGCAAATGCAGTGCGTGACCACTCACTGGCAGGATGCTGGGTATTTCATATTATTTCATTGTTATTTTTACTGTGCATTATATAAAGTGATACTGTATGAAGTGATTAATAAATTAAATTAATTTTTTATTAATTTTTAATATATATTTTCTTTTACAGATGGTGTTTCTTAATAATAATTACTAATTACCATTATAATTCTGTTTATATGCAATGTTTTTATCAAAAAATTTAATTATTTTATTATTTTCAATACTTTTTTGGGGTCCTGGAATGGATTACCCGATTTACATGTATTTTGGGGTTCGACTTACATCATTTTCGAGTTAAGTAACTCATCTCGGAACGGATTAATTATGTAAGTCGAGGGTCGACTGTATATACAATATATAATATACATCCTTTATACATGTAGCAGAGTATTTTGTCATTGCAGCTTAGGTATAGGGTTTTGCTTTACCATTTCTGTACCCTTATGTATGGCATTTTGTCATTTCAACTTAGGCTTTTGTTGTCTTGTGGTATTTTAGGTGAGAGCAGTTGCTGGCCACAAATTTGCAAACGTTGCACATGTACACACTTTTATTCTTTGGCGTAAGAGTCACATGTCTTTTTTTGTGTCACCCACTTACACATTTTATTTTTTTAGGTGATTCTTAACCAACTCATTGATCATAATGCCTGAAAAGTGTAAAAATCATCCTGACAATTTCTGTTACATGTGTGGCTTGTTTCCGAGTAAATCACAATGGCATACAATCATGATGGATCTTCGGAAAACTTACTGGCTATACTTTGGCTGTCCACTAGGTGACCAAGATAAGGCATGGGCACCACATGTCTGTACTGCTTGTTCGAATGGATTATGTAACTAGTTGAACCAAAGGAAAAAGTTGATGCCATTTGCTATACCCATGATATTGTAGGGTTTTGCTGATTCTTATTTCTCAAGTCTCTTTATTTTTAAATTTTTTTTTTTTTTTTTTCTAGCCACTCAGCTTTTGCAGCTTCTAGTTAAGTGTGTTCATTCAGTCAATATAGTCAAGCATAGGCAGATACTGTAATTCATGTAAAAGTGCTTAAATCATTGTAATAGGGCATCTTGCTAGAAACAGCTCTGGACTAGTGTTAAAATCTAGTCTAGTATTTAGTCCTGATAGTCCCTGTTGAACTCAAGAAAAGGTGCGATCATAGTCCATTACTGAAGCCAGAAGGTATGTTTTTGAAGTTTAGCACTAAGGATCCAGAACTTAAGTGCTCCTTCTAGGCAGACAATCCAGTGTTGTGCAGGAGTCCAAAGTTCTTGAAGCATTGCAGGTGTGTACCCTTTTCTTGCAGCTTTGACTAATAAACCTTTAATTAAGCTATTGCATATGAATTCATTAAGTGCCTATACACGTTGACTTGTCCAGATAAATTGGGAAATAAACAAGTGAGAACAACTCCAGTAAATACAATACTGTCAAAATCTAGAAAGTTAAAACCCTCCAAAGGTTAAGAAAGTTATTTAGAATTCTAGGGTTTTGTACATAAATCTTTATATGCTCATTATCATAACTAACCTTATTTACCCCATCATCATTTAATTTAAGATTAAAGTTTCTTATTGTCTAGAACCTCCAGAAGAAATTGTAAATAATTACTGTTAAAGTTTTTTGTTGAAGTCTAGAAATGGGAGTTCAAGTTGTTCTATTAAATCAAGTTATAAATAAAACTGAAAAACCTAAATTTCTAGTTTGCTTTCTATAAAATCATTAAATATGGTCATGGTACATGCTGGGGAGATGAGTTCCACATTTAATCATCACAGGGAATGAGACTAGATAAAAAGTCATACACTGGAATAAGGTTTACTAAATTTGGTGATATTTTCAAGTCGAGGGAAAATTCTTGAATTAATTTTTAGTAGCATAGGTTTTGCCTGTACTGTGCTTATTCCTGTTCTTTCTTGTTTATCCTAAAGTCCTTTCTCTTCCTTTTCTGCTTGAACAACTTTTTTCTTGCATCCACTCCTTAACATTCTAGCATATACTGTTTGCTTTCCATTGCTTGAATGCACTGTGGTGTGTGGTGGTCTTGCTCTTCCTGCTTGATGGGTCTTTTGATGGTCCTTGCTCGCTTGGTCTAGTGTGCTGCTTGGAAAAAGATTCTTGAGGACAGTTTCACCTCCTGCTTTCCACTCTATTCACTTTGCCTGTACTTTGTGGCTGGCCAGTAGAATTGGATTCCTACCATAGGAAGAACTGTTTCCAGAGTCAAATCCAGGTGGGTTCTCCAAAAAACTTACTGGTTATACTTCGGCTGTCCACTAGGTGACCAAGATAAGGCATGGCCACCACATGTTATCTGTACTGCTTGTTTGAATGGATTATGTGACTGGTTGAACCAAAGGAAAAAGTCAATGCCATTTGCTATACCCATGATATGGAGGGAGCTGAGAGACCATCATGGCAATTGTTACTTTTCCAATGTTAACATAACTGGATTCTCCATGAAGAACAATCATAACATTGTTTATCCAAACATAGACTCCGCGATCAGACTGATCCCTCACGATGACAATTCTGGTACCTCCACAGCATGGACTTGATTCTTTAGAAGATGAAAGGGAATCCGATGAAGGTGTGATTGGTGGAGATGCAAGACCTTTGACTGATCTTGACTACACACCTGATGAAGAGCAATTGGAGCCAGAGAGGCTTACCCAAAATGAGTTGAATAACCTTATTAGAGACCTAGCCCTCTCCAAAGAGAAATCAGGTGTGTCACTATTGAAAACTAAACCATGATTTGGCGACATTCTTTACAGTGGATGGTCTGCTCTGCTATTGCCATGATATCAATGGACTTTTTGAGAACTTGTCACAGGTACACACACCATCTGAGTGGTGCCTCTTCATTGATTCCTCACAGCGAAGCTTAAAAGTGGTTCTCCTGCATAATGGGAACTTAAAGCCATCCATCCTGATCACCCACTCCATTCATCTAAAGGAGATGTATGATAACATGAATATACTGGTACTACTCAAAGCAATTCAATACAGCACTCATCAATGGAATATCTGTGGTGATCTTAGTCATTGGTATGTTAATGGGCATGCAAGGAGGGTTCACAAACTATTGTTGTTTCCTATGCCTATGGGACAGCTGTGCTACCGTGGATCATTACATCAAACGTGACTGGCATCAAAGCAGCATATACGAGCCAGGAATGGGCAGTGTCCAGTATGTTCCTTCAGTTGATCCAAAGATGATTTTCCTGCTACCTCTCCACATTAAGCTTGGCTTAATAAAAAATTTTGTGAAAGTGATGGGTAAGGCAAATTCAAGAGGGTTTTGATACCTTAAGAAATTTGCAAACATCAGTGCCACAAAATTGAAGGAGATAATCTTTTGTGAGGCCCCAAACTTATTGCCCATTTTGAAAACTTCTATGGTCATATTTAGTGTTATAATTCTCATGGAAACCTGGTTAAATAGTACTATTAAAAACCTGTATAATATAGATAATTATGTTGCTTATCATACTGTAAGAGATGGTCAGATTGGTGGGGATATCTCTATGTATGTGCATCAAACTTACGACTAATGAAGTATTTTCTGTATGTAATAGTGACAATGAAAACCTAATTGTTAATATAAAAGGCAAAAGTAATGTATATTCTGTCCATGCAATATATAGACCCCCAAATAATAATATCAATAGCTTTTTAATTCACTTAGATCAGTGGTTCCCAAACTGTGTTCCGTGGAACCCTAGGGTTCCACAGAGGCTTAACAAGGGTTCTGTGACACATTTTCTAATCAGTCTAATCAGGTCTTAATATTAAGGTCCTAATATTTATACATAATTTTACCTTGTGGCTTTTTGTTAAATAATATTTTATATTCTTATTCTAACTTGAAATGGCACCATCGTGGATTTGGGATCACTAAATAATTTTTGCTAAAATTAAAATCTGCTAAGTATATGTAAATAAATTTTTGCTACTTGGCTAAGTACTGCAAAAGTGTAATTTGGTAGATTTTAATTTTAGCAATTTTATAAAAGATGGTTCTATTAGTAATGTTTTGAAATAAATATCATATAAATTCTGTCATAGTATTTAAAATTTGTCATATTATTTATGACAAATTTTAATATATATATTTTACTCGTGAGAATTTAACTGTAATTAATTTTGAGCAATATGTTTTTGCTAAAATTAAAATTTTCTAAGTTGCCAGTTGATTTGATGTGCATTTGTTTCGTAATTAATTGTGAACCAATCAGTATAACTATAGCCATTGGCGTGGTGCACTGTCAAGTTAATTTCTGATAGGCTTTATTTACTTAAGTGATTTCAGTGTAAAAATTTGTATTGTGTTAATCACTAAAATCTGTAACTGACTTTTCTAGATATATATATATATATATATATATATATATTATATATATATATATACACACACACACACGATGAGTGATCAAAAAGTATTGCTAATTTTATTGCTATGGACAAATAAATGCAAATAAGAAAACCATTTACATATGCTAGTCTTCCTGCCCTCTGGCATCTGCAGTCTGAAGCAAAATCTGCTACCATGAGTCAGTAGTTGGTTGGAGTGCTTAAAAGGAGGGTGTATTTTTGCAGTATGTATAAATCTCTGAAATGGAACAACTCACCTTTGGAGATGAAAGAAATGATTAAAACAGCTTTTGGAAATGATGCGCTCAGTGTAGCTAACATTTACAAATGGCACAAAAAGGTTAAAAATGGAGAAACATTGCTTGAGGACAAGGAATGCAGTGGCTGCCCTTCCACTTCTTGTACAGATGAAAATGTCGAACAGATTTGATTTCTGGTACAAGCAAATGTTTCTTCATTTTTAAACTTTTTGTGTCATTTGTAAACATTAGCTACATTGAGCGCATCATTTCCAAAAGCTGTTTTAATCATTTTGTTCATCTCCGAAGGTGTGTTGTTCCATTTCAGAGATTTATACATAGCGTCGGTAGGGGTGGACTGCCTGGGGTGAGTTGATCCAGGGGCCCCCAATTCCTAAAAAAAATTAAATCATGAAAGATGGATATACATGTTGAAAGTTTAAGTCTTGTTACTATAACACCACAACAGGTTGTTGAGTTGAATTAAAAACAAACCTGTTTTACTGAGGTTCAAAGTGATCCTATGGTTTTGTACCTCAAAAAAATTTTGAGCCAGAAAAACAATTTTTTTTTCAAATTTGCCTGGCAACACTATTTTCAATGTCACTGTCTGGAAATTTGAAGTGAATGTAGGGAAAGGTTTATATTATTAAATTTTAGGAGCCAAAATGGTATATCAGTCCAAACATTAAGTTGGTGTTGACTTTGGTAATGGCTCAACTCACCCCAGGCATTTCTGGTATCATGGGGTGAGTTGAGCCTATGTTTCTCAGTTACAAAAATCCCAGTTTGGATGCCATTATGATGTTAATGCATTTATTATCTTTGCAGATATATTGTTTTCTATGCAAATAAGCTAGCTTGGTGCAGTGCACAGTAAGAAAGGCAAAATGCCTCACACTTACCAGAGAAAAAGAGATCCAGTTCATAAAGATAAGCTCAGTGCTGCAATTAAAGCTGTGAAAGATGATGGCTTTAGTGTCAGAGCAGCTGCTGCGCAATACAAAGTGGATAGGATGACTCTTCAGAGAAGGTTGGACAGACCTGAGCCACGCCCTTCACCCTCAAAGAAATCGGGAGGCCAACTGTCTCTTCCTCGTGAGGCTGAACAGGAGCTTGCCCAATGCATAAAGATCAAAGCCCAATGGGGATTTGGGCAAACGAGGAAGGAAGTGCAAACCATTGTCCAGAGCTATGTGAAGTCCAACATCGATAGTGACACTACTGTTGGCAATCACTTACGTAAATATTGCAAATTCAAGGATGGTTTGCCTGGGGATGACTGGCTCACAGGCTTCATGAGGAGGTATGGACTATCGGTTAAGATTCCTTCAGCTCTGGAGAAAACTAGAAAAACAGCAGCTTAGTAACCCAGAAATAATTTATGAGTATTTTAACAATGTCAAAAAACAAATGAGGAACCTAAACATTGAAGGGCGCCCAGAATGTGTATGGAATATTGATGAAACCTGTTTGTTCACTGACCCACAAAAGACAAAAATCATTTCACCTGCAGGTGAGAAAGCATCACATGTAACGGCAACCTCCGGCAGGGAAGCAACTACAGTCATGGCTGGAATATCTGCTGCTGGAGAGAAGCTCCCACCATTCATTGTCTTCAAAGGCAAGAAGTTCTGGAGCACATGGCAAGGGTCTAAGCCTTACCCTGGGACGCATTATGCCTTCTCGGACAATGGGTGGATGGTGAGTGAGGTGTTTGCTGCATGGTTTGAGGTGTTCTGCAAGAAAGTGACACAGCGACCGCTGCTGTTGGTGTATGATGGGCATGCCACTCACCTAACCTCTGCAGTAATAAATAAGGCACGAACACAGGGTGTCACAATAATAAAGCTTCCACCCCACACCACAGACATGTTGCAACCACTTGACATATGTTGTTTCCGCCCCATGAAAGTGAAATGGGATGCCAGGATTGCAGCATGGCAAGCCTCACACTTTGCCAGAAGGATGACGAAGGCGGAGTTCGTGGACTTAGTTGGGGAAGTGTGGGACGAATGCTTCTCAATGAAGAATATCACCACTGCCTTTCAGAAAACTGGGTTGTACCCAGTAGACCCAACTAAGTACCCCGCTAGCAAGTTCAACCCTGAATTGCTTGAGCTGTACAAAGCTGTCCATGATCCACCAACTGTTCCTCCTCAGCCTGCAACTCCAAGGAAAACTCCTGAACCAAGTTGTCCTGCAGAGCCTCTTCCTTCAACATCTGGCACCAGCAGATCTTTCCAGCAACTGATGGCGGATGCTTTCATAAGACCTGTCAGCTCAACACCAGAAGCACAAGTAAAGCCAACTCAATGGGCATTAGACTTCCACAGCAGAGTGATAACAGATGCTGAGTACTTGGTAGAGATTGAAGAAAAGGAAAGGCAGAGAGCTCAGAAAGCAAAAAAGGTTATAAGCAAGGAGCCAGCTCAAAAGAAACAAAAGACTGTGCCAACAGAGGAGCCAAGCATTAGTGGCACCGATTCAGAAGGCAGTGATGATGTGGACAGTGTATCAGTTTATTCAGAAGATGCAGATGATGAGGGTGAGGAACTGAAAAGTGTAGTGATGTTTGATCAGAAAAACTATGAAGAACAGCAGAAATTAAAAAACATAAGCATCAAAAAATACTATGCAGTGGACTATGGTGATGCATGTTACATAGGGAGAGTGTTAAAATGTTCTAAGAACTGTTTAACTTTTAAGTTTCTCAAAAGAAGTGTTGATGATAAATACGACTGGCCAGTGCGGGATGACATATGTCTTCTGTGGCCCTATAAAGCTGAAGGGGACAACACCTTTCCATATTGTAGGCCTGGACCATTCTTTCCAGGCCTACAAAAAGGCCAAGAAACAATAGACAAACAATATATGTTACATAGCTATGAATATGTTAATAGTTATGTAGCTAGTCTTCCTAGTGTTAGCTAATTTTAGTTTTAAAAAGTTACTCTCTCACAAACGAAACCATGCTCAACTCACCCCCTGGACTGGCTCAACTCACCCCATGACCTGGAGTATACGGTGAGCCACATACTTTTTCCATTTTTATGATTAATATTAGAATTAGCCTATCACCCCTACAGCATAGTATAAATCATTTAGTAACTATCCTTCCATGAAACCATCAGACATGTATGATAGGTATTATAGGTGTGGCATAGAAATATGTAAATTGGCGGCTCAACTCACCACTACCGACGCTACTACAAAAACACACCCTCCTTTTAAGCGCTCCAACCAACTACTGACTCATGGTAGCAGATTTTCCTTCAGACTGCAGATGCCAGAGGGCAGGAAGACTCACATATGTAAATGGTTTTCTTATTTGCATTTATTTGTCCATAGCAATAAAATTAGCGATAATTTTTGATCACTCATATATATATATATATATATTAGGCCGTTTTGAAAAATCGAAATTTATGATGGCTCAACGCACACATACTAAAAAAATAATGTGTCATGAATAAAGACTTCATGCAAAATATTAAGACAAGAGCTTATTGTTATCCCACCCCTCAATGCATATCTATTTTACCCCTCATGAGAAAATTTTCATTTTTCTGGCAAATATATTTATTTTTTGTGATGTCCTCTTAAATTTAGTATATAAAATTCATAACTAAAATTGGAAGACAAGTAGGTCATTTTCAGGAATGGTCCAGTAACCCCCCTATATTCTTTAGAGAGAATTCTAGAAAATTCTTCCTTCAGGATAACTATTCTAGAATTTCCATTTTTCCCTTTATGGATTATATGATGTTTTATTTGCTTTTTCATCTATAATTACTGATATTTTCACAAGTTTACTGTTCTAGAAAGGTTACTTCATGTTAATTTACAACTTTCTTACAGTAATCAAGTCATAATATAATTTAGGTGAGTGATTAATGATTATATTATATTATTATTAAGACTAACAGGTGGTAAAACTTTTTCCCTCAGAATTATGGCAAAAACCAGAAACAAGTGTGAAGTCTGGTTGGTCAGACAAGTGCTGGAAGAGGGTTTTTCTGAGAAGCAGCTTCCAACTAACAGTAATGTCCTTAAACGTCTTTTTTATCACATTAAGGTGGGAAAGCAAAATGTCTCTGTAGCTTGCGCAACTGTAGCCAATGAAGTTATTGCTATGTGGGAAAAAACCTCCTTAATTACATCCCACAAGCCTTATATTGTCTCAAAGCTTAAAAGGCTTTACAATAAGCATGAAGGGCTGGTCAAGAACCGAACTCGACGAACTCCTACCCAAGAGAAGAATGAAGCAGAATTTGTCACCAGCTTAAAGAAGCTTTTCAATGTAGCTCATTCAGAAGTGGAAATGGAAATAAAATTGCAGGAGGATAAAGATTTTCTTAAGGATCAAAGGAACGATCGGAAAATGATTATGGGTCCAGAAGACAAGGAGTTTTCAAGAAAGGCAAAAGCATGACAGATAAGCATGGAAAGAATGGAAAAACTTCGCAGGAAATCAAAGGAAGAAATAAGGCAATTGACAAAGGTTGTGGATCTCAACCAATGTGAAAATTCTGGTTCAGGAGGAAGTGAAGAATCATCTGGTGATGAATTGTTCTACAGAGCACTCTCATCATCATCTTCAAAAAAGGAGAAGCTTGAACCAGGTGTAACGGTTAGGGATAAAAAGTTCTTGGCTGCTCTGGACCGCACTGGAACATCTGCAAGAGCTGCTATGCACATTGTGGCACCTGCCCTTTCAGCTGCTGGAGTGGAAATTGAAGAGATCACACTTTCATCATCCTCTATCTACAGGTCTCGGCGATCAACACAGATGCAGATGGGAGAAGACATTAAAGCCAGTTTCCAACCAAATACCCCTTTAATAATTCATTTTGATGGAAAGCTTCTTCCATCCATGCATGGGGGTAAGATTGATGTAATGCCTTTGTTGTGACTGGTGCAGGCGAATTAGAAAAATGACTGTCTATTCCAAAGCTTATTTCTGGAACGGGAGAAGAAATGGGGAGAGCAGTTTTAGATGTCTTGAAGCAATGGCCACAAGTAAATGAGTGGGTAGCAGGCCTTTGTTTTGATACTACTGCAAGCAATACAGGTATCCATGCTGGGGCTTGTACCATCATCCAAAAGGCCCTTCAGAGATCACTCCTTTTTCTGGCATGCCACCACCATATCCACGAGCTTCTTATCACTGCAGTTTTTGACATGTTTTTCTCTTCTTCGGGTCCACAAATTCCCTTATTCAATCGATTCAGAGATTGTTGGGATAACATTGATCAGCAGAATTACAAGCCCTATGAACCCAATGATCTCACCTCAGAATCTTTAGATCATTGGATCTTGAAGCACAGAGACAAGCTCATTTCTTTCATCAACTCCAAACTTCAAGAGGGCCACACTCGAGGTGACTACAGGGAATACTTAGAACTTGCACTTATCTTCCTTGGTTGTCCAATGCCTAAAACAAATAAAGGCTCTGATAGCAGATTCCACTACCCAGGAGCTTACAGCAGACCTAGATGGATGGGAAAGGGCATCTATTCCTTAAAAATTTACTTATTTAGGAACCAATTCCTTCTCACCCCTCATGAAAAACAAGTTCTGATACGAATAAATGCCTTTTCAGTGACAGTTTATCTTCAAGCTTGGTATACATCTCCAGTTGGAATTGATGCTCCAGCAAATGATTTGGCCCTCCTCAAGATGCTACATATCTACAAGATCCAGGTTGATAAGGAAGTGGGTGCTACAGCCCTCAAAAAACTTCAGAACCATGGTTGGTACTTGAGTGAGGATCTTGTAGGATTTGGCTTTTTCTCAAACCTCGTGACTGAAGATGATAAGGTTCTAATGCTCCACAACCTTCACCACGTGCCTCCTCGAAAAGTGAGGGCAAGAAAGGTGGACCCCCGAATGTTGCAAAACCCCAATGACTTAATAGGCTGGGCTGAAACTCAAGATAGAATTAATCAAAGTCATTAACAGTTGGCTTTTGATATAAAAATAAGATTCCTGAAAAAAATAATTGGTGGCCACCAATGTGTGTCCGGCCACCCCCATTTTTGTAAAAATATCTAATGCCACACTAGCAAAATCAGGAAAATGGCAATATCTCTTCTTTTCTTCTGAACATGCTAGAGAGATGGTTTGCATACCAAAAGATGCAGAATTTGATTTGGAACAAATTATTAAGAGTGGTATTTTTTCATAAAACCTTTAGTTTTTGAGTTATTTTAGAAAAACTAATTTTTGGGCCCATAGACCCCCTTTCGACGGACCTTAGTGACAAAAGAAATTCTAAAATAAGCATGATTTGGCTTTTTGATTACTAACATTGCCCTAAAAGGATGTTGACATGGACATAGTGATCATATGATATGACTTTTCCTTGTTATCTTGCATCCATTATGCTTGATTAAAGAATAGAGGGTGGGGCTGCTTCATGAACTTTTTTTAAACGTAATAAATTGAAAACTTGTTTTTTTTCAGGTGCCTTTGTTATAAGTTTCCAACTGCAATTTGTCATTGAATTCAACATTTGCAATATAAAGTATGACTTCGACAAGGAAAACAGTTGCTAAAGTACTTGGTGATGTACGTTTTATGCCAGCAGAACAGTTTCCTTTAGGGAAATTGCCTACGTTGAAGCAAGTTATTGAAAGGTGTTTGTGTTTCGGAGACTATAAAACAGATGCTGTACTGAGAGCTACTTCTGAGGAATTGCATAAATTGTGGGTCACATATAATGTTTATCCAATATCAGTAAATGCCATACAGAGCCGAGTGAAAACCCAAATAAAGGAATTCAACCGCCTTCTGAAGTATGACAAAAAGAAAAGGGGACCTAAATATCATAAAGATCTGGATGATTTTCTGAAAACTGTAAACGTTTTATTTGACATATATCAACATGATCACAAACTGTTGGCAGATACAGAGAAAAAGCACTTACTAAAAATGACTGAATCTGATTACCAGTTTTATGAGGTAGGTCTGTTGATTGAATTTCAAGTTGTAAATTATTAATTAATATTAATTAATTATCAATTATTATTATTATTAATAATTTGCTACAATTTTTAAAGTGCATTTAATAAGTTAGTAATATCAATAATACACTATTAATGATGTTAATGATAAGTAATATTTTAGTATTTTCTCATTTTTGTAAGAATTTCAATTTACGTATAGAGACCCATAGATAAAAGATACATTTAGTGTAATGAAATATAATCACTGTAGGACCAGAAAACAACTAGGCATGGTTACTGTACCCTGAAAGAAGTCCCAGAAACAGCCACTGACTTAAAATTCAAATCATGGGTTATTCAATCTCAAAAAGCAAAAGAATCGGTTCCTCCTCATCCTCCTGAACCTATGGACATTCCTGAGTTGACAGATAGCGACAGTTGTAATGATTCATTTGATGCAGACTATGTTCCAGAAGTCTCAACATTACAGAACAGAACTAGATTACGCTCATTAGCTGAAGCATGTGACAGGTATAGTACTGAAAGATAAATCTTTTAATACAGCTTAAAGTGAAATCATTGTGACTAAGAGACAGGGTTGTGGAGTCGCACGTTTCAGGGCGGAGTCGGAGTCGGTAAAAAACTTCCGACTCCGACTCCAATTTCTGTGTCCTGTGTCACCCTTAATTTCTAAATCCTAAATACTAACATTTAGGTTATTTAGTTTTTTTGGTCAATAAACCTTATTCATTGATAGCCCCTAGATTAAGTTTTTTTAATATTTTTTTTTTACATTTTCAGAATATACAATTAATATTTATTTAAATATAAAATAAAAATATAAAATTTCACACTTAGTGTGGTGGTGATGAAATGTCTTATTATTATGATAATGAGTGAAACACTAGAAGAGTCGGAGTCGTATATTTAAAATGTGAGGAGTCGGAGTCGGATTTTTAGATTTTTTACAGTGTGTGGAGTCGGAGTCGAATTTTTACAATGTGTGGAGTCGGAGTCGGAAAATTTTGGACCGACTCCACAACCCTGCTAAGAGATTAAGATTACCAATAAATTATTCATTGACAATAGATATGTAAATCTACTTTAAATATCCTAACAGATATCAAGTAAGTGATAGAGCAGGAGCGAGCGGCTATTGGTTCTGCTACATTGGTGGACTTTGGAGTAATCACCCCAGATAACATACAAAATGTTATTGATAAGTATGTTTTTAATCACTCTAGATATTACATTTCTTAGCTTCTGCTATAAGTTCTAAATCACCAGATTTACTATTATTTTTAATTTGCGTCAAAATTTCTATTTTGTATTTATATTAATTAGTTTCAAACAGGACACTGACATTTGTATTTTGTATATTTGTATAATGCTAATGCAGTAATGCATGGCCAATATTTTTGAAATACTTTTCAGAAACAAGTTGAGAAGGGAGAGAGCTGAAAGGAAGAAAGGAAGAAGTGATATTTGAAGATGAAGAGGTGAGGAGGTGTGCTGTCAATAAAGTTCTGTGTCTGAGGGGAGTTATAGAGGATTTTGATGATGAATCTGGTAGTAGCAATGATTTTGCAGGTGGAATAATTGAAAGTGATGATGAGAATGAAGAGGATCATGAAGGTGGTACTGATGAATATCCTGCTATAGATGAGAATGTTAGGGTCTTTAGAAAGCCAATCATCAATTTCAAAGCTTCTGCATACCACAAGCTGTCTGCTATGTCCCAATGGGAAACTGTTCCACCTGTATTAAAAGAATTCAGTAATGATGAACTGCGTGATATCATTAATACCGCGTTGAAACTGGATCACGAGTGCCACAGTCAGAATGTTGAAAGGCACATCAAGCTTGTCACTGAAGCATCCTTGGCTGTTGTAGGTCATGAGCGTAGAGATGGTCTTATTAGAAACAAAATTAGATCACGTAAATTAATGAAAGATTTTGTGTCTAAAAAATATTTTAAGTTCTAGATTATTATTTATCATGCTAAAATATGACAAAATGACAATTTGTTAATTGTATAATTTAATGTTTGGCGTTTTGGAATGTCAAAAAGCATTTTCAATGAATTTAAAATGGCTGATTTTGATTGATTTTGATTGCTGATTGAAAACCACTAATGTCAATTTGCAGCTTGAGAATGTTTTATTGTGTTGACATTCAGTTGAAAGGGGGTCTATGGGCCCCCAAAATTAGTTTTTCTAAAATAACTCAAAAACTAAAGGTTTTATGAAAAAATACCACACTAAATAATTTGTTCTAAATCAAATTCTGCATCTTTTGGTATGCAAACCATCTCTCTAGCATGCTCAGAAGAAGAGATATTACCATTTTCCTGATTTTGCTAGTGCGGCATTAGATGTGTTTACAAAAATGGGGTGGCCGGACACACGTTGATGGCCACCAATTATTTTTTTCAGGAATCTTATTTTTATATCAAAAGCCAACTGTTAGTCACTCTGATAAATTAAAATCAAACAAAAATTATAGTTTCAGCCCGGCCTAAATTGACTTAAAGATTACCAGTTTTGTCACAACTCAAACAAAGACTTCTTCAAGTGTTTGAAAATAGAAATTCCCAAGAAACTTGAAGACATTGAGGAGCACCGTAATCGGGTCATGGCAGTCAAAGTAATCAACGACTGTGCTGAACGAGGAGTCAAACTGGCTACAGAGTTTAATGAGAAGCTCACAAAGAGAGGAAGAGAGACAACTGGCCTTTCAAATCATTGAAAATCGGAGAAAGGAGGTCCCTCAGCCACTGAAATCCCTACATTCTTAATCAATATATGTCTTAACCCTTTACTGCCCAAATATTTTGTAGGGTTAAGTTATGAATGCGTGTATTTGAAAGGTTACAAATTTGTCCTTTTGGGCAGTAAAGGGTTAAATAGAATTTAAGTCGCTTTGTTTTAAAACATTTTTCGTTCAGTCTTATATTTGCTCTAATTATCCATTAATGTAAAAGAAGTGCCATCTGAGGGGTGCCTTTTTATCATTCAAATAAAATGATATTTTGTCTATTTGTTTTTCTTCCTTTATATAAAAAAAATAAAAGTGTGTGCATTTATCAAAATTCAATTTGAAAAATTACCATATAATCATGAAACGGTCTATATATATATATATATATATATATATATATATATATATATATATATATATATATATATATATGCATATAACTGCAATGACCACGCAGTATATAAATGAATTATATATATATGAAAATTATTTCATGAACACGTGAAAAATATTTATGATGAATAAAATCACGAAGGAAAGGAAACACAAAATGGTGCTCAAGCGCTTTCGTCTAATGACATCCTCAGGAACACAAGTACATAAAAGGGTTACAGCCTATATATAGGTTACAGAAAGGAAAAAAAAAAAAATATATATATTATATATACACATGTACATATACATATACACACACCTTACCTTACAACCTTACAAAGGTTCCGCGCGATGATTTCTCATTTCGCGAAGGTCAAGCTTGTCGCCCCTCCTCTCGAGTTGGCCTGGTGAAGTAGAGTTGGATTCTTGCGCTCTCCACCTCACATAGCCAGGTACGCCCGGCTCATCGGGGATTGTTCTGAGCCAGGCGTCTAGTCTAGTCTTTTGAAGATTTCCACTGCAACTCCCTTTGTGTTTCTTAGGCCTTTGGGCAACTGATTAAACAGTTTTGGTCCTCTCGCTACAAAACTATTTTCTTTCAGGGTTAAGGATGTTCCTTGTCTCGCCTTCAATTTGGGAATACGACACAGTCTACCGCTTCTACTTTCCATCATTGTTTGGGGAGTTATGGGATTCAGAGTAAGATTAGGGACTAGTTTCTCCATTATTTTCCAAGTGTAAATAATGGTGTATATATATATATCCTCCTTTCCAGTGAATATAGGTCTAGTTCTCGTAACCTTTCCCAGTAATTTAGTTCTTTGCACCCATTGATCTTGGCTGTGAAGCTTCTTTGGATCCCCTCCAGCTGTCTAATGTCTTCTTTTTTATATGGGGAAGTTAGGACCGAGCAGTATTCTAATTTGGGTATGATCAGGGTTTTCAGTAGAGGAATCATTACATTCCTATCCCTTCGTTTAAAGGTTCTCAATATCTGACCCGTTATTCTCTCTGCTCTGTTTACTGCTATCTTATTTTGTGTTTCAAATTTCGCATCATCTGTCATTACAACCCCTAAATCTTTTGCTCTGGAATTTCTCTGAATTTCCTGTCCATTTGGGGTATAATATTCCATGCACTTTAGGTCTTCTCTTTTTCCGTACCATAATAGCTGAAATTTATATATATATATATATATATATATATATATATATATATACAGGGTGGTGCAAAAGTCTGGACCCATAGGCAGTTTATATGGAAAAAAAGTGTGGCCTGCAGGAAGTTTATTATGAAATGACATTTAATTAACCATACACCAGTGACTAAATTATGTTAAATTTAACGTTCTAGTTCAGAATTTACAATAAGTGTAATGGTATTTCGTATAATCGAGGCATAAGGAAATTTGCGACAACGTGAGGTAGCTCCTTCTTTTGCGTACAAAAGCACAAGCTCTATTCTTTCTGCTATTGTTAACTTGTCTGCCATAGGGTAACAATCTGAAAAATATTTAGTAAAATTATAAACAAAAATTAAATTATAAAAACTATTATAAAAATCGAAAGGTATGTTTTATATAGTAAATTGCCTATGGGTCCAGACTTTTGCACCACCCTGTGTGTATATATATATATATATATATATATATATATATATATATATATATATATATATATATGTGCAATAAACGGAGAAGTAAAAATAAAAATTAAAAATTAAAGGATTATCAGATTTGTAAGGAAAAATATTGATTTTTAGCACAAGATCAAATTAATTATAAAAATACAAATTTATACTGGAAATCTGCCCGGGTTTTAACACACTGCCTTTTATGGTCAAGTTTCGATATATATATAAATAAAATGAAAATTAAAAGTTAATAAAGTAGCATACAAGTTTACCAAAGATTTAGCATTCTACCCTTCTTATCTAAATCTGTTTTGAAGGAATTCAAAACAACAGGATCGAGTTGAAAAAGACCTTTGCTTATGTTGAAGTTATTTGAAAGTTGGATAATGGCAGACTCAAGAATATTTCTATTAACAATGTTGCTAGAGTGGAATAAAACAAGCATTATTCCAATCAATACAGTGGGATAACTCTGACAAATGGACAAAAAGGGCACTGGACAACTGTCCTGTTCTAACGGAATATTGATGCTGTTTTATACGTGTGTGCAAATCCTTTCCTGTCTGACCTATGTAAAAGGAATCACATTGTTTACAACCAATTTTATAGATAATGCCTGAATTATTGGTAGGGCTATTTTTTACTATGATATTTTTCACAATATTGTTATATGAAAATACTACCATACATTAATATCCAAAAGTTTAAGTACATTAGCAATGCCTAAAAAGACCAGGAAAAATGGAAGTACTAAAATATTTTTTGACAAAGTACGAGTGTTATTATTGACACGATAGAAAGTTTGTTTTGCCTTGTTGAGACAAGATTCCATAAACGCAGATGGATAACACAGATCACTTCCAATACCGTTGATTTTTTCCAATTCGGCATCGATGTATTCCGGACTGGTGATCCTAAGGGCGCGGAGAAACATTGATGAAAAAATGGCCTTCTTAGTCGGGGTGTCATGTCTCGAGTAAAAGTGTACGTAGGACAAATTGTTTGTTGTTTTCCGATAGATACTAAACTTAAAACCTGGGCTTTCCCTATGTACATGCACATCCAAAAATGGGATTGAATTGTCTTGTTCCACTTCTAAAGTAAACTTAATGGAGGGGACTTGATCATTTAACTGAAGGAGGAAGTTATCCAGGTCACGATTGTAAACAATGTGATTCCTTTTACATAGGTCAGACGGGAAAGGATTTGCACACAGGTATAAAACAGCATCAATATTCCATTAGAACAGGACAGTTGTCCAGTGCCCTTTTTGTCCATTTGTCAGAGTTATCCCACTGTATTGATTGGAATAATGCTTCAGTTTTATTCCACTCTAGCAACATTGTTAATAGAAATATTCTTGAGTCTGCCATTATCCAACTTTCAAATAACTTCAACATAAGCAAAGGTCTTTTTCAACTCGATCCTGTTGTTTTGAATTCCTTCAAAACAGATTTAGATAAGAAGGGTAGAATGCTAAATCTTTGGTAAACTTGTATGCTACTTTATTAACTTTTAATTTTCATTTTATTTTTATATATATCAAAACTTGACCATAAAAGGCAGTGTGTTAAAACCCGGGCAGATTTCCAGTATAAATTTGTATTTTTATAATTAATTTGATATTGTGCTAAAAATTGATATTTTTCCTTACAAATCTGATAATCTTTTAATTTTTATTTTTACTTCTCCATTTATTGCTATATATATATATATATATATATATACAGGGTGTCCCAAAAAAATGTATACACACTTTAAATACTTATAAAGGCAGTGTTTATTAAAATACATTTCATTTTCAAAATGTAATAGAATCTACAGACATTATTTAATTGTTTTGTCAATGCCTGTTTTCAAACTGACGTCCGTTCTGGTCCAGGCACTGCTGATAACGCGAAGCAATGGAATTGCAAACATCACGAAATATTTCGTTTGGTATTTGTGTGCATTCTCGTTCAATGGCTGCTCTCAATTCAATGACTGTTGCAGGTTTTATAGCGTAGACTTTGCCTTTTAAGTATCCCCATAAAAAAAAGTCTAGTGGTGTGAGGTCTGGTGAACGTGGAGGGTATTCTACGAAACCCCTTCGTCCAATCCACATCCACATCGTGCCAAGTACCACTCGCAATACTCCACTCTTCGGTCTGGATCATCTTCATTAATAGCATGGACTAATCTTGGAATGTAACTTTTCCATTGACAGCGCTTCAAAATGCGTTGGACAGACGATTCTGAAATTCCTACCTCACGACTCGCTTGCCGCACAGATTTTCTTGGACTTTGGTGATACGTTTCCAGTACTCTTTCTTGCTTTGTGTGGCTTGTTGATGCCCATGGTCTTCCGGAACGCTTCTTGTGGACATTCTGAACAGTTCCATCGGCTTCAAACTTATCTCTAATTCGAGTGATGGTAAGTCGCGTTGGTGGATCTGTTTGAAACTCCCTCCTAAACTGTCTTTGCACTTCAACGGCGTTTTCACACTTCCAGTAGCATTTTAGAATGAATTTCCTTTGTTCAAAGCTTAGTCTGACTGCCATTATTAATTCTAATGGGTTTAACTTGGAAAGAAAGAAACATCAATTGAGCTATCAGCTGTTAAAGTGTGTATACATTTTTTGGGACGCCCTGTATATACATATATGTATATATATTGATATGTATGTATATATATTATTATATATATATGTATGCATGTATGTATGTTATTTATTTTTATTTTTTTTGTATTTTTTTTTCTGTAACCTATATATAGGCTGTAACCCTTTTATGTACTTCAGTGTTCCTGAGGATGTCATTAGATGAAAGCGCTTGAGCACCATTTTGTGTTTCCTTTCCTTCGTGGTTTTATTCATCATATATATATATATGTATATGGAGTTGGGGTTGGGGTTCTGCTAAAAAAACCCAAATCTGTAAGGGTTCCAACAGTTAGTAAACTTTGGGAACCACTGACTTACATAACATGTTATACAACTTTCATAAATTGAATGCCATAGTTGCAGGTTACTTGAACATCAATTTGCAATCTGAAGCAATCTCTCATAACTTTTTAAACTTAATGAATTCTTTCTATCTTAGTCATACTATTACCAAACCCACTCAAGTCTGCAACTATGGCAATCGAATAACAGAATCTATGGTTGATAACATATTTGTAAATAGCAATGCCCTCAAATTCTGGAAATATAACCACAAACATCAGTGATCATTTTCCTACTTACGCAATATTCAATAACATTGTTCAGGTTGTGGACAAAACAACTATTGATTACAGAATATTCTCAGTGGTTAACAAAAGAAAATTTATTGGGGCTGTAGAAAATACTCGATTTGACTGTGACAAACCTATAAATGACCCAGATCATATGTTTCAGTTCTTCTATGACACCTTTTTCCATATTTTTAATATTTACTTTCCTTTAAGGAGAAAAACAGTTTCACCCAAAAGTGTCACAAATCCATGGATCACTCCAGGAATTATCACTTCAATAAAGAACAGAGATAAATTATTCAAATTGCAATTACAGAGCAAAATTCCTAAAATACAATATACTCAGTACAGAAACAAATTAACTAAAATAGTTATATTTTGCAATTTTGATTATTATAACAATCAATTTTCAAACATAAAGGAGACATGAAAAACACTTGGACAATCATAAACAATCTTCTCAGAAAACAAATTAAGAAAAATTCAATAGAGAAATTAAATGTTTATAATAAAGAAATTACTGATGATACTGCTATTGCAGACTCTTTAAATGCACATTTTACTTGAATAGCAGATAAGCTTCACTCACGATTACTAAATAATGATCACTCACCTCTAGAATATATACCACCCAGCCCACTAAATTAATTTTCTTTTGTTCCTGCTGCCTCTACTGAGGTCTGGAATATTATTGGTAAATTAAAAAATACAAAAAATAACATTCATAACATTACTGTACCTATATTGAAACTTGTTAAAGATAAGATATCTGTAACTTTGGCTAAAATTATCAATCAAAGTATTTCCAAAGGAATATTCCCATCAATGCTAAAAACTGGTTGTAAACACCCTTTCTTAAAGGGGGTGATCCTACACTAGCAACAAATTACAGGCTGCTGTGTTCAGCAAAGTTTTTGAAAAAATTGTAAAAAGTAGAGTGCAGTGATATTTAGAATCCTACAATTTATTATCTCCAAATCAATATGGCTTCCATAATAATAAAACAATGGAAATGGCTATTTTAAATCTTATGGAAATTGCAAATATAAGCCTACAGTAGCTAAAGAGAACAAAGAAATAATGATATCAATATTTATGGATTCGAGTAAGGTGTTTGATGTAATAGACCATAATATTCTACTTAATAAATTATATTGTTACTGCTTTAGAGGAGCAATCAGTGATTGGTTTAAAAGTTATTAGTCCAATAGATATCATTTTGTATCAGTAAACAAGTTTTGCTCAACTAAAGCCCTTGTCAAACATGGTGTGCCACAGGGCTCAGTTCTGGGTCCACTGCTATTTTTATTATATATAAATGACCTTCCATGTTCATCTGATATACTGAACTTCATAATATTTGCAGATGATACAACTGTCTTTTTTCTTGCAAAGATGTTAATACAGCTAAGAACATATTTAATTCAGAATTCATCAATGTAATGAAGTGGCTGACCACCAATAAACTTCCTAAATACCAGTAAAACAAATTTCATGATTTTTACTAATAAAAGAAATGTATATCTTAATGAACTTAATGTTAATGAAATTGCTATAAAGGAGTGTACTGTAACAAAAATTTCTTGTTTGTAATGCTAGATAAGAATTTGCAATGGAGTGATCATGTAAATTATATCGCAAAAAGATTTCAAAACTCGATGATATAACCAAACTGGCAAATTTTATTTTTATTTACAAGTGTAAGAACAAAATCATTAATTTACAATGGGTAACTCAAGAAATCCACTCGTATCAGACCAGAAATAGATCAAAGCTTGTTATACCTCAATTTAGATTGTTGTCATCTCAAAAACTACCCATTTTCAGTGGATTGAAACTATGGAATGACTTACATGCCGATATAAAAAATATTGTGAATATAAATTTGTTTAAAAGAAAGTTGAAATCCTGATTAATAATGACATACTAATAAAAATCTAGGATTAATGTCCATTAATATTGTTTACTAATTATTAATTTCTCGTGTGTAATCTACTATTAAAAACACATTTCTTGGGATTGTTCAGTTCTTATCTCTCGTGTATGATATTGTTTCTTTGTATGGTATTGGTATAGTGCCTTCAATGGTGACCTTGTATTTGTCATGTCAGTAGTGATAATTTAAGATTAATACATGTTTTAACTTAATAATAGTTATTTATTTATTAGTATTATTATTAATATTATTATTAATAATTAATTAATAACTAGCTGTTTATTTTTTAATAAGAGCCCAGTAAAGCCTAAAGCTTAAGGGCCAAATCAAATAAAATAAATAGTCGAGCTTCACAATTATTCATGTCATTGTAAATTGAGAAGAATGTATTTATTTTATTATTAATAAAGGTTGTTCAGTTATTCGAAATCAGGGAGGTTCTGCAGGATGAAGGCTTTCAAGAATAAGAAAGCCTCAATGCCTTAGAACTAAAAGCTTGGCAGGCTTTCAAATGGATTTGTGGAAACTTCTTGGGTAACCACAAGTCTCCTGCATACAAAGATGGAGTTCAGAAACTGCTCGATGCATATCAAGAAATGGGCTGTCGCATGTCCTTCAAAATACATATCTTGTACATTCACATCTAGATTTCTTTCCTGAAAAACTAGGTATGGTGAGTGATGAACAGGGGGAATGCTTCCATCAAGACATCCAGTCAATGGAAAATCACTACTGTACCAAAGTTTCTGGAATGAAAGTATGCTGGCAGACTACTGCTGGATGTTGTACTGTGATGATTTGGACAAGGTTACAAAAGAAAATCATACTCGCAACATTTTTAGGTTGGTTTACATTTTTTTTATGAATAAAGTTGTACTTTTACGATAAATTGTGCTGAAATTAACACCAGTCATATTTCGATAACTAGATGTGCTAGAGGAAAACCGAAATCAGATTTGGAATCAGCATACAAAACTGGTCTTGAAAAGTGTGTATGCATCTTTGATGAAAGAAAAAAGTTCAATTTTGTCAACCAGTTTAGATGAATTTGAAACTGATAATTTGCAAAGTTCTGTCATGTAGTGTATAGCTTTTGAGTACTTATCTGACTTCGATAACCTTGATAGACCTGAGTAACAACATGTTTGTCAAAATATTATGTAATGTAAATATTCACAGAAAATTTGGACCTAGGTTAAACTAGGTTTGTATTGAGATTAGCATTTCACAAAATTTTGAAAGGATGCTTTTAGTAGGATCATATGAATAGATTTGGAACTCACCATACCAGTATGACATCAAACTATAAATCTTTCTGAGCCTGGGGTTACTGTAACTCTATAGTTTGCAAAGCATCTGATAAGTACTCTACCATCTGTATCACAGTTTTGACACAGTTGCAGGTAAGTTCAGTGAAAAAAGTTTATTTTTACAAATAGGCTTGTGCATCCTACCAGTGATTAAGGGCTGTGTAGAGCTCTAAGGTACAAAGCTGGGCACTTGCGTTTTTTTTTCGGTACTACCGCACTACCAAACCGGTACCGCATAACGCAGTACCGCAAAGGATCGCTGAAAGTACAGCAGTACCGCTACCGCATTTTTTGTGGTACTGCGTTATGCGGTACCGGTTTGGTAGTGCGGTAGTACCGCAGTACCGCAAAAAAACCCGCAAGTGCCCAGCTTTGCTAAGGTATAGCTACCAATTAACTCCATCTGTGGATAGGTGACAATTGGCCTAATTAACTACTTTGCAGAATAGCCTAGGCCCAAGGGGTAGTATTTTTTGGCCTGTTTTCAGTGATTAATCAACCCTTAGAGTTCTTAGGATTAAATAATAAGCACCTGTGTATTTACCCTAATTTTTCTGTTTTTATTTTAAAGTTCATGTAACTAGAGATTAAAACAGTAAATAATAAAAATTTATTGTACCAAGTGCTTCCTCTACTTACCACATTGCTTTCATGTAAATGTGAATGTAAAGAAATTTTTTTAGTAGGCTATATCCTCTGGAGTCCCCTGTGTCCACAAATGTGGACAATTAGTTTCTCCTAAAACTTCCCTGAGGACTCAGGATATAAATATGAGATGAATCACTGGAATCTATAGTAAGTTGGAGTGGGAGTGTCTAAGAATTCTCTGTTAAATTGAGGGTATTTATGAGATACTGTGAGATACTGGGGAACATCTACCCATCTTCTCAGATGGTGATGCTTTTTGGGTTATTACCTATTCATTATACCTGGTGAACACTTCTGAATAACGTAGGAAATCTGAATCAGATTTACTAGTTAACTATTTGGGGTACTTTACAGGAAACCATCTGACATATTCTGCATGGAACATATTATAAAAAAAACTATATAGGGTTATGGTTTGATCGCTGTCACCCTCATCCATTGGAAATTTTTAGCAGATATTGGTGGAGAGCTGATGATAAAAACCCTACATCTTTTCATTAAAAAATTGTTTGTGGAGGTCTTCCAAAGACCTTGTTAAGTAGTGTTCTTTTGGAGGTTAATATTCAATTTATATATCTTCAGTATTAAGCACTGCCTAATGGTAAAAAAGGAAATTACCATACCTTATTATTTTGTTGGCCCTTGCTTCTGGTTGTAGGGTGCATGGCTGTCTATTGCACCTCTCTTTCGATGTAGGTGATGAGGTTACGCAATGAGTTTATTCAGTTTAATTAATATAGGCATCACTATATTTAAATGCCTGAAGGAATAGGCCTATCTTTTTGTGTTATTAGTTTTATATTATTAGGTACTGGTATTCACTCAGAACTTATAGGAAGATTAAGCACTTCTCCCTTGCCTAAAGCATCACTCAAAACTAGGCAGCTCTGGCTGCTGATATAAATTGCTTTGTCTTAAAAATTTGCTGACTTTACAAACTCCCTAAATATTTAATTTTTGTGTTTTCATTATTTCTTCTCTCAAAGTAATTTTTATACAAAATAATGCATTTTTCTTCTTATGTGGACCCAATGCCTACATATTGGGTTCTATGCGTGGCAATTATTTCCATTCCCAATAGGCTATGTTGCCAATCCTGAGGCATTTTTATAGTTATTTAATTCAATAAATTAATGATTTGTATTTAATTAAGAAATAAGGTACCACATATGATACCATGTTGTAGGCATGTATAGTTTTTCCATACATGCATGTGAAATAGGGGATGTTGCACAAAAAGGATATGCCAGTTGTAAAAGAATTGTTTGGAGTCATTTCTATTTCTGAGTGCATGATATTGTATGTAATCACTCTGGGAAAAAAAGGTCCTAGTCTTTGGTATTTTGAGACCACAATAACTGGTTTATGGCTCTGTTAGCATATTCTAACATCCTCATTAGAAATATGGTTGTACAGAGTGGTTAAGACGACAAATATATACCAAACTGTTCAAGGGCAGCCCTGAATTCCTTATAAATAAATTCAGGGCCATTGTCTCATAATAATCTATCTGGAATCTATGGTAGAAATGTAAAATTTTTTGTTGAAACCATTTATAACTGTAATAGGTCCTTCTTATTCCTAATTGGAATCACTGAATAACTTGGAAAAGTAATCACTCGTAACTAAACAACATTTATTGTCTTGAGCAGCTTCAGATAAAGCTATCAAGTCTACAAATATTAGCTCAGTTTAGAAGTATTAATTTTTAATGTTGGTGGACCTACTATGGTACCAGTAACCTTAACAGATTGGCATACAGGACAAGAACTACAAATGTCTGAAACTATCCTAGAAATGTTAGGACTCCAAATCCTATCCTTCAACAATGTCACCAGTTTATCATTCCCCAAGTGAGCATAGTCATGATGGAAGGCAGTGATTAAAGTGATCAGAAGAGAGAGTGAAAGAAGTAGTGTAAAATTATTCATACTTGTGTCATGGTACTTAATCCTTTTGCTGTGTTGAGTATCAATTTTGATTCTCAGGTGGTTTGATGGACACATGTGAGTATTACATTTGATATGCAAAGTCAATGTTTTGAAATTGCATTTTATGAATATGTGCATACCATTTGGACTCTGATTGCTTCTAGACACATGAGAAAAATGTTATTTTTCTTTCAAACTATTGTTGAGACCACTGTTGAGAATTATATTTGACTCTCAAAGTGTTTACCAATAACTTCAATTCAACCTTTTATGCATAATGTAATGATGGGAAAATAAAACAATTTTGTTGAAAAAATCTCGTATTACAATTAATATTCCATTATGAGAAATAAAAAATGAAATTACATTTTTATGGCAATTTTAATATGAAAACCTGAAAATAAAATATAGTCTTCAATAAAACCAAATTTATTTTTCCTTTCTATGCTTGTCATAGAAGCAGGCAAGACAAAATGCTTTGTTGCATTGTGTACACTGGGTTCTGACTTGTTTTGCTCTTTTTTGTGCTTCTGCTCTGCTTTCGTTCTTTGATAAGTTTTCATAGGTAGCAAGAATGGCATCTCTTGCGAACAGATTTGTTACCTTCTTTTCTTGGAATAGGGGTCAAGTAATGCATTAGTATTGGTCCAGTAGTCGAATTTTCAATACTTCCAAGTAAAGAGTGCAACAGATTTTGTGAAATTAGCAAGTATACTCTTCCTTGCAGGGTTATAATCTAATATTGCTGTGCTAATAAGCTGGAATACAACTTTTCTGTACCATTTCACACACTTTCTTGCTGGACTGTAATATTCAATCATTTGGTCAGATAAGTCTATCCCTCTTTTAACTGTTATAATCCACTAGATACGATAGATGGCTTCATAACTGCTTCTCCTCCACGAGTTGTTGTTCTTGTTTCCTTGTAGTCAGTTCCATGAAAAGTTGAAATCATGAGTCTTTTTTGTCTTGGTATTTTATGACTCTGATTCCATCCTGGTCAACCACTCCTTTCACTACTCCTTTTCGAAGTTTCATTTCTTTCACATTTGCTGGTAAGTTTGTTCAGTTTTTTCTCAGAGTACCACAATATTTGGTATTATTAGCCTGTAGATATCTTGCAAGTTGAGTACTGCTATAGGGTCATTCCATGTCGGTTCAATGGAATTTTGGGTCGAAAAAAACGTGACCATTGCCAATTTTTTTTAAAAATTGGCACACTTATAGATCTCAGTGAGAAAAACAGAATGGCACTTGTTTCAACACTCTAGGTCATATGGTTCCAGAGATATGGCCATTCAAATTTTGTAAAAAAAGGTCAATTTCCAAGGTCATACCATATTTCAACATGAAATATCTCAGCTCCTATTGCACTTAGAGAGACCATTTAAACACTATCTTAAAGCTTTTAAGCAGATCAACAACTTTGTTTCTATTCATATTTTACCTCAGTGGTTGTCAAAAAAAAAAGTTTATTTTTGACCTTGTGTAGGTCATTTGATGTCACAACCAATTTTTTTCTCCTTTCACCCAATTTTGGGTACATATGTCTACCTTAACCTAAAACAAGATTTGGAGCGCGGTTTCTTTGGAACTGTTTGAGCTAGTGTGTTGAGAAAAGTACCATAAGATTTGTCTCATTGAGATCTATAATGTCTGCTATTTTTAAGACAATTTGCCTTTTAATATGTATATTAAAATAACCTATTCCTTTATTTTTACCAATTGAGTTATAAGAACTGATTCTTGTCTAGCTGGGTGAAACCATGAAAAAAAAGGCATCAATATAACTTTATATTTAAGAAAGGCAGCTATTAGATGCTTACAATATATTTTATGGAAGCCATTATTGTTCCATTTATAATAATAATAAAGTATTTGTATACGCCTTAGACAAAAACTGAGATCATTATTCAACAGCAGTTTCACTATTCAGGCATTTCCCCAAACGCGGATTAGGAGTTGAAAGCACTCCCTTCTCCCTCACCAAACTTTGCTTGCCTAGCCATGTAATCTGAGCACTTAAATTCTTCTCTGATCTTTACTTGTGTCCATCTTTTTGGTAGGATAGTAAGAATTGTCAGTTTTTCACTTTGACTTGTCACTTGATTAAATTTCTCTTTTAGTTGTTGAAGAATCTCCAGTTCTATATTATCTGAGTCACTGCATGAAATTGGTTGTTTAGTTGCAAGTTCAAGCTTTCTTCACAACTCCTATTTTCCTCAACTTTCTCTTTGTGTAACCAGTGCTGTCGGAGAGTTTACATGGTTTTATTGGGGTCTCATCAAGTGTGGCCAATGAAGTATTGAATTTACTAAGCTCGTACTGCATTTCAACTACATTGCTGCGGTGGCTGCGTAGGCCGTAGTCCCCAAGTATCTGTTTTGTCAAACCACCCAGCACCTTTTCATGTTTCTGGGTTCGGGATAGTCAAGAGACTGGGCAAAGATGTAATCATCTCTGGTATCTAGGAATGCCTTTCTGGTCAGTGGTTTATTTCCAGGAGATTATTCAGGTCCGACTCGCACGTTAACTGTAAAGGACTTCCCCTAGTTCAGGTGTCTCAATCTGACTCTCCACCGAGTAGGAGACCCAACCACTCAAGAGTCCAAGAAAGGGCTGGAATTCAAAGGTAGACCTAATAGAAGTAAACTACTCATTATGTTCTTCTCTTTATTATATCTGTAATAAACAACTATTCAGTGTGACATTATAAACATAACAAAAGGACTGGCAATGAATCACAATTAACAAAACCTCTGGAGCCCCAATAACACTTAGGTAGTGAGATTTGGCAGAAGTACCGGAAATGACTTGCACAGAATGTTAACCCTTGTCCCAGCCTAGCTACCCTCCAAACTTGACCCCCGCCTTTATGACGAGTTTCAATTCCTTTATTGGCTGGCTAGTTAGTAGGGTTAGGGTCACAGGCCTGATTTCAGGGCAGATCCAGTGGCCAACAGTGGTTGACACAAACTGCGTAGCTCCCACTGGATGGGATCCACAATCCAAACGATGAATCTGGACCACGTGAGTTGAATCCCAACTGGTTTGCCTAGACGACACAAGATTATTAGTTACATGCACCAAGCACCATTAATCACAATAATAACATAACATAACATAACAGGCAATTAACCACAAACATTAACTGGAATCATGACTTCATAATTGATCACTGGAAAACATAATTTACTCATGAAATCAAAGCACATAAATAATAAATAACCAACATAAAAAATAATAACTAAATATTGACAATTATGGCAAACCTATCTCTCATGAGTTAATCAACCTATAACACTAGGCAACAAATTTCAACTTTTTTTTTGTTACAGACACGTGAACTACTGATTCCTACTAAAGCGCTGATGCTGATTTCAGATCTGATATCAAAATTTCTCTATCACGTCCAGATTTTGTGTAACCGAAAACCCCTATTTTTCATTTTTTTCTCACCCGCTTCTATTACGAAAGCCGTCTAAGCTACTTTTCCGTGCCACGTTTTATGTTAAGCATACTTAAATAATTAGTGAACAGGGATGTCTTTCCTCCTTTATTCTGGCTTAAGACAGACAGTGGAATTCCGCTGGCGGAGTTACCACCCCTGCGCCCAACCATCCACCCAAAGCGCGTTAGTATTTTGTTGTTACTACTGAAAGGCAAATTCCTGTTCTTAAGTGAAACTTTGGTGTGTCCTCTTCCTTTGTCGCTTGTAGGATGATGAGCTCTCCTTCTGCAGGAACCAACAATAATCTCCCATCATATTTGGGTTGAAATTACCTTGGTATCTGTTTTCCATAACAGATCTGTTGGTGGAAGCGCTCACCTGCTCGTCACTTACAGCCCCAAGGTTGGCCGGGAAGAAGTCAAGATGAGAATGTAAAAATGAATTTTCAAAGACATTCTGCATCCCATTATTTCATAAGATTTAAGCATGTTTTTCTACGAGTTTACGGTGGTTTTCAGCTTTGTGGTTTCCAAGAAAATTTTTGACAACTTCAACGAAAGATGTCCATGCTCCTAGTTCATTCTCATTTAGGTTAGATGGAAACGATGAGTCGTGGATGACACTGCGGATCTGTGGTCCAGTGAAAACTCCAGCTTCTAGCTTAGCATCTATCAATATTCCTTTGAATTTATCCTTTAAATATTGGAAACCACTACCTTGATGATCCATACCCTTCACGAAATTTTTCATAAGGCCAAGTTTAATGTGAAGTGGTGGAAGATGTACTTTCTGAGGGTCAATAAGTGCTGGGTGTTTCACATTGTATTTACCAACAACATGTTCAGTTCTAGATGGCCAATCATGTTTTTTGTAGTGGTTCTTGTCATCTCTGCTGTTACATAGACACAAAAAGCACATATGCTTTGTGTAGCCCAACTGTAACCCAAGAAGTATGATACAACTTTAAGGTCGCCACAAATATTCCATGTGTGGTCCTTATATTTGATGAGTCTTAGCAGCAGTTTCATCGATTCATAAGTCTCATTAAGGCCAGTGGCATGTGCTACAGGTATTGAAGGTTTTTCATTGCCATTGTGCAGTAATACAGCTTTAAGGCTAGCTTTACTAGAGTCAATGAACAGTCTCCATTCTTTTGGATCATAGCGACAGCCAATCCCTTGTATCAGACCACTGATATCGTGGCAGAAACAAACGTTTTCTTCCTGTAAGTAAAATGATGAAAACTGCAAATGGCGATGGCGGAAATGGGAAACTTTGGTGTTTGGTTGGAGAAGATTAAATTCTTGAAGTCTTGAACCAAGCAACTCTGCCTTTTCTTTTGGTAATTCCAAATCGCGCACTAAGTCATTTAACTCCGCTTGACTTAACAAATGTGGGGAAATATTTGCATCTGGAACATATATGCCATCTTTCCCTGTTTCTATATCACTAGCAGAATCTTCAGATGAACTGCTGTCTGTTATCGTTGCTGGTGGAACTGGTGGTGGATTTGTTTCATCATGTGGTACTGGTTTCATTGCTGATTTCGCAGTTTGGGTACGTGATCTTTGATTTGTTTTTCTTTGTGAAACCAGCAATCTTTGTCAAACAAAATAACAATCATTGAAGTGATTTTTCGGCTCACGCCAAACCATGGGGACTGAGAATGGCATAGCTTTTCTTTTACCATTCATCCAAGCTATTAACATTGCATTGCACTGTGCACAGCAATATGTGGTGCCCAGTCCCTCTGTTGGTCTCCTAACTTAGTCAAAATAACACTTGTAGGCAAGTTTAATCTTTGTTGTTATGTTTCTACGTTGTGGCTTAGTGTATATTGTCCACAGACAAGCAGAAGTTGTCTGGGTGATTTACACAAGCACGTCTATTTGATGCCATTTTTAATTACCATACAATATCTGAAAAATGTAGAAAGTAATTATTACGATGTGCAAAATAAAAAGAAATACACACCGTAGTACAAAACAAATGCTATAAAAACACACAAGTCACCACAACCTGTCACTTGCTCATCAGCAGAGAGCTTCAACAACCGTTCTGCTTGACTGTCACGTAGCGACTGACCGTTGGCCATTGCCCGTTACTATGCTCTTGACTCAGTGTTGCCAACTCGGGCTAAATTTTATTTATCAAAATTGTTCGAATTTGTATATAGTTGGCAAAAAAAATTGCTTTAACCTTGAAAAGCAAGTTTCATATTACTGGCATTAAGCCGATTAAAACCAAAATCTGGACGTGGTAGAAAATTTTACTAAAAGTGATTTGCATTTTACACAAAATCTAGACGTGATAGAAAAAATCTAATTATAGATTTGAAATCAGCATACCGAAATTAGCTAGGAGCACCTATTTGGTCTTCTGTAACAAAATCTTTGTTGCCTAGTGTAATCAGTGCCAAACAAGCATGGGCAAAAACCTACGGTAACTCTGGAATAATATGACTGGTGACTAATGATAATGATGGTGAAATACAAATGACAACACCACAATAACTAGGAATAAAGATTGTGAACAAATTTTTATTCCTATTGTACTCTAGCCAGGGATTACAAGGATTACGAAGACATCATACCTTTAAAGGCTTTCCACACTGCCTTGGCTTCCAACAGGACATGTCCGTATTAATGGTCTACTCTGGTTTCATAACCTTAATCATAAATAGTCTGGATGTTACGCTGGGGGGGGGGTACCATTATAAAGGATACTAACTAAACTCCTGTGGGGAGAGAAAAACTTGAGAAGAACCAGATAGGACTTGAAAATTAGGGTGAAGTTTTTGTGAAAAACTCCACAACCCCCAAAAGGGGAATTTGAAAATCAAAGGGGAGGGGGGGGTGAGAAACTTCACAACTCCCACATTCCTTCCCCCTAAGAAACCCCTCTCAATTCTTTCTTCCTTCATTTAAAACTCGATAGTACCACAAATTATTACAGACTTATTTAATAACAATTGCTTTACTCAAACTGGCCAATTATAACAAATAGGGAAAAACCATTTACATAACCAAGTCAACTTAGCAAAATGCCCAAATCTCACTATTACAGTAATCAATTTGATGCCACTAACATTGTAGGGGACGGTGGGGTAAGACGGACCCATGGGGTGAGATGGAACCCCCCCCCCCTCTAAACCCAAGCAGAAAGGGTGAGGTTCAGATATTGGTTGCTAGATGTCCTTCATGTCATCAAACAAAAGCATGACACAAAAGAAAAAAGCAAAGCAAGCGAAAGCTGGGCCATCCTCGGCTCATGACAGTGACAGTGAGGATGGAGATTCAACCAAGTGCTTGTATTGCAATGACACATTTGGTAAAATTTTCTGTGCGAGGGGAAGGGTGGGTTTGTTGCGCCATTTGCAAGAGATGGGCACATGAGGAATGTGCAGGGGTAGAGGATGATGAGGAAGAGGTTTTTGTGTGAGTTGTGCCAGTAAGGATGGACCCCTTGGGTCCATCTTACCCCGTGATTCGTTTTTGGTACAATAAAAATATTGATTTGGTAAAATCTCGTGTTTGTTTTTTCCTCTAAAAACCGTGACCAGGGTGTGGACTTTAAATATAACACCCCAAAGCACCACCACAACCCCTAAAAACCCCCAAAATTATATAAATGTGGTTTCTAGACTCATTTTTGTGTTAAGTAGTCCGTCTTACCCCACCTTCCCCTACATTAATTCCAGAATATTGTAGCTACCACTAAACCGTATACATTACTTCCAAATATGTACATGGTAAATACTGGCATTTTCTTTTTTAGCACCACTTTTGTTTCACTTAACCTACACATTGTTCACTGGTATAGCCTCCTTGCTTCTGGCACAACCTACAGTTTCCACCCAGAAATCCTCTAACTATGTTTTTCGTGCTTGATTCACTTCACTGTCTCTATTTCCCTTAACACTGGATCAAGAGACCAGGATCCATAAATTTGACTGTAGCATTCTTCCCACACTATACCATTGAGGAAATCTGGCCAATAACCCTTTTGTTCATCCACCACTCCAGCCAGGTGTATTCACTCAAACAAGTTTTTTTTTTTTTTTTTTTTTTTTTTTTTTTTGAAACCAGAGTATCAGTAGGAACAGTGAAAAAGAAAAGAAGGAAAACCAAATCAAGGCTAGAAGTGCCACCTTATTCCTGTCAAAGGAAACAAAATGAAAGAAAAGAATGGGCCAAATCTTCACTCTAACCCTCCTGCCGCCCCCCCTCCCCCCCCAAACGACTGGAATGTCAATTAGTAGTAAGTCAGTAGCATGCATCATTCCATATCTTTCCCTCAGGTTTATCCATGCTGCTTACTCCCCTAGAACAATTAATTATTGACCCCTTCAGAACAATAGGTTCACTAACTACCCCTCCCCTGGTTATACACCCAAAATAAAGCAGAAATCAATGAATAATCCATTCTTACATCCCTTTCGAGGGCTGAGTACATTGGGTATCCTCTCACAGGAAAGACAACCCCAAATGTAGTCATTTTAGGGTGCATTTTATAACAGATTTACCCACAATACTTCACTTCCGTTTACTCTGTTGCCTCTGATTCTGTACTCAAGGGTCTGTGGTTGTACATTTGGTAATTCTGTAGGATTGCCACAGGAGCATGTGAATGGCTGGTTGAGTCTTGACTGGGTTAAGTTAAGTTTCTCTGATCGTGAAGTCTTGGTCTCAGTTTGGAAATGACGATGATGGCTAGTCCAGGCACGAACCTTTTGTCTGTACTCATTTAGTATCTCCTGACATGTGATGAATCCTGAATGCACAGGGCTAAAACTAACATGGCAAGACTGAGATTGAGGAACTTGAGGTGAGCCGGGCATGGAATCAGTGAACCCAAGGAATGAATTCTCCCAAGTACTCAATGTATCATTAGCTAGGTCTAGCAACTGTTGTACAAGTATCAATGATTGCCGGGCCAATTTTAATCCATCTAATGGAGCATCAGCTTCCAGTGTGACCATATGTTCATGCGAATCTGTCACATTACCCTGGACCTCAGTTTCCCCAGACTCATTTTCAGAAACAGTACCCCACAACTGATTTTCTTGTAGGGGGAATATGGTTTGGGGACTCATGAGGCAAGACTCACTAATGGGAGTACTGGAGAAAATTCATTCTAATGACCTTGCCAAAATTGGAGAGTTCTCATAACCAAGTGAAGGTATATCATTACCTTCTGACTCCTGTATAGTTCGAAAAACTTGCTCCCCTGCTGAATGAGCCCCGGCCTGAATCTCCTTAATTGGTGTCTGAAAATCTGTCTCCTCTGAATGCTGAGTAACTGGAGGCACATCTCCACAGTTTAGCTCCACTGGCGGACACCCTTCCATTTAGTAGTTGTCTCAGCACTAAAATTACTGGTCCCATCATACTCCCAACACTCTACCAAAGGGTCTCTCCAGGTAATACTTTGTTGTGCAATCAGGAGTGTATTCAACCGGTGATATTTCTCTGAAGAAGAGAGTTCCTCATCTGTATCTTAAGCACTGGTCCCATCACTGGAGTTCCCCGTGAAAACTACCCAGGATTCCACTTCAGGGGCACCAAAGTCCTCAAAGGAATATTCAGGGCCATCATCTAACTCACCCTTACACCAGGGAAAGGGTATGTGTGCGGCAATTGATGGTAAGTCCGGGATCCAGGTCTCAGGTGTCTCAGATACTTTCTGCAATTCCTGTTCTCTCCTATGCTTCTGTAGATATTTTGGGGGTTCATGCCAGGCCTTCAAATGGGTATGATGTGCTTTTATAACTTGGGGGGTGCCCTCAACAGTTGACGTAGTCAATTCATAGGATACTTTGTTACTGTGTACTTGACTAACCTTGTAAGGACCAGTATACTTGGGGGAGACTTTCCGCAAGGTGCTCTGGTCACTGGTAATGATCATCTTAACTATTTTCTGGCCAACCTGGAAGGGTGCAAACTGTGGATGGCCCTCCTTCCATATTTCCCGCAACTGAGGGGGAACAACTACAGTAGCAATATTCTGGTGACGTTGTTCCAAGAGAGTCGGTGGGGGTGGTCTTTATTTCAGCATGGAAGGTATTGTTATAGGTAATCACAGCTGTTACCAGATTCGTATCCCATTCCACTCTTGTTTGTCCCAAGCTCCTCAAGAACTCTCCAATAGTTCTATTTACATGTTCAACAGCAGCATTGCTAGCAGGCCTAAGTGGACTAGTATAAACATGCATAATCCCATAGCAATCAAGGAACTCTTGGAACTGCTCTGAATGGAATTCAGGCCCATTGTCTGTCAGGAGCCTCCGAGGAATTCTTAACAAGTTGGGGAAAATATCATGCTCCATCAACTGGATAATGGTAGATGACCTTTTTGTTCTTAATGGGCGAGCCACAACCCACTTGCTAAAATGGTCAACCATCACCAGACAACCAAGGTACCTTAGCTGGGTGCGTGGGAAAACCACAATATCAGCAGCCACTAATTCAAGAGGATGTTCAGTTTTTATTTTCAAGGTTGGTGGGATGATAGGCTGACTAGCTACTTTATACAAATCCGGTGCCACACAAACAGTCGCAACGCTTCCACCAACTTATTACGCCCAATATGTGCCATTTCCATGTGGAAACTGAGGGCCATATCCACGAGCAATGTGGAAGGTACTACACAGCTAATATACCCAGTCCTACTTTGATGTACTATCACCCCACTCCTTAACTGTAATTCCCGCCAGTTCCGCTTAAACGGCCTCAAGGCAGGTTTTCCCTCTGGTAGGGGCTTTGACTGGGCCAATAGCCCATGCACCTGTCGCAACAATCGGTTCCGTTTTTGCATTAGAATCACTGATTCTGAGTCAAGCAATCTCGGTTCACTATCCACTTCTTGCCTTCCTCAAATACTGAACCCAACTCTGGCTCCTCTGCTTCGATGTCTGGTACCTCTTCCTCCATGCATGCTGCCTCCTCTAGCGCCTCTACTCCAAAACATTCCACTAACTCTGGGTCTCCATATGACCATGCAGCTACATCAAACTTCATTTCAATGTCAGCCATAATTAGATAGTTTGAACCTAACAAGAAACGTACGGGAGACTATTCTCTGGGGCTACTGCAAAAGGTAGTTGGATCTTTTCATCTCTACCCTGAATAGTCAATTTTACTAGTCCTTGACAGGGTACCAATTTCACACCAATCCCAGTCAAGATTATCTGGCAAGGCTGTACTGATATTCTTCCTCTTCTCTCGCTTTTAAACTCTTGACCACTGACTCGGATACTAAGCTAATCTCTGCTCCTGAATCCAACATAGCACAGTAATTGACTGCACCCAACTGTACCCAAGTCCAAGCAACGGGTCCTCCCTGGTGTCCACAAGTGACCCTTTCACCCCTGGCTTCTGCAGTAACAAATTCCCTTCACACTGCTCTATATCACTTTTTCCTACCTCCTGGCCAGTTTCCTGCTCCACCACCACCATCAACTCTGCTGGCTCAGCAAACCACTTGTGTGCTATCAGTGGATTGTAATGTACTCCAGATATACACTGCAAATGGACCCTTCTTTCTGGGGTATCAGGGACAGTTACATCCATAACGTACACAACTGGCTTTACACCATAGTGAACCCAAACCCTCAAGGAATAACAATGGCTTGCGGCTAACAGTACTTCTGGAGTTACCAACTCCAGGTTGTCTCATCATCTTCAGGTCTTTTATGCGGCGGCATTATTTGACAAGCGATACCTCTTGGGAAAGGTGATCAATTCATCCATCAGCTCTCTCCGTAATTCCAATGGGTGTTGTGGAGGATTCCAAGGTGGCCCATGCTCGTAATGAATCCTGCAACACTTGTACTAGGCTAATAAACAACGAATCACCACCTCCATCAACTTTCATGAGTACTCGCAGTCCAGGTGGTAAGCGATTAGTGAGGTGTTCTGTCTCTCCAGTTGGTCACTCCCAGCAGGTGTATTCGTGACAATGCATCTGCAGCTCCATTCTCAGTCCAGGGCGATACCGAATTTCAAACTCAAAGTCAGCGAGATCTTCATAAGTTCGGGCCAATCTACTATCAATCTTCATGTTGCTCAGGTATTCTAATGGTTGATGGTCTATACAGTACAAAAGGCACACCATATAGAAATGGGAAATGTCTTCACACCCCATCTTAGGGCTGCCAACTCCCGTTCTATAACTGAGTACATTCTCTGGGCCTTGGAAAAGGTCATTGATGCATAAGCAATCACCTTAAAATCACCATTCTGTTTGTCCCAAACAAGCACCAGCGCCAACCCCGGAAGCATCCACATACAGTTCCAATTTTTCAGCTTCAGGTCTGTAATCTGGATAGGACAGTTGCACTTCCTTAACCAAGGCCTCTTTCACTGTTGTAAAAGCCTTGTCCATCTCCAGTGTCCATTTCAATTTTTCTCTTGATCTACCTCCAGTTAAATGAGACAAAGACTTTCACTGAACAATCTGGTACAAACTTTCTCTGGAAATTCACTAAACCCAGAAATTCCCTCATCTGTCGAACAGTTTCTGGTTTTGGGAACTCGTGCACTTCTGCATATATTCAGGGATTTCCGCAAACCTTCTCTCCCAACCAAGTGTCCCAAAAATGCAACCTCAGGTTGGAACCATTGACATTTCACAGGTTTGACCTTTATGCCAGACTTCTCCAGAGTATACAGGACTTTATCTACCAGTTGAAGATGTTCTTCGAACGACTCGCCCATTATTAGGATATCATCAATGTAGATGATAACTCTACTTCTTGGAAAACCATGTAACACTTCTTGTACCATCCGTTGGAAACTAGCAGGAGCATTCTTTAATCCAAAACTCAGTCGCTTAAACTGCCAATGCCCTCTGGTGGTTGAAAAAGCAGTGCTCTCTCTCTCTTCGGCAATTGGCATTTGATAATAACCTCGGACCATGTCTAGGGAAGTGAAGTAACAGGTTCCATGAAGACTAAAAACTGCATCCGTTAAGTTGGGCATTGGAAATCGGTCTGGTATGGTCACTTCATTCAATTTTCGATAGTCACACACATTCTAATTGAGCCATCCTTCTTCCGGATAGGGACAACAGGTGAACTCCATGGGGAAATGCTAGGTTCTATGATATCAAGCAACAGTAATTCCTGGCACTGGGCTTCCACCGCTTCTGCGACTGGTTCTGGGAATCTACGGGGTCGTTGTCGGATAGGGGTATCGTTATACAACTCTATCCGGTGTGGTACACAATTCACAAAACCTACATCATCATCCCCTTGACTCAACACTTTCTCCCGCGCGCCAACATTTGTAAGACCTTCTCCCTCTCTTCGAACTTCAACTCGGTGACATGGTTATTTCGTCCGTAGGCGTTCTTCTGTCCAGCCTGGTTGTTCAGCTTGGGCTCCAGTCATGAACGCTCAATTCTCTCACTTTCAGCTACTGTAAAGTCCAGTTCTTCTTCATAGACTATTGATCTTATAGTCCCTATCCGTTCACCCCTTGATTCTCTGGGCTTCTGGGGTCAGCTTCATTACCAACACTTCTGTCATCCCAGCCAATCCATCCACTAACCCAGGGTGACCATACACTTTCCCCTGGAGTCGGGAATCTCCATCATCATCCTCAAAACAGTACTCCAGTCTTCCTTCACCTTCGATTTACATTCAAGCAAGGAAACTGTACAGGAACTCTGTGATATTTGCAGGTACTTAATTTCACATCGGCTGATGCATAACAGGAAACATTCCGGATCACCCTTCTACATGGCATTCTCACTCCTCAAGTAAATTTCCTCCATATGCCCATCTTTATAAGCTCGTGTTATCCTTTTCTTTTCACATTAACTCGGAGACTGTTTTCAACAAGAAAATTCATTCCCAATACAACTGGGAACTTCAACCTTTTTACCACTGCAAACAGAACAGGCTCCATTTCCACTCCATGAATCGATAACCCCAGCGTAATCACCCCCAGTGGTTTAATATGGTTGTTCACTCCAATCCCTCGAATCCTCAAGTTACAGCTCTGCATCTCTGGAGTTAACTCCAGTTCCTCTACCACTGAGTGATCCAAGATTCCAACTGTAGCTCCGGAATCAAGTACTGCCAAGTAGTTCTCCGAATGTTCAACCGTATATCCACCTTCAGTAAAGATTGAGGCGCTAACTGTCCAGTCATCTCCTCATCCAACCCATCAGTGTCAAAGACATTACTATTTATCAAATACGTTTCGGAGCATCAGCTTCGGGTTCATTATTCTGGTCAGGGGGTTGCTCCCTATCAGACTCTTCAGGAATATTTACATCTCATCCAGACCAAATGGACCTGGATACCCTAGGTTATTACTAGCAGGCTCGCAACTAACGGGGGACCTATCAGGACAATCAGTACCAGGATTTACAATCAATGATTCATTCCTACCACCGATGGGAAGCTCTGTTGCCTCATATCTCTGGGGGACAAAAGGAACTGCACTCGCATTCATTCTCACAGGCAAAACTGGGTTGACACACACTGGATCTCCCCCCATCTGTACTTCCCCCATAAATTCTTGTTCTGGTATTGGGCCACTAGTTAGGGGCACTATTCGTCCTGCTAGGAGCTCTGGGGGTTCCCCTCTGGCCTCAGAGCTCACTGGTTTAAAGGGCTCAGTTCTTGATTTGGCTCAGTCCCTCGTGGGCTGGTCTGGTTAGGCCCAGGAAATGGTTCCCTTGAGATGGTAGGACTCGGTGCTCTTGAACTGGGCCTTCTCTGCTGGCGTGATCGCTGGCTATGACCATACCCATTAGGTGGGTAAGGGCATCGTGACACCCAATGATCCTCACCACACCGCAAACACACTCCTAAACGCCGACACAATCCCGTTCCAGGTGACCTCTCCTTCCACAGTAATTACAGTTCACCCAGGGACGATCAGATGGTGGTGGTGGAGGAGGTGGTTAGATGGCTGGCTGGTCCTGAACCCTGCTGCAGGCCCAACTGAGGGTGAGACTGGTGATTTTGTTGGTTTGGGTTCCTTTGGGGCTGACCTTGATCACTAACTGACCTTGTATTCTGGCCACCTGGTGGTGGTTGGGTACCAAAGGGGACATTCCTATGTTCCAGGCCTCCTGCAGGCTGGGGAAGGTCTAGATAAGGTTAAAGATTTCCCTGGAAGGTTCCCTCTCACTAGCTGCCAATTCTCTCACTGCTGGCCAATTCAACTGGGTCCCAGCTCCAGTGTCAGTTGCCGTGGCCAGGGCAACTTCAACTTTGTGGAAAATGCATCTGGAACAGTGCTAAGAAATTTTGAAATCTGTTCGGCAATTATCCACTTCTACTTCGGGCATTGCAGCATCCACACAGTTTCTAACCTGGTTGCATACTGGTATAAGGTCTCACTTGGTTGTAATTGAGCATTAGTAAATGCCTCTCGCTTGTCTCATCATGGTAGAATGGAGTTCTCTGTAGTAAATCTGCAGTCTTTTCCTGACAACTCCATATGGCATCCCTGGTTGGTCAATTAAATCAAAGCCCCCTCTCATCTGTCCCATAAGACTCTATCGCAATGCTGCTTTCCAGTAGTTGTGTCCTCCTGCTACTGTATTCTCAGCGGGTTGGGTATGATTGGTCTAATGATGATTGGTCCAATACTGATTAGTCCATTTGGTATAATTGGTCTAAAGGATGATTGGTCTAATGATGATTGGTCCAATACCAATTAGTATAATTGGTCTAAAGGACGATTGGTCCAATACAGCTGAAACCCACAATTCCAGTTGAAGGTATACCAAGGACGCAAAATAAAGTAGAAGCATGGCATCAGCATTTGGAAGTGTTAATAGGGTCAGCTCATGTTGGAATTTTTAAACTTATTAACGAATTGCAAAAAGAGCAGAAGCATGTTGAAGATGAAACAGAATGCATCATTCGAGGAGAAATAAAGACTAAATTAAAGCAAAAAGATATTCAACGTGAAGATAGAATTTTAACAGTTTTATGAAGAAGATAGTTATGATATTGTAGATTTTCTAAGAGCTGTGGCTCATAACTTAAGATTTTAGTTCTGAATCTTAAATAACCCAATTCAATTTTAATCTTTTTTAAAAACTTCTCTCTCCGTCTTATGTTTTCAATAAAATGTTTCATATGACCTGTGGCTCATAACTTCAGATTTTAGTTCTGAATCTTAAATAACCTAATTCAATTTTAATCTTTTTTAAAAACTTTTCTCTCCGTCTTATCAAGTTCTCAACAATGGTGTCATACGTTCTCGTTTATATATATATATATTACCAAGTTATATTTTATATACGTTAATGGGTGTATTAGACGAATCGTTTTTAGACCAATTATACCAATTGGTATTGGACCAATCATCCTTTAGACCAATTATACCAAATTATACCAATTGGTATTGGACCAATCATCCTTTAGACCAATTATACCAAATTATACCAATCGGTATTGGACCAATCATCCTTTGGACCAATCATCCTTTGGACCGATCATCCTTTGGACCGATCATCCTTTGGACCGATCATCCTTTGGACCGATCATCCTTTGGACCGATCATCCTTTGGACCGATCATCCTTTAGACCGATCATCCTTTAGACCGATCATCCTTTAGACCGATCATCCTTTAGACCGATCATCCTTTAGACCGATCATCCTTTAGACCGATCATCCTTTAGACCGATCATCCTTTAGACCGATCATCCTTTAGACCGATCATCCTTTAGACCGATCATCCTTTAGACCGATCATCCTTTAGACCGATCATCCTTTAGACCGATCATCCTTTAGACCGATCATCCTTTAGACCGATCATCCTTTAGACCGATCATCCTTTAGACCGATCATCCTTTAGACCGATCATCCTTTAGACCGATCATCCTTTAGACCGATCATCCTTTAGACCGATCATCCTTTAGACCGATCATCCTTTAGACCGATCATCCTTTAGACCGATCATCCTTTAGACCGATCATCCTTTAGACCGATCATCCTTTAGACCGATCATCCTTTAGACCGATCATCCTTTAGACCGATCATCCTTTAGACCGATCATCCTTTAGACCGATCATCCTTTAGACCGATCATCCTTTAGACCGATCATCCTTTAGACCGGTCATCCTTTAGACCGGTCATCCTTTAGACCGGTCATCCTTTAGACCGGTCATCCTTTAGACCGGTCATCCTTTAGACCGGTCATCCTTTAGACCGGTCATCCTTTAGACCGGTCATCCTTTAGACCGGTCATCCTTTAGACCGGTCATCCTTTAGACCGGTCATCCTTTAGACCGGTCATCCTTTAGACCGGTCATCCTTTAGACCGGTCATCCTTTAGACCGGTCATCCTTTAGACCGGTCATCCTTTAGACCGGTCATCCTTTAGACCGGTCATCCTTTAGACCGGTCATCCTTTAGACCGGTCATCCTTTAGACCGGTCATCCTTTAGACCGGTCATCCTTTAGACCGGTCATCCTTTAGACCGGTCATCCTTTAGACCGGTCATCCTTTAGACCGGTCATCCTTTAGACCGGTCATCCTTTAGACCGGTCATCCTTTAGACCGGTCATCCTTTAGACCGGTCATCCTTTAGACCGGTCATCCTTTAGACCGGTCATCCTTTAGACCGGTCATCCTTTAGACCGGTCATCCTTTAGACCGGTCATCCTTTAGACCGGTCATCCTTTAGACCGGTCATCCTTTAGACCGGTCATCCTTATAATCCTCAAACTCCTTCCTAAACTCTTCGAATGTTCTCCCATCTGATATATCAAATGGCAATGGTCAAGGAAAGCGGCGTCCATTTAGTTTCTCTAGGGCATTAGCAAGGCGTTCCAGGAGATTCTCTGTTGGCAGTGGTTGGCTGAGTGAATGGGGCCCCTTTCTTGCAGTAAACATCCCCAGTTCATCCTCCCCATTTGTCTCCCCAAGCTCTCGGTGAGACTTCATAGGAAGTCTCTGGTTGACTGTTGGTCTGGGCTTGCTTTCTGAGGCCCGAGAGGTAGGGGTTGATTTGGCCCACCTTTGGGCTCCTGGTAGTCTGTTCAGGTCTTTGGTTTCTGTCCCAGATGAATCACTTTCCTGTGAGGGACCCATCATTCCCTTTTCTCCCTAGTTCATAGCAGGGCAATTGGTTCCACTTTCTGTTCGAAACCTGGACTGTTCAAGGCTGCTTGCTTGCTTCTAACCAGGTGGCTACTGTCAATGCCAATCTTCTGAGAGCATATACATCTTGGTCAGAGGTTGTACCAGCAGTGGTAGACTGGTAATTTAAAAGTTGATCCTTGATATCTCTCAGTGGGGATTGGGTGGCAGATGCCACTGCTCCCTCACCAAGCTGTCTACTAACTTCTTCAGCAACAGCCATACTCTGGGTCATCTCTGGATTAGACATTCTCCCCTGTTCCCCTTTTAAACTTGACTATCTCCAACCAATCTCTCAACTTATCCCGCTGGGGATGCCAAAAAGTGTGCTGTGGTGGCTGTGTAGGCCGTAGTTCCCAAGTATCTGTTTTGTCAAACCACCCAGCACCTTTTCACATTTCTGGGTTTGGGATAGTCAAGAGACTGGGCAAAGATGTAATCTCCTCTGGTATTGCTACGGTGGCGGCGTAGGCCGTAGTCCCCGAGTATCTGTGTTTCCAACCACCCAGCACCTTTTACGTTTCTGGGTTCGGAACAGTCAAGAGACTGGGCAAAGATGTAATCTCCTCTGGTATCTAGGAAGGCCTCTCTGGTCAGTGGTTTATTTCCAGGTTATTCAGGTCTGACTCGCACATTAACTGTAAAGGACTTCCCCTAGTGCAGGTGTCTCAATCTGACTCTCCACTGAGTAAGAGACCCAACCGCTCAGGGTCCAAGAAAGGGCTAGAATTCAAAGGTAGACCTAATAGAAGTAAACTACTTGGGTTTTTCTCTTTATTATATCTGAAATAAACAACTATTCAGTGTGACAGCATAAACATAACAAAAGGACTGGCAATGCACCGCACTTGACAAAACACCTGGAGCCCCAATAACCCTTAGTGAGATTTGGCAGAAAGGATAGAAACAAGTGGGAGAAAAGTACCGGAAATGACTTGCACAGAATGTTAACCCTTGTCCCAGCTTAACTACCCTCCAAACTTGACCCCCCCTTTTATGACCTGAGTTCCAATTCCTTTATTGGCTGGCTAGTTAGTAGGGTTAGGGTCACAGGCCTGATTTCAGGGCAGATCCAGTGGCCAACAGTGGTTGACACAAACTGCGTAGCTCCCACTGGATGGGACCCACAATCCAAGCCTGATGAATCCGGACCACGTGAGTTGAATCCCAAACAGGTTGCCTAGACAACACAAGATTATTAGTTACATGCATCTAGCACCATTAATCACAATAATAACAACATAACAGGCAATTAACCACAAACATTAACTGGAATCATGACTTCATAATTGATCACTGGAAAACATAATTTACTCATGAAATCAAAGCACATAAATAATAAATAACCAACATACAAAATAATAACTACAAACATTGACAATTATGGCAAACCTATCTCACATGAGTTAATCAACCTATAATCATTGCCAAACAAGCATGGGCAAAAACCTAACTCTGGAATAATATGACTGGTGACCTATAATAATGATAATTGGTTCTCTAGCTAGTTACATGACAAGGTGGCAAACCTATCTATACTCAGTCAGTTTCAACAACCTATATGTATGTCTACCCTTAATAATAATAATTAACCATGATAATGATGGTGAAATACAAATGAACTCTAGCCAAGGATTACAAAAACTCCTACCTTTTAAAGGCTTTCCACACTTCCTTGGCTTCTGACAGGAGGTCTGTATTAAGGGTCTATTCAGGTTTCATAACCTTAATCCTAATTACCATTAATGGTTTCCTAACTACTCCTGTGGGGAAAGAAAAACTTGTGAGAGGGGACCCAGATAGGACTTGAAAACTAGGGTGAAGCTTTTTTATGAAAAACTCCACAACCCCCAAAAAATGGGGAATTTGAAAATCACGGGGGGGTTGTGAGAAACTTCACAACCCCCACATTCCTTCCCCCTAAGAAAAAACCCCCCTCACAATTCTTTCCTCCTTCATGGTCCCTAACAGGATAATGCATCGCTTGACAATCTAAACATGGGAGTATACATTATAAAAGTTATTGCATCAAAACCATGCTGACCCTCCCAGTTAGCTAACCTACACTTACATTAAAACTCATTAGTACCACAAATTATTACAGACTTATCTAATAACAATTGCTTTACTCAAACTGGCCAATTATAACAGAGGGAAAAACCATTTCATAACTAGGTCAACTTAGCCAAATGCCCAAATCTCATTATTACAGTAATCCATTTGGTACCACTAACATTGTACATTAATTCCCAATATGTACATGGTAAATACTGGCAGTGTTTTTTTTTTTTTTTTTTTTTTTTTTTTTGTAAGCACCACTTTTGTTTCACTTAATCTACACATTGTTCACGGGTATCACCTCCTTGCTTCTGGCACAACCTACAGTTTCTACCCAGAAATCCTCCAACCCCCTTTTTGGGTCACAACATTCACTGGGTTTTTCTTGCTTGATTCACTTCACTGCCTCTATTTCCCTTGACCCTGGATCAAGAGACCAGGACCCATAAATTTGACTGTAGTGTTCTTCCCACACTATACCATGGGGGAAATCTGGCTATAACCCCTTTGTTCCTCCACCACTTCAGCCAGGTGTATTCACTCAAATCCTCTGGGAATTCAAGTTGGGAGGGTTTTTTTTTTTTTTTTTTTTTTTTTAAACCAGAGTATCAGTAGGAACAGTGAAGAAGAAAAGAAGGAAACCAAATCAAGGCTAGAAGTGCCACTGTATTCCGGTCAAAGGAAATCAAATGAAAGAAAAGAATGGGCCAAATCTTCACTCTAACCCCCCCTTGTTCTTTTTTTTTTTTTTTTTTTTTTTTCAAACGACTGGAATGTCAATTAGCCAAGTCAGTAGCATGCATCATCCCATATCTTTCCCTCAGAAGTTTCTCCAGGCTGCTTACTCCCCTAGAACACTTAATTATTGACCCCTTCAGAACAAAAGGTTCACTAACTACCCCTCCCCTGGTTATACACCCAAAAATAAAGCAGAAATCAATGAATAATCCATTCTTACATCCCTTTCGAGTGCCGAGTACATTGGGTATCCTCTCACAGGAAAGAAAACCCCAAATCTAGTTATCTTAGAGTGTATTTTATAACAGATTTACCCACAATACTTCACTTCAGTTTACTCGGTTGCCTCTGATTCTGTACTCAAGGGTCTGTGGTTGTACATTTGGTAATTCTGCAGGATTGCCACAGGAGCGTGTGAATGGCCGGTTGAGCCCTGACTGGGGTAAGTTAAGTTTCTCTGATCGTGAAGTCTTGGTCTCAGCTTGGAAATGACGATGATGGCTAGTCCAGGCACGAACCTTCTGTCTATACTCATTTAGTATCTCCTGACATGTGGTGAATCCTGACTGCACAGGGCTAAAACTAACATGGCAAGACTGAGATTGAGGGACTTGAGGTGAGCCGGGCATGGAATCAGTGAACCCAAGGAACGAATTCTCCAGAGTACTCAATGCATCATTAGCTACATCTAGCGACTGTTGTACAAGTCTCAATGATTGCTGGGCCAATTTTAATCCATCCAATGGAGCATCATCTTCCAGTGTGTCCAGATATTCATGCGAATCTGTCACATTACCCTGGACCTCAGTTTGCCCAGACTCATTTTCAGAACCAGCACCCCACAACTGATTTTCTTGAAAGGGGGGTATGGTTTGGGGACTCATGAGGCAAGACTCACTCATGGGAGTACTGTGAAAATTGATTCTAATGACCCTACCAAAATCGGAGAATTCTCATAACCAAGTGAAGGTATATCATTACCTTCTGACTCCTGCATAGTTCGAAAAACTTGCTCCCCCACTGGAAATGCCCCGGCCTGAATCTCCTCAACGGGTGTCTGAAAATCTGTCTCCCCCGAATGCTGAGTAATTGGAGGCACATCTCCACAGTTTAGCTCCACTGGCGGACACCCTTCCATTCCAGCAGTTGTCTCAGCACTAAAATTACTAGTCCCATCATACTCCCAATACTCTACCAAAGGGTCTCTCCAGGTAATACTTTGTCGCGCATTCAGGAGTGTATTCAACCGGTGATATTTCTCTGAAGAAGAGTGTTCCTCATCTGTATCCGAAGCACTGGTCCCAACACTGGAGTTCCCCATGAAAGCTACCCGGGATTCCACTTCAGGGGTACCAAAGCCCTCAAAGGAATATTCAGGGCCATCATCTAAAGTGGTGCCACCCCTATGCCAGGGAAAGGGTATGCGTGCGGCACTTGATGGTAAGTCCGGGATCCAGGTCTCAGGCATCTCAGGTACTTTCTGCAATTCCTGTTCCCTCCTATGCTTCTGTAGATATTTTGGGGGTTCATGCCAGGCCTTCAAATGGGTATGATGAGCTTTTATAACTCGGGGGGTGCCCTCAACAGTTGATGTGGTCAATTCATAGGATACTCCATTACTGTGTACTTGACTAACCTTGTAAGGCCCAGTATACTTGGGGGAGAACTTCCGTGAGGTGCTCCGGTCACTGGTAATGATCTTCTTGACTACTTTCTGGCCAACCTGGAAGGGTGCAAACCGTGGATGGCCCTCCTTCCATATTTCTCGCAATTGAGGGGGAACAACTACAGTAGCAATATTCTGGTGACGTTGTTCCAAGACACAGTCCGCAGGGGTGGTCTTTATTTCAGCATGGAAGGTATTGTTATAGGTAATCACAGCTGTTACCAGATTTGTATCCCATTCCACTCCTGTTTGTCCCAAGCTCCTCAAGAACTCTCCAATTGTTCTATTTACACGTTCAACAGCACCATTGCTAGCAGGCTTAAGTGGACTAGTATAAACATGCATAATCCCATAGCGATCAAGGAACTCTTGGAACTCCTCCGAACGGAATTCAGGTCCATTGTCTGTCAGGAGCCTCCGAGGAATTCTTAACAAGTTGGGGAATATATCATGCTCCATCAACTGGATAATGGTAGATGACCTTTTTGTTCTTAATGGGCGAGCCACAACCCACTTGCTAAAATGGTCAACCATCACCAGACAACCAAGGTACCCTAGCTGGGTGCGTGGGAAAACCACAATATCAGCAGCCACTAATTCAAAAGGATGTTCAGTTTTTATCTTCAAGGTTGGTGGGATGATAGGCTGACTAGCTACTTTATACAACTGACAGGTTTCACAGGTAATACAGATGTCACTAGCTACTTTATACAAATCCGGGTGCCACACAAACAGTCGCAACGCTTCCACCAACTTATTACGCCCAATATGTGCCATTTCCATGTGGAAACTGAGGGCCATATCCACGAGCAATGTGGAAGGTACTACACAGCTAATATACCCAGTCCTACTTTGATGTACTATCACCCCACTCCTTAACTGTAATTCCCGCCAGTTCCGCTTAAACGGCCTCAAGGCAGGTTTTCCCTCTGGTAGGGGCTTTGACTGGGCCAATAGCCCATGCACCTGTCGCAACAATCGGTTCCGTTTTTGCATTAGAATCACTGATTCTGAGTCAAGCAACTCTCGGTTCACTATCCACTTCTTGCCTTCCTCAAATACTGAACCCAACTCTGGCTCCTCTGCTTCGATGTCTGGTACCTCTTCCTCCATGCATGCTGCCTCCTCTAGCGCCTCCACTCCAAAACATTCCACTAACTCTGGGTCTCCATATGACCATGCAGCTACATCAAACTTCATTTCAATGTCAGCCATAATTAGATAGTTTGAACCTAACAAGAAACAGTACGGGAGACTATTCTCTGGGGCTACTGCAAAAGGTAGTTGGATCTTTTCATCTCTACCCTGAATAGTCAATTTTACTAGTCCTTGACAGGGTACCAATTTCACACCAATCCCAGTCAAGATTATCTGGCAAGGCTGTACTGATACTTCTTCCTCTTCTCTCGCTTTTAAACTCTTGACCACTGACTCGGATACTAAGCTAATCTCTGCTCCTGAATCCAACATAGCACAGTAATTGACTGCACCCAACTGTACCCAAGTCCAAGCAACGGGTCCTCCCTGGTGTCCACAAGTGACCCTTTCACCCCTGGCTTCCCGATCTGGATTCTGCAGTAACAAATTCCCTTCACACTGCTCGATATCACTTTTTCCCGCTACCTCCTGGCCAGTTTCCTGCTCCATAGTGTCCACCTGTTCCACCGTCAACTCTGCTGGCTCAGCAAACCACTTGTGTGCTATCAGTGGATTGTAATGTACTCCAGATATACACTGCAAATGGACCCTTCTTTCTGGGGTATCAGGGACAGTCATCCATAACGTACACAACTGGCTTTACACCATAGTGAACCCAAACCCTCAAGGAATAACAATGGCTTGCGGCTAACAGTACTTCTGGAGTTACCAACACTCCAGGTTGTCTCATCATCTTCAGGTCTTTTATGCGGCGGGCATTATTTGACAAGCGATACCTCTTGGGAAAGGTGATCAATTCATCCATCAGCTCTCTCCGTAATTCCAATGGGTGTTGTGGAGGATTCCAAGGTGGCCCATGCTCGTAATGATGATCCTGCAACACTTGTACTAGGCTAATAAACAACGAATCACCACCTCCATCAACTTTCATGAGTACTCGCAGTCCAGGTGGTAAGCGATTAGTGAGGGGTTCTGTCATCTCCGGTTGGTCACTCCCAGCAGGTGGTATTCGTGACAATGCATCTGCAGCTCCATTCTCAGTCCCAGGGCGATACCGAATTTCAAACTCAAAGTCAGCGAGATCTTCATAAGTTCGGGCCAATCTACTATCAACAATCTTCATGTTGCTCAGGTATTCTAATGGTTGATGGTCTGTATACAGTACAAAAGGCACACCATATAGAAATGGGCGAAATGTCTTCACACCCCATCTTAGGGCTGCCAACTCCCGTTCTATAACTGAGTACATTCTCTGGGCCTTGGAAAAGGTCATTGATGCATAAGCAATCACCTTAAAATCACCATTCTGTTGTTGTCCCAAACAAGCACCAGCGCCAACCCCGGAAGCATCCACATACAGTTCCAATTTTTCAGCTTCAGGTCTGTAATCTGGATAGGACAGTTGCACTTCCTTAACCAAGGCCTCTTTCACTGTTGTAAAAGCCTTGTCCATCTCCAGTGTCCATTTCAATTTTTCTCTTGATCTACCGCCAGTTAAATGAGACAAAGAACTGGTTATCACTGAACAATCTGGTACAAACTTTCTCTGGAAATTCACTAAACCCAGAAATTCCCTCATCTGTCGAACAGTTTCTGGTTTTGGGAACTCGTGCACTTTCTGCATATATTCAGGGGATTTCCGCAAACCTTCTCTCCCAACCAAGTGTCCCAAAAATGCAACCTCAGGTTGGAACCATTGACATTTCACAGGTTTGACCTTTATGCCAGACTTCTCCAGAGTATACAGGACTTTATCTACCAGTTGAAGATGTTCTTCGAACGACTCGCCCATTATTAGGATATCATCAATGTAGATGATAACTCTACTTCTTGGAAAACCATGTAACACTTCTTGTACCATCCGTTGGAAACTAGCAGGAGCATTCTTTAATCCAAAACTCAGTCGCTTAAACTGCCAATGCCCTCTGGTGGTTGAAAAAGCAGTGCTCTCTTGGCTCTCTTCGGCAATTGGCATTTGATAATAACCTCGGACCATGTCCAGGGAAGTGAAGTAACAGGTTCCATGAAGACTAAAAACTGCATCCGTTAAGTTGGGCATTGGAAATCGGTCTGGTATGGTCACTTCATTCAATTTTCGATAGTCCACACACATTCTAATTGAGCCATCCTTCTTCCGGATAGGGACAACAGGTGAACTCCATGGGGAAATGCTAGGTTCTATGATATCAAGCAACAGTAATTCCTGGCACTGGGCTTCCACCGCTTCTGCGACTGGTTCTGGGAATCTACGGGGTCGTTGTCGGATAGGGGTATCGTTATACAACTCTATCCGGTGTGGTACACAATTCACAAAACCTACATCATCATCCCCTTGACTCAACACTTTCTCCCGGCGCGCCAACATTTGTAAGACCTTCTCCCTCTCTTCGAACTTCAACTCGGGTGACATGGTTATTTCAGTCCGTAGGCGTTCTTCGGTCCAGCCTGGTTGTTCAGCTTGGGCTCCAGTCATGAACGCCTCAATTCTCTCACTTTCAGCTACTGTAAAGTCCAGTTCTTCTTCATAGACTATTGATCTTATAGTCCCTATCCGGTCACCCGCCTTGATTCTCTGGGCTTCTGGGGTCAACTTCATTACCAACACTTCTGTCATCCCAGCCAATCCATCCACTAACCCAGGGTGACCATACACTTTCCCCTGGAGTCGGGAATCTCCATCATCATCCTCAAAACAGTACTCCAGTCTTCCTTCACCTTCGATTTCATTCAAGCAAGGAAACTGTACAGGAACTCTGTGATATTTGCAGGTACTTAATTTCACATCGGCTGATGCATAACAGGAAACATTCCGGATCACCCTTCTACATGGCGCATTCTCACTCCTCAAGTAAATTTCCTCCATATGCCCATCTTTATAAGCTCGTGTTATCCTTTTCCTTTTCACATTAACTCGGAGACTGTTTTCAACAAGAAAATTCATTCCCAATACAACTGGGAACTTCAACCTTTTTACCACTGCAAACAGAACAGGCTCCATTTCCACTCCATGAATCGATAACCCCAGCGTAATCACCCCCAGTGGTTTAATATGGTTGTTCACTCCAATCCCTCGAATCCTCAAGTTACAGCTCTGCATCTCTGGAGTTAACTCCAGTTCCTCTACCACTGAGTGATCCAAGATTCCAACTGTAGCTCCGGAATCAAGTACTGCCAAGTAGTTCTCCGAATGTTCAAACCGTATATCCACCTTCAGTAAAGATTGAGGCGCTAACTGTCCAGTCATCTCCTCATCCAACCCATCAGTGTCAAAGACATTACTATTTATCAAATACGTTTCGGGAGCATCAGCTTCGGGTTCATTATTCTGGTCACAACCCCCACAGTATCAAGGAATGCCTCTCTGGTCAGTGGTTTATTTCCAGGAGATTATTCAGGTCTGACTCGCACGTTAACTGTAAAGGACTTTCCCTAGTTCAGGTGTCTCATCTGACTCTCCACCGGTAGAGACCCAACCACTCAAGAGTCCAAGAAAGGGCTGGAATTCAAAGGTAGACCTAATAGAAGTAAACTACTCATAGTGTTTTTCTCTTTATATATCTGAAATAAACAACTATTCAGTGTGACAGTATAAACATAACAAAGGACTGGCAATGATCACAATTAACAAAACCTCTGGAGCCCCAATAACACTTAGTGAGATTTGGCAGAAGTACCAGAAATGACTTGCACAGAATGTTAACCTTGTCCCAGCCTAGCTACCCTCCAAACTTGACCCCCGCTTTTATGACCCGAGTTTCAATTCCTTTATTGGCTGGCTAGTTAATAGGGTTAGGGTCACAGGCCTGATTTCAGGCAGATCCAGTGGCCAACAGTGGTTGACACAAACTGCGTAGCTCCCACTGGATGGATCCGCAATCCAAGCCTGATGAATCTGGACATGTGAGTTGAATCCCAACTGGTTTTCCCAGATGACATAAGATTATTAGTTACATGCACCAAGCACCATTAATCACAATAATAACATACATAACAACATAACATAACAACAGGCAATTAACCAAAAACATTAACTGAATCATGACTTCATAATTGATCACTGGAAAACAATTTACTCATGAAATCAAAGCACATAAATAATAAATAACCAACATAAAAATAATAACTATAAACATTGACAATTATGGCAAACCTATCTCACATAAGTTAATCAACCTATATAATCAGTGCCAAACAAGCATGGGCAAAACCTAACTCTGGAATAATGACTGGTGACCTATAATAATGATGATGGTGAAATACAAATGACAACACCACAATAACTAGGAATAAAGATTATGAACAAATCTTTATTCTATTGTACTCTAGCCAAGGATTACGAAGACATCATACCTTTAAAGGCTTTCCACCTGCCTTGGCTTCCAACAGGACAACGTCCGTATTAATGGTCTACTCAGGTTTCATAACCTTAATCATAAATAGTCTGGATGTACGCTGGGGGAGGGGGTTTACCATTAAAGGATACTAACTAAACTCCTGTGGGAGAGAAAAACTTGAGGAAGAACCAGATAGGACTTGAAAATTAGGGTGAAGTTTTTGAAAAACTCCACAACCCCCAAAAGGGGAATTTGAAAATCAAGGGGGGGTTGTGAGAAACTTCACAACTGCCACAACATCTCCAACAGTTTCTAGCTCAGATGGGCACTTGATGAGGTGGATGGTGATTTTTCAAGTTTCACATTCAGGCATTGGGGATGGATGATTTGCTAGTATATTTTGACAGTTGCACATGCTTTATGATTATTTGTTAGTTTCAATTCAGGATTTTGATCAATCAAATTTTTAGTCAATGGGTCATTCTCTGTCAGATCAACCAGTGCCTAACACCCTCATCTCTCAGATTTTGCTGAAATTTGGTTTATAGGGAGTTTGGGCCCTGAATCCATTTCTGAAATTATAAGGTCAATCCGACCAACGGTTCAAGAGATATGACCTCGGAAATTTGAGGTCACTTGCGAGGTCACTAACATTTGGCGACCCATAACTTGGGTAATAATGGTCACAATTATATAAAAGTATATATATTTAGAATCAGAAAACGACAAGGAATCCAAATATGCAAGTTTAGAACTCTAGGTTGAAAAATAAAAAAGTTACACTGTAACCAAAATTTGAGGTCACGATTTGACCTCTGGGGTATCAAATGAGAATTTTTTTTTTAAATGTAAAAAAATGAAGGCATAGGCATTGGCTATTAGAATCAGCAAAAAAAGTTTGTTTATGTTAGTATTTTTCATGTAACTAACATATAAGTGAACACCATATTCATAAGTTGTGCGTCAATTCTACCTATTTTTCACACTTAAGCTCATAATTTGACCTATAGAAATTAAAATTACATTTTTTTATAGATATAAAAACAAAGGCAAAAAATGTAAAATTGTATTTCACTGCTAATCTACACTGGCAATAATAGTTATAATAGTGAAAGGGAAGACCTACTTAGAGGATTCATGTGCTAGCCTAATACAATTTTTGCATGCTCGATGCTCTCATCAATTTCTTTTTGTGGAAAATGTATTGAATTCTGCTGCCGCCTCTTAGGGTAGGACAACTCATTACAGTTAATATATGATTCCTGGCACTGCACATGAATCCTTGTTTGATGGATAATAATATGCACTGATCCTGATGACCCAGAGGGATGTAGAAAGTTCACAGTGAAATCATCAAACTCTTCACAATATTCCTCCACAATTCCATACCAAACTTGCATGTCATAAATGCAGCCAACATACTCTCCTGGTTGACACATTTTAGGTTACCAAGCATTGCAGGTTCATTAGTAAAATGACTTTTCCTTATTCTTTTCTTTTCTCCAATGCCACTTGAAATGGGATACACCATCAGTTCTTCCTTGTTTAGGGGAACAAATCTATGATATTTCTGAGTTCCAGGAATAGCCCTACTATCCTTGAATCGATGTTCCAACCGTTCTTCTGCATCTTTCAAATCAGCTGTAGTTACAAAGAAAAATTTATCTTCTTGCTCAAGTTTTCTTCACAAAACTGAAACATGTGTTCTGGTGTCAGAATTTGCCTCTCTGTAGTTCTCTGCAAACTGGCACGAGCAGTAGCTCTTTTCACTGTTCCTCCAATCCCATCACATGCATTTTTGCCATGGGATGTAGCAAAGAAGTGCCATTCACAAGACAGACCAAAATCCTCTTCATGGTAACAGAGATTTGTGAGTTGTATCTGTTCTTATATTGGCCAGCACATCCATCTGAGAAATAGTGCACCTTCTTCAATTGTGGGCATCTGAATTTAACATATGTCATAAGCTTCAATATGAATGAGTAAACCATTATAGTGTTGTGTTTTAGTGATGCAGATAAGAAACAGACACTAAAATGGCTAAGTTCCTGGTCTGCAGATGATCTATAATAGATGACAAAAGGGTGAACTGTACACTGTGAATTGTCCCAGTGAAACCCTTGGGCAGCATCCTGGACAATGAAAGAATAATTCTCAGAGAAATCACCTACTATAACTACCTCGCTCTGAGGTGGTAGTGTTTCTTTCAACTGCTTGAAGTACTGTGATTGTTGCTGAGCAACAAAGTGATGACGAACCATGCAGGATATTTTCATGCTTAGGGATGATAAGTATTCATGAAGTGGCTCCACCTTATCAACCATTGTACAATGGTCAACAGTCACCCATTGCTTGGAAGATATTTCATTTGGAGCTGATGACACCAAGCTTGGGGCCAATGTTGGGACGCCCGAAGCGATCGAGGAACTGCGTGCGGACCTAGGTAGGATAGGATAGGAGAGTGGTCCAAAAAATGGCAAATGCCGTTTAACTTGGGTAAATGCAAAGTGATGCACATTGGCTACGCCAATCCCAAGTCGGACTACTCGATGTTGGGTAGTAATACCGAGGTGACTGATTTAGAAAAGGACTTGGGTTTGCTAATTAGCAGCGACCTTAAGTTTACGAAACAGTGTGTAGAGGTGGAAAAAAGCCCAGAAACTATTGGGTTATATCAGGAGGCAATTTCAGTTTCGGACAAGGAGATTGTGCTCTCACTGTACAATTCCTTGTTCGGCCGCACCTGGAGTATGCTGTGCTGTTCTGGTCGCCCACCCTCAGGAAAGATATTGAGAGGCTGGAGCGGTGCAGGCGAGGGCCCAAAGGTTAATCCCTTCCGTTAGGCATATGGGCTACAATCGACGGTTACGCGCCCTGTACTTGTTTTTGCTTGAAACTCGGAGGCTGCACGGTCAACTGATCGAGGTTTTCAAGCTGTTATGCGGGTTCAACGATGTCGATTTTAGAAGTATGTTTAGTTTAAATGATAACCCAACTCGCAACAACAGTTGGAAGTTGAATTTGAAATGGTTTAGGACTAGTGTGTGTGGGAATTACTTTACGTATAAGATCTGTGACACATGGAACAGGTTACCTTCGGAAGTTGTGAACAGTTCCTCTGTGGATCAGTTCAAGAAAAGGGTAGACGAAATCTTGCACACTATTTGAGTTTGTAAAGACATTTAGGACCTCAGTCTGCGGAAATTTCTTTTCCTATAAAATAGTTAATATCTGGAACCAACTTCCCTCAGAGGTTGTTTCCAGTCAAAGTGTAAATGTGTTTAAAAATAGGCTAGACAAAGTACTGAATACTCTCATAGTTTAAGACTAAAACATAAGAAAACTCTGCAGGAGTTCGCTTGCACGGTGTCTCTGTGAGCAAGCTAAATATAGAGCTATTTATATATTCTCCACTTTCCTGTAAAATTTCCTTGGCTACTTTTCCAGGGTCAGGTATTTTCTTTAACCTTTTTCCGTACCTGCCTCTGGCAGGGAGGGAGCGGAGGGTGGGGAGAGAGCCTTCTACTTTTCTATCCAGTTTTCTACTACTGCTAGGATAGTTGAAAGAAAAATAAACTTTTACAAAATTTTCCCTGGCACCCATTGCCATTGGTACCTCCTCAGTATGGGCCGCAAGGCCTTTTGAGGTACTTCTTTTCCTTGTAACTCCTTGTAACACACTCTCTCTCTCTCTCTCTCTCTCTCTCTCTCTCTCTCTCTCTCTCTCTCTCTCTCTCTCTCTCTCTCCACGTCATGTTGAGTGAGTACGATAAGAGTAGGGCGATTGATATACTTTATCTCGACTTTCAGAAAGCCTTTGATAAGGTACCTCACCGCCGGCTAATGGCGAAAGTGCGCGCGCTGGGTATCGGTGGGGAAATAGGTAGGTGGATTGAAAACTGGCTGAGGAATAGGCGGCAGAGGTGGTAATTAAAGGGGCTAGTTCGGGTTGGGCCTCGGTCACTAGTGGGGTTCCTCAGGGTTCGGTTTTGGGCCACTGTTGTTTACCATTTACATAAATGATATCGACGGTGGCATCGTCAGTCGGATCGCCAAATTCGCTGATGACACCAAGCTTGGGGCCAATGTTGGGACGCCCGAAGCGATCGAGGAACTGCGTGCGGACCTAGGTAGGATAGGAGAGTGGTCCGAAAAATGGCAATGCCGTTTAACTTGGGTAAATGCAAAGTGATGCACATTGGCTACGCCAATCCCAAGTCGGACTACTCGATGTTGGGCAGTAATATCGAGGTGACTGATTTAGAAAAGGACTTGGGTGTGCTAATTAGCAGCGACCTTAAGTTTACGAAACAGTGTGTAGAGGTGGAAAAGAAAGCCCAGAAACTATTGGGTTATATCAGGAGGCAATTTCAGTTTCGGAACAAGGAGATTGTGCTCTCACTGTACAATTCCCTTGTTCGGCCGTACCTGGAGTATGCTGTGCAGTTCTGGTCGCCCACCCTCAGGAAAGATATTGAGAGGCTGGAGCGAGTGCAGGCGAGGGCCACAAAGTTGATCCCTTCCGTTAGGCATATGGGCTACAATCGACGGTTACGCGCCCTGAACTTGTTTTCGCTTGAAACTCGGAGGCTGCGCGGTCAACTGATCGAGGTTTTCAAGCTCTTACGAGGGTTCAACGATGTCGATTTTAGAAGTATGTTTAGTTTAAATGATAACCCAACTCGCAACAATGGTTGGAAGTTGGATTTGAAACGGTTTAGGACTAGTGTGTGTGGGAATTATGTTACGTATAAGATCTGTGACACATGGAACAGGTTACCTTCGGAAGTTGTGAACAGTTCCTCTGTGGATCAGTTCAAGAAAAGGTTAGACCAAATTTTGCACACTCTTTGAGTGTGTAGAAAATTTTCCGTGGCACCCGTTGCCATTGGTACCTCCTCGGTATGGGCCGCAAGGCCTTTTGAGGTACTTCTTTTCCTTGTAACTCCTTGTAACTCTCTCTCTCTCTCTCTCTCTCTCTCTCGTCTCTCTCTCTCTCTCTCTCTCTCTCTCTCTCTCAGTAGACTGCTAGGGGATAGGGTGTGTGTAGTTTTAGGAGACTTCAACTGTCGCGGCATAAAGTGGGAAAACAGGACTGCCGATGCTGAAGGGAGGAGGCTAGTTGACTTTGCTGATGAGAACTTCCTCACTCAGTGGGTCAACGAGCCTACACGAGGCGAAAGCGTTTTGGACTTAGTGTTCACGACCGAAGACAACCTCGTTACTGGCCTCACCATTGACGAATCGTTGGGCGGGAGTGATCACAGTCTTATTAGGTTCCGTGTGTGCGTCCCTCGGGTGAAGCGTAGTAACTCGAGAGGCAGTAGCTCGATCTCCGGCGGGCAAACTTTGTTAGCCTCAGGGATAGCGTAGGAGATATGGGGTTAGAGGTCGGCGGCGATGTTGAGGGATGTGGAGTGCATTCCGGGACGAGTTTATGGTGCTGCAGTCTGCTGCCATACCCTCAAAACCGGTCACCCCTGCTTCAACGCAGCCTAAGTGGTTCAATCGTGACATCGCCTCGGCTATCCAAAATAGGAAAGTAGCGTATAGGAGGGCGAAGGCCAATCGTTCCCATGAGAACACTTTAGCGTATGTCCGCCTGTGTAGGGAAGTGAAGGCGAAGGTTAGGCTAGCGAAACGTAACGAAGAACTACGGGTGGCAAGCCTCTGCAAGGGGAACCCTAAGGAGTTCTTCAGTTATGTTAATAGTAGAAAGCCCATTAGAAGCATGATAGGTCCTTTAAAGGATGGAAGCGGCGTTCTGCGGACCTCCGACGCGGACATCGCTAATGTGCTTAATGAGTACTTTGCGGGAGTGTTCACCAGGGAGGATACCCGCATCATCCCCGAGCCAGCTGTGAGGCACGAAGGTGCTGGCCTGGATAGTGTTAGATGTACCGCGACAGTCGTTGCTCATAGAATAGACAAACTGAGCGCGTTTAAGGCTCCTGGGCCAGACCAGTTTCTCCCCAGTGTTTTGCGAGAAGTGCGCGACCAGGTGGCTCCCCACCTGGCTACAGTCTTCAACAAATCGTTGGTGATGGGCCAGGTGCCTGGTGACTGGAGGGAGGCCAACGTGACCCCTATCTTTAAGAAAGGGGATCACGAAAGTCCAGGGAACTATCGTCCTATTAGTCTCACTTCAGTTGTAGGTAAATTATTAGAAAGGATAATAGCTGATAGAATCGTTGACCATTTGGATTCCTACAAGCTGCTTGGGGACTCCCAACATGGGTTTAGACGGCATAGGTCGTGTCTCACCAACTTGCTCGAGTTTTTCCACGTCATGTTGAGTGAGTACGATAAGAGTAGGGCGATTGATATACTTTATCTCGACTTTCAGAAAGCCTTTGATAAGGTACCTCACCGCCGGCTAATGGCGAAAGTGCGCGCGCTGGGTATCGGTGGGGAAATAGGTAGGTGGATTGAAAACTGGCTGAGGAATAGGCGGCAGAGGGTGGTAATTAAAGGGGCTAGTTCGGGTTGGGCCTCGGTCACTAGTGGGGTTCCTCAGGTTCCGTTTTGGGGCCACTGTTGTTTACCATTTACATAAATGATATCGACGGTGGCATCGTCAGTCGGATCGCCAAATTCGCTGATGACACCAAGCTTGGGGCCAATGTTGGGACGCCCGAAGCGATCGAGGAACTGCGTGCGGACCTAGGTAGGATAGGAGAGTGGTCCGAAAAATGGCAAATGCCGTTTAACTTGGGTAAATGCAAAGTGATGCACATTGGCTACGCCAATCCCAAGTCGGACTACTCGATGTTGGGCAGTAATATCGAGGTGACTGATTTAGAAAAGGACTTGGGTGTGCTAATTAGCAGTGACCTTAAGTTTACGAAACAGTGTGTAGAGGTGGAAAAGAAAGCCCAGAAACTATTGGGTTATATCAGGAGGCAATTTCAGTTTCGGAACAAGGATTGTGCTCTCACTGTACAATTCCCTTGTTCGGCCGTACCTGGAGTATGCTGTGCAGTTCTGGTCGCCCACCCTCAGGAAAGATATTGAGAGGCTGGAGCGAGTGCAGGCGAGGGCCACAAAGTTAATCCCTTCGGTTAGGCATATGGGCTACAATCGACGGTTACGCGCCCTGAACTTGTTTTCGCTTGAAACTCGGAGGCTGCGCGGTCAACTGATCGAGGTTTTCAAGCTCTTACGAGGGTTCAACGATGTCGATTTTAGAAGTATGTTAGTTTAAATGATAACCCAACTCGCAACAATGGTTGGAAGTTGGATTTGAAACGGTTTAGGACTAGTGTGTGTGGGAATTACTTTACGTATAAGATCTGTGACACATGGAACAGGTTACCTTCGGAAGTTGTGAACAGTTCCTCTGTGGATCAGTTCAAGAAAAGGTTAGACCAAATTTTGCACACACTTTGAGTGTGTAGAAAATTTTCCGTGGCACCCGTTGCCATTGGTACCTCCTCGGTATGGGCCACAAGGCCTTTTGAGGTACTTCTTTTCCTTGTAACTCCTTGTAACTCTCTCTCTCTCTCTCTCTCTCTCTCTCTCCTCTCTCCTCTCTCTCTCTCTCTCTCTCTCTCTCTCTCTCTCTTCCAACCGACTGGAAGTTAGCAAATGTAACACCAATCTTTAAAAAGGATGATAGGGAAAATCCTTGTAATTATCGCCCGATCGATCAGTTTAACATCAGTTGTCAGCAAACTTTCTTGAATCTAACAATCTAATTTTTTATTCTCAACATGGATTTAGGCGACATAGATCCTGTCTGACAAACCTGTTAGAGTTTTTCCATAATATGCATACACTGTACGATGCAAGTAGGGCAATAGATATAGTGTATCTCGACTTTCAAGAAGCCTTTGACAAAGTCCCTCACGCTAGATTGATAGCTAAAGTCAAAGGACTAGGAATCACCGGGCTCGTTTCCAACTGGATTGAGGATTGGTTAAAAGATAGAAAGCAGAGAGTGGTAATAAATGGAGTGGCTTCGGAGTGGGTGCCGGTCACCAGTAGTGTCCCACAGGGTTCTGTTCTGGGTCCTTTACTTTTTATCATCTATATTAACGATATAGACATCGGGTTTCTAAGTGCAATCTCCAAATTTGCAGATGATATGAAATTAGGAAGTAGTGTAGGTACTGAGGAGGGCGTAAGAACGCTTCAGAACGATCTTGACAGGTTGGGCCAATGGTCTGCTACTTGGCAGATGCCATTCAACTTGGACAAATGTAAGGTAATGCACATAGGTTATAAAAACCCGAAGACCGATTACTCTCTCTTGGGAAGGAACTTGACTTAGACCGATCTAAAGAAAGATTTAGGAGTCTATATCGGCAACGATCTGAAACCGTTGAAGCACTGTGCAGAAGTCGAAAAGAGGGCCTTAAAATTATTAGGTTATATTAAAAGACAGTTCCAGTTTCGGAACAAGGAGACTGTAATGTGTCTTTATAATTCTCTAGTCAGACCTCAACTGGAATACTGTGCGCAGTTTTGGTCTCCATCCCTCAGGAAGGACATAGAAAGGTTAGAAAGAGTACAAGCAAGGGCTACAAAATTGATCCCTTCAATGAGAATGCAAAGCTACCAATGGAGATTGGAGCGCCTAAATCTGTTTAGCTTAGAGATGAGGAGGTTGCGAGGTCAGCTTATTTAAGTCTTCAAGATGCTCAAAGGAATAGACAGGGTAGATTACACACACTTATTCTTATCACTTAATGCCAATCCAACAAGAAATAATGGGTTTAAACTGGAACTAAAGACATTTAGGATCTCTGTCTGCAGAAATTTCTTTTCCTATAAAATAGTTAATATCTGGAACCAACTTCCCTCAGAGGTTGTTTCCAGTCAAAGTGTAAATGTGTTTAAAAATAGGCTAGACAAAGTACTGAATACTCTCATAGTTTAAGATTAAAACATAAGAAAACTCTGCAGGAGTTCGCTTGCACGGTCTCTGTGAGCAAGCTAAATATAGAGCTATTTATATATTCTCCACTTTCCTGTAAAATTTCCTTGGCTACTTTTCCAGGGTCAAGGTATTTTCTTCAACCTTTTTCCGTACCTGCCTCTGGCAGGGAGGGAGCGGAGGGTGGGGAGAGAGCCTTCTACTTTTCTATCCAGTTTTCTACTACTGCTAGGATAGTTGAAAGAAAAATAAACTTTTAATAACAGGAACCTCCCAGAGTGGACTGAAAGGTCTTTGAGGCTTCCTCTTGTCCTTGTAACTCCTTGTAACTCTCTCTCTCTCTCTGATCACACGGCATGGCAATGTATCCATATAACGTTAATAATAACCGAAACTCAAGAAAATATACTCTCAGCCTCCCGCTCTATCCCAAATCCTTTTCTCTTAGTAACCTCTTAATACAAACTAATCTATCATATTTTGCGACTTTTAACTCTGGTAGGATTCAATTCCATTCCTATAGTGTAAGATACTTAAATTCATGTGTGTATTATGCCATATGATGTGCGTAATAAATAATCATTTTTAAATAGTTGGAGCGTTCAAGGTCATCTGTAGTAATCTATAGACTACCCCTCAAGCCCACTCTCAACTCTTAGATTCCCCTAAGACACAGGCGTCTTCAAGTAACATGAATGCATAGAGATCTAAGGTGTTAGATTCCATATTATATAATTCATGTGCTAGGCTTAAGAATGCTGGCATTGAAGGATGGAAGGAAGGGACAGTAAAAGCAATAATAGGTTTAATGAAGGAAGTGGAATGAGGATGGAGGTAAGCGTTGCTATGTTGAAGGAAACGAGGTTGGGTGGGGAATTATGAAGGGAGGAGGAAAGGGAGCCAGAGATTATTAATCTAATTCTGCCACCACGTTCTCCTGATATGAATCTGATTGAAAACCTTTGGGCAATAATGATTAACGAATGGGAGCAACACAATGAAAGAACATTTGAAGCACTTTTAGCTCACACGAGGAATAGTTGGGAGAGCTTACGTCGAACACCAAACATTCCCTACAATCTGGCCTCTTCTATGCCGCAACGATTGCAAGAAATTATTGATGCCGGAAGAAGCTATACGAAATACTGATGTTAAAGCCATGACGTAAATGTGTATCGAATATATATTTATGTTAATATAGAATTTTATTATATTTTTATTTGACATCTATAAAAGTATATATTGTGACCATGAAAAACTTTACTTATCCTTAGTTAGAATCTTTTCTTGCAATGTCTACGCTCGTGGAGATGATAATATATGCATTGTTGAAACAAACTATGAGAAGGTAATAGTTTCAGGAAAAAAATAAAAACTGGCAACATCGAGGCCATCACATGTTTATGGGAATTGTCATATGATATGCTACCAATAAACTCTTATATACTACTATATACAGTATACTATATTACGTAATAATTACGATGAACAAATCAAATGCAAATTTCTCTGATTCATGGCCCACCAGTCTTGCTTTAGACGAATGACTTTCATAAGATGGAATAGGTTACCACTTAAAAACAATGGATAAACTATCTATTAGTGAGATGACCATGACTTCCTCGAAATGCGAGCGTGTGAGAGGTTCACTGAGGAATTTGATCATTAGATTCTTCACGTAGGATATGTATCACAAACAACAATATTGACAAAAATTCCCAAAAATTACTTAATATCAATCATTGCATTTGAGCAAATAATTTAGACCTGCGTCAAAATAACTTGGGTATCATTCCATGATTTGGGATATTTGCTGAATCAGTCGTTCTCTATAGTCTACAGTATATATTGAGACGGTATAATGTAATGCCCAGCTAATATTATGATGACTAGGATTGCTCCATAACCATCCCAACATTCCGAAACTTGGTCATTCTGCTTCTTAATCATTTGTATTTTAAACACTAAAATGTAGCAGAAGTGACGTAATAATGGACATCATTGATGGGGTTAGAGCAATTATGTGCACCAATCCGAACACATCTCCGCTGCCATAAGGACCACCCATTTTATACCTAACAGACTAGCTTGGGACGAGACAGAGGCGCGAGACTTATTGTAAGCACTGTACATACATAACCTCTCTCATATTTAGGGATTTAGGGACAGAATATATTGACAATAATAATGTTTAATTTATAAAGCGCTTATCAGAGTATAAAATACTCTTCCTAATACTACATGTACACAAGTCTTTGAGAATGAATTAAGAGACAGTATTCTCATCCAGTGAATCCAAATTTTAGACACTAATAATATAATAATAAGAAAAAAGAATTTGAAAAGATTTTTAACTATTAAGTAGATACACAAATCTTAGATAAAAATTTTAGAAATATTATATAGACAATCTTAAATAGTATACATTCGATAGAATTTATTTTATCTTCTTTGAAAAGTTATTTAATTCTTGAAGTGGAAAAATGTATTGTATTCTTGTTCCTCCTCGTAAACTTGCTTCAATACTCCCAAATATATTTTCTGTTGGAATGTGACAAACATCATCTTGTGCAGGAAAAATGTTTGAGGGACATACGCCCGAAGGATGGAGAAATTTTATCAGAAAATCATCATATTCACAGTCAAAGGACTGGACTAATCCGAGCCATAGTTTATTTTCATATGTACAACCCACAAACGAGCCTGTTTCAATTTCGCGTTGAGAGACAGTATTATGTTCTTGATCAGAAGCAGAAACTCTAATGAGCTCTCTTATTTCGACTGACTGTGCACTCTGAGAGAGTGGATAAACCTTCAACAAATTCTTGGAAATTGGGACGAAGCGATGTAATTGTTGAGTACCTTTGATAGAAGTAATATATTCACTCAGACGTTTTTGCAAAGAAAGCTCTACATCTACAACTTCTGCCTCAGAGATGTAAAAAAAGTCAATAGCGGTTAGGAATTCTTGAGAGCAGAAATTGTAGAAGTCCTCAGCTGTTAAGATTTGATGGTCGAGAGGCTGTCGTAAGCTTTCTCTGGCAACTGCTCTTTTTACCATTCCGCTAATACCATCGCAGGCATTCTTCCTGTAGGATGTCGCGAAAAAATTCCACTCAGCATGAATTTTGAAGTCTTCGAAATGATGGCATAAATTTAGAAAATTTGTTTTATTCTTATACTGAGCCGCGCATCCATCTGTGAAATAATGAATTTTAGTTAGGTTTGAATTTTGTTGTTGGATGCACAGGATTAATTTTTTGAGAAAACTATGAACCAGAATTGTATCATGCCTGGGACGGTTTGAAACAAAGCAGTAACTTTTGCAAATTAGTTTTCCTGCATTGCTTTTGGAATAATAAACGAATGGGTGCACTGTACATTGTGAGTTCTCCCAATGAAACCCCTGGGCACAATCTTGTACGATGAATGAAGTTTTCCGCGAAATCACCCACCAAAACACCTTCATTTTCAGGCAGAGTTTCTTTTAGATTTTTGAAGTAACTCGACTGACATTTATTCATGAAGTGGTGTCTTGTCAGTTGTGCAATTTTTTTGGTAAGCGATTCCATGTATTCCTCTGGAGTTTCGGTGATATCTTTTAACATACAGTGATTGACGGACACCCATTGTTTATATTTTCTCTCTTCCATTGCCATGAAGTCCAAACTTTCCAAATAATTTTTGATTCCGACCTCTCGTGGGCATCTTTTGCATCGGTGCATCATACAATCTTCATTGTCCATGCTGCAGATGGATAAAGACATTAAATTTTTGTAGTCTAAATCTTTAATGCCTGATGCTGATATTTGTAGTTTCGGATTTTGGTGATGCATACATACGCAGACACTGTGAGTTCCGCTTTGTCCCGCAAGCACGCACCACGACGGTCGAAGATGAGCAAAGGTACTAAAGCCTATTTTGGGATTTTCATCATTTTTTGCATATTCAGCATATAACTCAAGTTACACAATACCAGTCTTTTTTGTTTTTTTATTTTTTCACCCTCTTCATTTATTGCAAACTTATAATCTTTGATTCCCGGGCACATCCTACTATATTCATCATTTTCATAAAACTCCTGAATGATTTTTTTTCATTTCAGCTGTGACGACCTTCCCTTTCGTCATGTTTGGAATGTTAGGAAGAATCCCAAACTGTTTTTGAAGATTGCGGCTCTTACGCACCATATACTTTGTTGCTCCAAAGAAGTCAGCAGTTTTTTCAATGGGATAGGGATACAATGATAGTATTTGTAACCTAAGATTGCGATCGTTACTTGCTTGAAATTTCTCCTTTAATTCTTCCATAACCTTTTGATACCTGAAATAAAGTGTATTTGACATTAAGTTTAATTAGTATATTTTTAATTAAACTTTTCATAAAATATATGTATATGTATTATATTGTCCGATTATAAAAATGTAAACAGATAAAACTTAATTTAGTATATACTTTGATGACTGTATTAAATTTAATTTAAAATGTCAAATTTCAATAACTATGTCTGCAAAGTAGTCTTGCCTCTCTAAATCATCTTCCAAACAACTTTTTTTGGATGGACCAGCCTCAGAATAGTCAATAGGAGCCCCATAAGCAGCTTCAAAACTTCGTTTAACCTTTTCCGTTGTCGATCTGAATTTCGTAGAAGCCTTTATCTGTTTTTGTCCCAGCTTCAATCCAGCTGTAAAACAAATTCAGAAATTTAGGTTGCGTGAAATAATCAAATATCAAATATTTTGTATATATGTGTAGTAGTGTGGACCAAAATGGGGGGTAAATTATAAAGTTGAAGAAATCCTTGTTCCACATTAATGCCCTTGTTCCTTTGGACCAGATAGACATGTCAGCAAAATTTTGGTCAAATATAAGAATATTTAGGGGTCCCGAGATTTAATGACATATAAAAATTTTCCAATGAATAGGCGCGCTTAGAACATCAATGATCAACTCAACTCTTGAGTTGCAACTTATGAAAAAATTTCTTCTTATTTAAGAAATTTTTGGTGTTAATAGAGTACAAAAACAATCTTAGATCATTATTTCAGAGAAAATTATTAATAAGGAAAAAAAAATTTGGATAAAATATATTATCCTTAATTGGTCAACTCTAAATTAAAGGCTTTGCCTAATTGGCTTGAACCTTTGTTATCCTTTTTATCTCCTAATTTAACTGGTTTATTTTACTATTTCAGAAATTTAATTTTTTAAACTAAAAATGGCTACTTGTTCTAAAACTAAAGTTTGGCTCATTGGCCATTTATATAAAGATATACTTTGTTGCTGCTTACCTACAAAACTGCAAGTTTTGCAAAAATATTTCTTCCATCAAAAAGAGGAAAAATTGGGACGAAGAAGATCCATTAATCTTTGCTTAGATGAAGTGATGACCTACTGGGAGAAAGCCAGGATTCCCACAATGTGTAGAGACAGTGCCATCCGAAAGATTGACTCTTTAATAAGCTGTTATGATAAATTGATGAAAAACAGAAAAAGGCCTGAGGAAAAATGCCATATTGAAGAAACTATGTTTAAAGATGAAATTAAGGCTGAAATTCTTGATATTAGTCACTCTAATGCCCTTTTGATGATGTCAAATGAAGAAGACAAGCTTTTCTACTTAAGCCAGCAAGAAGATCCTACACAAAGTAGCATGGGTACAGTAGACCAAATTCTTGCAAAAAGAGAGAAAAGAAGGCTTCATCATGAAGAATTAGTGTGTGAAAGAGCCCTCAAAGAGCAGAAGCGATCTAAAAGATCAGTCTTGCCTGCCAATAGAGATGATTTCACATTGTCATCACCATCAACTAATGACAACAACCTTGAAATGAATTTTCAAGGTCCCTCTGAAGAGCAATTTAAAAAGAAAATGTTGGCTCCTAAAAAGTCAAAGCCTATTGACAAAAGTGTTGTAGCAGCCTATGATAGAATGAATCTTTCCAATCGAGATGCAGCTATGTCTTATGCTGTTGTTGCTCAGTCTTTGGGCCATAATTTGGAAAACATTACAGTGTCAAAATCTACTATGCTTCGAACTCGTCAAAAGTTACGCAAAGAAATAGCAACAGAATATCAAGAGCAAGCATTTTGTCCTGGAGAGCCTTTAGTTCTTCATTGGGATGGAAAAATGCTCCCAGAGATATCAGGTTAGTTTTTTTGTCTGATTAATTTAGCATATTTATATTTTATCTCTCAGGTGAAAAACTTAGTTGTGGGTCTGGTTTTCACACCTAGGCAATGTGTTATTATCTGGTTGGTTTTAATTAAACATTTTGATAGCTAAATTTCTATTTAATTAGGTTACATTTCACTGTCTGAAGCTAGTTTTCACAATCTACACCATTTTACCTTCAAATTAAAATAAATCAAGTTCAAATTAAAATAAATCAAGTTTAATTTAAAATAAATCAAGTTTAATTTAAAATAACTCGTTTAATTTAAAATTATATATTATATATATAAATTATAATATATATAAATATATTAAATATAAAATAAAATATTAAATATATAATATAATATATATAAAATAAAATATTAAAAATAAATATATATAAATTATATATAAATTATATATTTTAACTTTTTCTTGCAGGCGAAGGAAGAACGGAAAGGATTGCAGTGTTAGTCAGTGGGAATGGTGAAGAGAAATTGCTGGGAATTCCTAAAGTCACTGCTGGCACGGGTACGGAGATGGCTCGTGTTTGCATTTCTCTCCTACAAGAACATGATATGACCCAGAGAATTATTGGGCTGTCATTTGACACAACAGCATCCAATACCGGAATCCATGCTGGAGCTTGCACTAAAATTGAACAAGAACTTGGAAAAGAGCTTTTATATTTAGCCTGCAGACACCATATTTATGAGATTGCCCTATCTCAAGTCTTCCGGACTTCTATGGGCCATTCCTCTGAACCTGATATTCCAATCTTCAAAAGATTCAAAACTCAATGGGATTTTATGGATCATTCTCAAATCACAACTGCTGTTGATTCCCAAAGCTGCAGAATAATTGAAAGAGTTCAAGATTTAAAAAATCAAACAGTCTTAATCATGAAGGAGGCACTCAACTCTAAACAGCCAAGAGATGATTATAAAGAATTTTTTCAACTTGTTCTCTTGTTTTTTGGAGAAGAAAGCATTTCTAATACTCCCTTGAAGAGACCTGGAGTGTACCATCATGCAAGATGGATGGCAAAAGGAATTTATGCATTTAAGCTTTTTCTTCTCCAAAATCAATTTAAGATGACTAAAAAAGAACTTGATGCAATAACAGAAATTTGTTTATTTGTTGCATTGGTATACGCAAAATCTTGGGCAGAAGCTTCTCAACCAGAGCAAGCCCCAAATGTTGATCTTAAATTTTTGCAAGATCTTGCAATAATGGAGGAAAATTCTTTGATATCAAGTGTTATCAAGCAAGCCCAAAATGCCATTAAACGACATCTGTGGTACCTCTCAGAAACACTTGTTAGATTAAGCTTCTTTGACAAAAGCATATCCCTTGAAGAAAAGGAGCAAATGCGAAATAATATCAAAATGCCTCCAAGAAATAAGGGACTGAAACATTTAGAAGCAAAGGTAACCCTAGCTTCTTTTAAAGAAAAAAGGATTTCTGATTTTGTTACTTCAAGGACTAAATCTCTTTTTGATGCTCTACATCTCAATTCTCTCTCCACTGAAAATTCTGCATCAACATGGGGAATAGATCCTGAGTACCAAAGAGGCTGTGCTAGAGTTCGTGCCCTTAGAGTGACAAATGACACAGCTGAGCGGGGTGTTGCATTGATTGAAAAATTTAATCAAACAGTGACAACTAAAGAAGAGGACAAACAATACCTGCTCAAAACAGTTTTCAAGAATCGTAAAGAATTTCCAACAAAAAATAAAGCAGAACTTATGAAAATGAGGAAAAACTAATTTTTTCAGCATTAAAAGGAAAAGTGCAATTTTCTCGGGACCCCTAAAACTTGACGTAGAGGTTTCAAATTTTGTAATTTGATTAAGGTAAGCAAAAGGAATAACATTACTCATATGGAACAAAGATTTTTAAACATTCATTTTTTTGGTCCACACTAATGTGTAGTGGATCAACAAGAAATAGACCAACAAATAGACAGATCCTTTACTTCCACGCTATCATCAGAGTCTTGGAAAACACACGTGGGCAAAGAACCAAAAATGAAGAGTCTGTTTCTTCCCAAAGGGCGCGAACGAAAACCCTTATCAACTAAAGGACGCGCTCACAAGGTGTCTTAAGAATTGGCGCGAAGTCCTACATCACAGGAACTATGTATAAAAGCGAGCACCCACTCTCACTCCTTCTCACTTCGTTAGCGCTTCCATTTCGTTAGACTACTCTGTACAATACCATCTCTTCAACCGCCTACCGGCTTCGGCCGGAGGCGCGGGCGCTACTTTCTTCAAGGCCTACAATTTATCATCAAGTAAGATCTACAGACCACCTGCAGAAGCAATCCTTTGAGGCCCAACCGGAATCGCTTCGGGCCTGCGGTTTGCCGGGTCGGCCTTCAAGTTTCTCCACATTCCTCAAGATATATTCAGCACCACAGGCCTACGCCTGCAAGATCATGAGGCCAGCCTGCACCTCGAGAAGTAACATCACCTCAGGCCTCCATGAAGCCTACATCCATCATCTCAAGAGGCTTAATGGACAACGACAACTCGAATCTGCATTGGTTCATCTTCAACCCGCCTTCAACAAGGTTATATCGTCCTAAGATAAGTACCTCCTATTCTAAGTACTCTTGTGAAGCCTACATTAGCCTACCACCAAATGGGTAGGCTATACTCCCAAAGTGTGTAATCAAGCGTTCCAACTGACACTTGTGAAAGAACGCAGTAGGCCTGTCATCCAATTCAAGTGTCATTTCAATACCGTAATTCCGCATATCATCCGTCATTATGTTCAATTCATATATTTGTGTGTGAACTAAATATTCTCTTGACGTAATCATTTAACATCACATAATGTTCTTATATATAAATGATATTTGTTCAAGTTTCAATCCATTATTATTAGGCTGCATCAATTATTCCTTGTGCATCCATGCAATCATTTAGCCTACTTAATCAGTGTCATGTTTTTCCATTCAATGTACCAAATGCACGTGCATTCTTTATATCATTTACTAGGCCCATTCAATGTTCCATGTCGCATGCTATTTACATACCATCAACGAGTACATTATTTATTGTGTCAATTAAGCTATTAACATTTCATCTTATTAGCCAAGTCTATGTCATAATCATAACGTAAAACTACCAATTAATTACTGTCAATTCTTTGTTATATCACAGTGAATAAATAATGGCTTTATTTTCATAATAAATTACAAAACTAAGGTGTCTTTTATAACCTTAACATTAATTTGCTTGGGTGTAATCCAAGCTGGTGACCCTCGCTGCCATTTTGGTCACTTCCAATAGTCTGGTGGATCTAATCAAATAACCACTTATTCCAATCGGTGATACTATATGACATCATAAATTATTAACCCAGCCTTTCATTAATAAGCAATCAGTCATTGCATCAATTAATTATTGCATACAATTAAATCATTATCACCTTAAACGGTTAAAACTAGGTCACTATATATGTATTCAAGTGCTGATGCTAATATTTGAAAACAGAAAACTATGAATTTGGCATTAAGAAACAAATGTCCTGAACGGAGTCTCTATTGTTTTATTACCTGTTTTAATAGGGCTTTCATCAAATAAAGGTAAAATATTGTCGCTGAGCAAATCTTTATTGAATTGCCTGTCTTGAACGACAAATTCTTCCAATGGTGGTGGATTCGTGGAATCGCTACTGCTTCGCTCCATACATTCGTTAAGTATGTCTGGCTCAGGTAATGGTGCAGGTTCCGGCTCTCTGGATGAACGTTGAACATGTTCTAATACAATTGGCTTCTTTTTAATTGTGACATAGCAATTGCTGCATAGTAATTGATTTTCTTCCAAAATTCCATAGCTTGCAGCTGCCATGGCAGAGTTTACTTTTTTAATGTTACAGAAAATTCTTCTTGAGTGTCTTTTCATAGGATTGCAACAAAATTTTGTGTTTTGAGGCATTTTAAGAGTTAGGTAAATTTACGTATACTAGAAAATTAGGTATACAGTATACTGAAAATCTGGAAAGAAAGCAAAGAAATTGTTAAAATTTGGAGGATTTTTTTTTTTAGTAATTTTTTTTCATAATAATCGTTGATAAGCTGACTTTTTATTACTTATTATGGTGTACATACATCAAATAAACTTTTTTTTATTCCTGGTCTTTTTTTTGTTGAAAAATGATATCTTCGCTGCAAAAAAAAAAAAAAAAAATTTCCAAAAATCATAATTTTATTTTTGTTACCCTATAAAAATTATACATATTTAGAAACTACAATTAATTTTACATATTTTATCATTTAAGACACTACACTACCACAATTAGGAGCTGAGATATTTACGTTTGAAAATTATTGGTTTTTTCATTTGACCAAAATTTGGTCAAGCCATAAAATTTAATCAACTTGACCAATTTTCAAAAAAATTCAGAAATTTGTAATTTGGACCGAAACCAACCCTCACACCAAGTTTCATGAATTTTGAAGAGGTTACTGTGTACTTCATTTGTCTATTTCTTGTAGAATTACCCTATTGTTCAAAAGCTGATGAACAAAAATCCAGTTAAAAAAGACTATGGAACACACTTTCAGAGTTAATTAACATGAGGAAAGTTAAAGCAAATCCCTTGTCCTCCCTCACATGAGGTGGAAACTCTTACAGTGATCCCAAAGACATATCCAATTTATTAAACAACTTCTTTGGAAATATTGGCTCCAGTACTACAACTTTGATCCCAGTTTCAGACACTCACTACTGACAATACATGCCACAACCAAATTCAAACTCATTTTTATTTGATCCAATCTTAACATATGATATCTCAAACAATAAAAAATCTCTACCACATTCAATTGCATACAGTACACAGATGACACCACACTTCTTCCCATCATATTGCACACTTTCTGATTAATGAAATGAACAGGCAATTAGAAAATGTGTATAAATGTGTGTGCGCGTGTGCTAATAAACTTTCATTGAATCTCTCAGTCATCTTATATGATTATTACCACCAAATACAAACTGTCAAATAAAAATTGGGAATACTGCTCTTGCAAGGGTGAATAAGGTTAACCCTTTAAGGACTGAATGTACAAATTGCTAATGTTTCAAATACAAGCATTCATAACTTAACCCTACAAAAAATTCAGGGCTTAAAGGGTTAAAGTACTTGGCATTAATTGAGATGGAAAAACTAAATTTCAAAAGTCATGTACAATAGGCTGGGTTGAAATTTTATATTGAAAAAGTACATATTGTGAGGGGTTTGAATGGAACACAGGAACCCTCTCGTAAATTATTTTCGCTGTTTAAAGCCTCCTACCCCTGGCACAATTTTTCACTTTTTACCTATATTGAAGAATACTCCATTTATACAAGACTTACTCTACATTCAGGATTTTTGATGACATAAATCTTTATTAACATATAATATTTTATTTAATAATGTACAGTATTAGGAAAATTAATTAAGTACAACAATATATTCAGAAGAAAAAATTAGAGGTATAATAAATGTGCTAAAATTCAATTCACTTTTTCATTGTTCCTTATCACATCAAAAGGGAAGAAATTTTCAATATCATTAGGAAATTTTATTTTATATGTTTCTTACTCATTCCACTGGGCATTCCATTCAAACTTGGGCAGTTTTTGCCTTGATTCTAATGAGTTTAAGATAAACTTTTGACAGTTGTCATATCCTATTCTTTCCTGACATGCCTTTGTTACTAGGTTCACTGCCCTTTCCACATTTTGACTGTGGAATGGAAAAGAAGCTATCTTCAGTGGCTTACATCGAGCCTGGAGTAGCTCATCATTGCTAAAATTGTTTAGCAGTGGTGGAGGAGTAATGATCTCTCTTTGCCAATCGATCATCTCAGTGTAGTCAGTAGATTGGAAATTGAGGGTTTGAGGCAACTCAAAGTTTCTGGTACCTGAAAATCCTGTTCTTGAAAGGATGATTTTCTGAATAGCTTGCTCCCTAATTTCTAGTCTCTTGTCAGTTACCATTGATATGAGTAAATTTTCTGGGTGGGCAAAGTAGGCATTATTCTTTAATATTGGTTCTATGATTGATCTATGTTGTTCATCTAAATTTCGAAGCAAGCACATTAAATGCCAAAAGTTATATGCACCATCAGTTGCATTAGGATGAGATTTTATCCAAAACCACCCTGGAGCATAGAACTGCATAATAATCTTGACTATATCTTGAAGGTTTTTATCAGGATTTGGTATTGAGATATATAATTGAAGGACCCTGTTGGCTAGAGTTAGCCAGCGAGCATGGTGAAGGGTACCTGGGGATTGAGTGGACAGATCTTGAGAAGTGTCCCCAGTTTGCACTGCCAGTCACATATCATTGAGATATCTTTGATCACTGCTTAGCTCCTTCACAACACTTGCTGGAATTTCTTTAATGTTTCCTTTACGCGAGAATATTTGACTACCTCCAATTTTGTTAAATCTGTTTTCAGTTTATTCCCAATTGAACCCACAAAAGTATTTGGACCTGTTGTTTTACCATCAATGGCTTTGTAGATGTGCTTAAAAGGCAGTTTATTCAAACGCAAGAGCCATACCAACCACTGCACTGGTCTGTTAAGATGAATTTCAACCAGTTTTATGGCTCCATTGATTTTTCCTGTATTTACAGGAGTTACCATCACACAGTAAAGCTTTGATAGTATCTGTGCTGTTCGAGTCTGTAATAAAAGTTATCAACTCTCTTGCTATGCAGCAAGCAGTTCCATTATCTGGTGTGACATGGTCTACATAGATGCTTCCAGGTTCTTTTACAATAACAGTTTTCTTCTTTTATCTTCCATTGTAGTTAATGTGTTATCTTTCCTTCCATCAAATCCAAGGCACTCCCATCTTCAGATTTTCGGATTTAGATCTAAAAGTATTTGTTTCACCCATGTGATCTCTCTCTCTTTCTAATTTCTTTCTGTCAAGCATGTTGGTGTGGTTAAGGATCCCCATATCTTTTAAAGCTGCATTAACTATTGCAGCTGCAGCTCTACAACTTGCACAATAATGATCTGCTGTTAATGCTAGGTTTTTATAGGAGTGCCTGTTCTGAATATTCTCAGTCAATTCTAAATCAGCCTCATAATCTACATCCTGATTCTCTGAATCTACATCCATGTCTTCTTCGGTATTTTTTATAAATTCCAATGGTAAAACATTGGTAGCTTGTCATTTTTTCTTGTGCTTTTAGTTGACAGTTTTGTGCTTCTTGGGCTCTTGCTAAAGATCCCTTCGTTGTTGAACTAGCTATGCGATCAGTTGGTCCTAACTGATTTTTTCTTTGTTTTTTACCCACAAAAGACTCCCATTCTGCCATTGGTATTTTATCCTTACACCTGGAAGATTTCCTATCAATTCCCTTATCATAGCATTCACAAGAAGATATATCAAACATTTCATCATACTGAGCTACTTTTAAGGCAAAACTTTAATTTCTTTGATGTAACAGCATCTTGTTCAATTTTGAGGCTTCTTCTATTAGTCGACTGACTTTAAGATAGATACCTTTGGTGTTAATCGTAGGAAAAGAAAATTTCATCCAAATGTCTTCAATATCTTTTACAACAACCCTGTAACAATCATTAGCAGTTGTTGATCCTTTTGATTTAGCTTTTTCAAAATGATGCATAAAAAAGTAGTCTCATAACCAGACATGGGGCTAATTACAAAATTTGCTTATTTGATTATGATTAGTGGAGTGTGAATTTTTTTGATTTCGATTTGATTGATTAGTGGATTTGCAAAAATGCTGATTATGAATTGATTATGATTAGTGGGTTTGAAAAATTTATGATTTGATTATGATTTGATTATGATTAGTGGGCTTGAAAAATTTATGATTTGATTATGATTAAAATTTTTTATGATGATTAGATTATGATTACATGGCTTAAAAATATTGATTAAAATTTGAATTTGTTTGCCACAGTTAAATATGATTAAATTATGATTACCATGTCAGATATTGATTGTGTATTTAAATATGGAATCACAAGTAATAGCATACAAGCAGAATATGTTAATGAATAAATGTACAGTGTATACAGCAGTATTCTAGTATATGTACTATATTTTACACTCAAAAAGTCGCAAAAGAAAACATCTTACGTAAAATTATTCTTCCATCATTATCACATGGTGAAGTTATAATGAACGATTGATATGTTTATTACATTTTACATAATACACTCTAATCATTGAATAATCATTGATTATAACATTCATAATTTTGATTATTTGATTGATTATTATAATTTCTAAAATTTTGATTATGATTTGATCATGTTTATATATATTTCTAATTTGATTATGATTGCATAATCACCATCATAGATTATGATTATTTGATTATGATTAATAATCAACCCCATGTCTACTTACATCATCTGCTTTTGAAGGAGTCATAGCTGCTGGGAATTCCGTAGGATATCGAAAGGCTGCATTTGAGGACTTGCTTCTAGTATTCATAGTTTATATTCAGAAGTAGAATCAAATTATATGTAATTTATAATTTATGGTAATTTATATTATAATTAATGCAAATTATTTCTATTTATCTGAAAAATTATTTCTATTTATCTGAAAAACATAAAAATATCAAGCATTAAACAAACAACTTGTGTAACATATAACAACATTAAACATAGGCAAATATGAAGGTAAAAATGGGAGGAGGGGCATGTGATAGGGGTAGTAGGGTAGCACATGCTTCATTTTTTAATATTTTGTTAGTGATAAAAGCAAACCTTCTCACATAGTGTACTTTTCAAGAAATAACATTTTTTCCCATTTAAATATATATAAATATGAGGGTAAAAAAGGGAGGAGGGGCATGTGATAGAGGTAGTAGGGTAAAACCTGCTTGATTTTTTAATATTTTGTTAAGATAAAATGAAACTTCTCGCAGTGTGTACTTTTTAAGAAATAAAAAAATTTCACATTTTCAACCCAGCCTAATGTACAACAATTTAGGCCGGGCTGAAACTCAAGATAGAATTAATCAGAGTCATTAACAGTTGGCTTTTGATATAAAAATAAGATTCCTGAAAAAAATAATGGTGGCCACCAACGTGTGTCCGGCCACCCCCATTTTTGTAAAAACATCTAATGCTGCACTAGCAAAATCAGGAAAATGGCAATATCGCTTCTTCTGAACATGCTAGAGAGATGGTTTGCATACCAAAAGATGCAGAATTTGATTTAGAACAAAGTATTAAGAGTGGTATTTTCTCATAAAAACCTTTAGTTTTTGAGTTATTTTAGAAAAACTAATTTTGGGGCCCATAGACCCCCTTTCGATGGACCTTAGTGACAAAAGAAATTCTAAAATAAGCATGATTTGGCCTTTTGATTACTAACATTGCCCTAAAAGGATGTTGACATGGACATAGTGATCACATGATATGACTTTTCCTTGTTATCTTGCATCCATTATGCTTGATTAAAGATAGAGGGTGGGGCTGCTTCATGAACTTTTTTTAAACGTAATAAATTGAAAACTTGTTTTTTTCAGGTGCCTTTGTTATAAGTTTCCAACTGCAATTTGTCATTGAATTCAACATTTGCAATATAAAGTATGACTTCTACAAGGAAAACAGTGCTAAAGTACTTGGTGATGTACGTTTTATGCCAGCAGAACAGCTTCCTTTAGGGAAATTGCCTACGTTGAAGCAAGTTATTGAAAGGTGTTTGTGTTTCGGAGACTATAAAACAGATGCTGTACTGAGAGCTACTTCTGAGGAATTGCATAAATTGTGGGTCATATATAATGTTTATCCAATATCAGTAAATGCCATACAGAGCCGAGTGAAAACCCAAATAAAGGAATTCAACCGCCTTCTGAAGTATGACAAAAAGAAAAGGGGACCTAAATATCATCAAGATCTGGATGATTTTCTGAAAACTGTAAAAGTTTTATTTGACATATATCAACATGATCACAAACTGTTGGCAGATACAGAGAAAAAGCACTTACTAAAAATGACTGAATCTGATTACCAGTTTTATGAGGTAGGTCTGTTGATTGAATTTCAAGTTGTAAATTATTAATATTAATTAATTATCAATTATTAATATCAATTATTAATAATTTGCTACAATTTTAAAGTGCATTAATGTTAGTAATATCAATAATACACTATTAATGATGTTAATGATAAGTAATTTTAGTATTTTCTCATTTTTGTAAGAATTTCAATTTACATATAGAGACCCATAGATAAAAGATACATTATAGTGTAATGAAATATAATCACTTTGTAGGACCAGAAAACAACTAGGCATGGTTACTGTACCCTGAAAGAAGTCCCAGAAACAGCCACTGACTTAAAATTCAAATCAAGGGTTATTCAATCTCAAAAAGAAAAGAATCAGTTCCTCCTCCTCCTCATCCTGAACCTATGGACATTCCTGAGTTGACAGATAGCGACAGTTGTAATGATTCATTTGATGCAGACTATGTTCCAGAAGTCTCAACATTACAGAACAGAACTAGATTACGCTCATTAGCTGAAGCATGTGACAGGTATAGTACTGAAAGATAAATCTTTTAATACAGCTTAAAGTGAAATCATTGTGACTAAGAGATTAAGATTACCAATAAATTATTCATTGACAATAGATATGTAAATCTACTTTAAATATCCTAACAGATATCAAGTAAGTGATAGAGCAGGAGCGGCTATTGGTTCTGCTACATTGGTGGACTTTGGAGTAATCACCCCAGATAACATACAAAATGTTATTGATAAGTATGTTTTTAATCACTCTAGATATTACATTTCTTAGCTTCTGCTATAAGTTCTAAATCACCAGATTTACTATTATTTTTAATTAGCGTCAAAATTTCTATTTTGTATTTATATTAATTAGTTTCAAACAGGACACTGACATTTGTATTTTGTATATTTGTATAATGCTAATGCAGTAATGCATGGCCAATATTTTTGAAATACTTTTCAGAAACAAGTTGAGAAGGGAGAGGCTAAATTGAGAGCTGAAAGGAAGAAGGAAGAAGTGATATTTGAAAAAGTGACTGGCATTGGCTTTGACGGTAGAAAGGATGCTACACTTGCTGTTAACAAAGTAAATGAAAAGTATTATACATCCACAATCCTAGAGGAACATTATGTCATTACTGGAGAGCCAGGTAAATGGAAATGATTGTCATACAGTTATAGGCGTTATGCTGTTATATTACTGTACTATAAAGTAATATTTCAATTACTTAAAAATTTTTCTTTTTAAGTGACAACTGTCCAGTTAACTTTATTCCTTCCTTTTTCATTTTTATTTAATTGTAAAATTAATTACATTTATTTTCAGATGATTTCTACCTCGACCATTTTACCCCGGAGAGTGGCAAAGGCATTGACATTGCTCATGGCATTTATAAGATCATTAAAGGGACAGAACTTGAGGCCAAATTAAACTTAGTTAAAGCAGATGGGACAAATACTAACACAGGACATATGCATGGGTCAATCAGATATTTGGAAATGTTTTTAGGGCAACCTCTTCAGTGGGATATTTGTCTTCTGCATCTAAATGAATTGCCACTTAGACACATCTTCATAACTTTAGATGGGACAACAAAAAGTCCAGACAAATTTTCTGGCCCTATTGGTTCTCAGCTCAATGGGGATGTGTCAGAATGGAATGTTGTGGACTTCAAATCTATACCTTATCCTGCATTTGTGCTTCTACCAAATGAGGTGGTCAATAATTTATCAACAGACCAATACTATGGATACTGCATCTGCTGGGCAATTATTACTGGTGAAGTGGATGAAGACCTTGCACTCTTAGAAGTTGGCCTGCTAAATCACTCTCGATGGCTCACCTTAGCCTGTAGAATTCTTCGCTTTTATGTTTCACAAAAAACCCAGTAAGAACCTCAAAATCATAGTAGAATTCATCATCAAAGTATACTTTCACAGTTGGTTCAATATCAAGGCTAATAAGAGGCTAAGTGATGGGTCAAGAAACCTATTCAATATGATCCAAAGAGTAAATAAATTCCCTGACAGGAAAATTAGAGAAATTTGTTATGACGTATTAAACAATAACAGCTATTTTGCTCATGGTGAAAATATTTTAGTTGGAATGCTGGCTGATGAAGATGAAGAGGTGAGGAGGTGTGTGCTGTCAATAAAGTTCTGTGTCTGAGGGGAGTTATAGAGGATTTTGATGATGAATCTGGTAGTAGCAATGATTTTGCAGGTGGAATAATTGAAAGTGATGATGAGAATGAAGAGGATCATGAAGGTGGTACTGATGAATATCCTGCTATAGATGAGAATGTTAGGGTCTTTAGAAAGCCAATCATCAATTTCAAAGCTTCTGCATACCACAAGCTGTCTGCTATGTCCCAATGGGAAACTGTTCCACCTGTATTAAAAGAATTCAGTAATGATGAACTGCGTGATATCATTAATACCGCATTGAAACTGGATCACGAGTGCCACAGTCAGAATGTTGAAAGGCACATCAAGCTTGTCACTGAAGCATCCTTGGCTGTTGTAGGTCATGAGCGTAGAGATGGTCTTATTAGAAACAAAATTAGATCACGTAAATTAATGAAAGATTTTGTGTCTAAAAAATATTTTAAGTTCTAGATTATTATTTATCATGCTAAAATATGACAAAATGACAATTTGTTAATTGTATAATTTAATGTTTGGCGTTTTGGAATGTCAAAAAGCATTTTCAATGAATTTAAAATGGCTGATTTTGATTGCTGATTGAAAACCACTAATACATGTCAATTTGCAGCTTGAGAATGTTTTATTGTGTTGACATTCAGTTGAAAGGGGGTCTATGGGCCCAAAAAATTAGTTTTTCTAAAATAACTCAAAAACTAAAGGTTTATGAAAAAATACCACACTTAATAATTTTCCTGATTTTGCTAGTGCGGCATTAGATGTTTTTACAAAAATGGGGGTGGCCGGACACACGTTGGTGGCCACCAATTATTTTTTTCAGGAATCTTATTTTTATATTAAAAGCCAAAAATTATAGTTTCAGCCCGGCCTAGACTACAACATATCAAATCCAAAATATCAAGAGTTCTCTTCATATTATTTGAACAGACCCTTCCTCAAAATGCACTCTTTGCCCATTGTTATTTCTTCATCCATCCACATTTATTATATTCCATTAATAGCATGGGGTAGTTAAAAGAAATATATAAAACATCCTTTGAAAGTCATTCATAAAAAATGTTTGCAAACATACACAAATAATAATAATAAAATCACACTTCCCTGATGTTTAAAGAACTAAATATTATTAAACTAAATGACTTGTACAAATTCAATGTTGCTGTCAATATATTCCAAGTTATCAATAAAAATCACTAGTCAAGGAGAAACCCTCCCTCCCCATCAAATACACCATCATTATAACACCAGACTGCCCAATAGGCCTGTTCAAAAATCAACTTTTTCTTATTTTCATAGGTTTCTGTACATTTTCCCATGCTTTTTGACCTGAAAAAGCCGAAAATCACAACTATTTTGACCTAGGATGTTGGGAAGCATTGCCGCATGGAGCTTTAAATTTTCTGCCTTGAAATCGGCCAAAGCGCCAATTCCGGGGTCCCTTGAATTATGTTTTGCACTTTAACTTTTGATCTAAACAAGATAGAGCAACAAATTAGGTATCAAATGAAAGAGCATAAAATTAATAAATAATAATAATAATAATAATAATAAATTATCTATCATTTTTCAGGAAACAACAGAAACTCAATCAGAATCTAGAAAACCATCTACAAGTTACAACTTCACAATGGCATTAAGCAAGGAGCTGAGGGAGCTCCATGGGCGCACAGTTGATATCTCAGAACCTCCACGTACTGTCCACAGGCAGGTGTCAACTGGGCCATCTACCAGATCTCTCACTGAAACTTTCCTGGTTGGATACCCTTCAGCTTTTATCAGTGGTTCCCAGCTTCCCACTAACAGACAGGCGTTCCAGTATTTCCTTAATCTTCAGAATTTACCGAAAAATGCAGGGAGGCCCATGGTTCAAGACCTTGCATATGAAACAGTTGAATCTATCATCCCATTCTGGCAGATGGCTAGGATCAAGACAATGACCAAGTACAACGCAATGAAGCTCTTCGTGAAACTACATGAGAAACATCGTGCTCTGGTGAAAAGCAAAGGAAGAGCAAGTAACCCTGGAGGAAAAAAGGAGCATTTGTGCTGGAATTAGACAGCCTGTTCGATATAGGAGCTCCAGATGCAATCCAGGAAATACAGAACAACAGACTGTTATCCAGAGAGAAGAAAGATGAGGATATCAGGTTCTACGAAGACCAAAAGACTGAGAGGAAAGGTCATATGTCTGGTCATGACAAGATTTTTGAGACAAGATCCCTGCAGCAAGCAGCGAGGAATGAAAGACTGCAGCATAGACAAGAACAAGGTAAAACTAATTACTTTGAACGTTACAAAAGTTTTAAGTTTTACTCCATTGCGATATTTAACATGTACTTAACAATTACTGTCTTAACATGTTGTACTATTTTACAGCTGCAGCAGAACAAGAGGCAGTTGTTCATGTGGATGACATTACCTGCGGTGACTCAACTGACAATGATGCTAACACAGAGGACATGGATTACCATCAGCCTCGTCTTGGATGTTCTCACCATCAAGACACTGTGACTAGTGTGACTTTGACGTTTCCAAGGAAGGTCATGGAATGTGATGTCATCTGCAATACAGCTGATCATCTTGGTTTATCAGACAATCAAGTTACTGCCATGGTTTCTGCCACCTTGAAAGCTGGAGGGGCTGATCTGGATAACTTCGTCATCTCAACCTCAACAACACGTCGCAACAGAATGCTGTCCAGGTATAATATCAGCCAGAGTCACATGTCCAAGTTTTGTGAAAACTCCCCACAGTACGCTGCCTTACACTGGGATGGAAAGTTGCTCAAAGATGTCTTGGGCAGTGAACCTGGAAGTACCTCAGAGACTTTAGCTGTGCTAGTGTCTGGTCCACCTTCATACACTGAAGGAAAGTTATTGGGAGTACCTGTCATCGACAATTCTTCTGGCACAGCTCAGGCTGAGGCTTCAATGGATTTACTGGAGACATGGGAACTTATGGATAATGTTACTGCCCTTGTTTTTGACACTACATCCAGTAACAGTGGAGTTCACAGAGGAGCTGCCAAACTGCTAGAGAAAATGCTGAACAAAAAGGTGTTTTATCTGGCCTGTCGACATCACATCTTGGAAATCCTAGTAGGAGCAGTTTGGGAGAAGCTGTTTGGGAAGGTGAAGGGGCCAGATAATCCCTGGTTTGAGCATCTGAAGGATGTTTGGATGGACTGGTCCAAGGAAAACCCAAAGATGCTGGCTATCAACAGCAAATGGCTGAAGGAAAAGAAGAAGAACAGTGAAGAAATACTCCAAGACATTCTAACAGCAGAAAGGCTTCCAAGAGCCGACTACAGGGTAATGGCTGAACTGACAGTCATTGTTCTTGGAGGAACGCCTCCTCGAGGTATTCACTGGAGTCGACCAGGCGCCATTCATCAGGCCAGATGGATGGCCAGAAACCTGTACTACATGAAAATGCTGATGTTTGCAGATCAACTTGAGTACGACGAAGACACTGTATCAAAGCTGGAAAGACTCAACACCTTCCTTGCGCTGTTCTACACTCCTGTATGGATGATGTCAATGTCTGCTGCAGATGCTCCCGTGAATGATCTAAGTCTAATCCAGGACATGTTGAAGTACAAGAAAACTGACCCAGAGCTTGCTGATGCAGTACTTAATAAGATGGAAAACCACAAATGGTACCTGACGCAGGAAGTCGTGCCATTTGCCCTGTTCAGCAGTAGATTGAGTGACACATTGAAGCACGACATTGCTGCCCAGTTACATGCCACTGAGAAGCCAGACAGCTTCAGAACAGGAAAGCCTCTATTCCAGAGAGTCACAGCTAAGACCACCCTGGTTGATCTCATTGGCCCAGAATCACATTTCCTGCTGGACACACTGAACATTGGATCCGAGTGGCTTCTGGAACCTGTCACGTCTTGGCCACAGAATGAGGACTACAGAAAAGCGTTGGACTATGTTAAGAATCTGAAAGCGGTGAATGACATTGCTGAACGTGGTGTCAAGATGATGAGCGACTTTGCAAATGTCATAACAACAGATGCCAAGCAAAGGGACTATCTCCTTCAAGCTGTGGAGTTCAACAGACGCCGCTTTGACAGCTTCAAGAAACAAACTCTCAACAACTGACTGTGTAAATGTCATTATGAAATTAATCATCACGTAATGCTTTCACTTCTTGATCGATTAGACTTGTGACAAAATGTTAATCTCAAATTTGTGTCATGAATAAGGCGCCTTGTCTGCCTTGAGTGTGAGAAAACGAATTTTGTGATATTTCTGAAATCTTTGTATGTACCAATGTGCCATTTCTTGTTCCAAGACTATCATAATTGTATAAGTTAGAAAGAGGATTAAAAACACTTTAATTTGGTGCCTATTTTGTTGCTCTATCTTGTTTAGATAAAAAGTTATAGTGCAAAACATGATTCAAGGGACCCCAGAACTGGTGCTTTTGGCCGATTTCAAGGCAGAAAACTTAAAGCTCCATGCGGCAATGCTTCCCAACAACCTAGGTCAAAATGGTTGTGATTTTCGGCCTTTTCAGGTCAAAAAGCATGGGAAAAAGTACAGAAACCTATGAAAATAAGAAAAAGTTGATTGTTGAACAGGGCTATTGCCCAAGGATTTTATATGTACTCAAACCTAACTGTACAATAGAAACTGCAGGAAATTCACTCTTTCAAAGCAGAAGTAGTATGGAATGGAATTCCCATGCATATCAGGCATGCTTCAGCACTAAATATGTTTTGCAAATCACTGAAGAAACGCTTCATTAGCTCCTACTGATATATTAGTTCACTACTCTCATTTTTGCCACAGTAATCAATTTTGTAATAAATTATTTAAAGTATGCTAATTTCATTAAGCACCTTTAATTTCTTAATCTTTTCTTTTTATTTTTATTATTTTTTTTTTTAATCAGCATTTATTTTGTACTAAATATACGATAAATCATTTAATTTAAAAATTTTGCCTAAAAAGCCTTCAAGCTTCTAAGAACATATTCAGATGAGAGTACTGTATAATGTTATAGATATCTAAAATTTGTAAAACTCTGTCATTTGTATTCTTTTCTGAATAAAATTTTAATTTTAATTTTAATTTAAATGTCAGTAACAGTGTTGTACTATTATGCTTATAGGAAAGATTAAATGGAGGTTTTTTCATGTTAGTGCCATAATTTTTTAACTGCTCAAGATAAATTAATGAAACCACACAAATGTGGATCATCACAAGATGATGTATCATGAACAAAAATTTGGTTATTGCATCAAAGGTCAAGGTCACAAATAGAGGGCAAATGGTGGTCTGCACCATAACTTTTGAACCACTCAATATAAATTGATGAAACAACATGTTATGAACAAGAATCAGGTTTTTGCACCAAAGGTCAAGGTCATAAATATAAGAGAGGGGACATTGATGTCATTCTGACAGTTTTTCGTTTTGCTTTTTAATTGACACATTAGCATATCTCAAGATAGGTCCTTTCCTTTGCATTAGAAAATGACAAACTGATGCTAGAATCCTAGTTATTTTTATTATTTTATTAAATTACTTTTGTGCAAGTTTTTCATTTCCAAGTACTGTAAGTACATGATTGTACTGCTATTAGTATACATTAAAATTTTGGAACTCATGACTTTTTAAATTTTCAGACTGAGACCCATCCATCATGGGATTGGTTGAAATTGGAATGCGAGTAGTTCGTGGCCCTGACTGGAGATGGGGAGAACAAGATGGAGGTGAAGGCCATGCAGGTACTGTCGTAGAAGTAGGAAGACCAGGCTCCTCAACTACTCCAGATCGTACTGTTGTGGTTCAGTGGGATGCTGGATCTCGAACTAATTACCGAACAGGATACCAGTCCTCTTTTGACTTGCGTTTAGTTGACAATGCACCAGTAGGTGAGATTGCACTGTTAAATAAATCCATGTAAAGTTTATATGTTTTTTATTTCATGTAAGTCTTGGTGATTCATTAAATGATTAAATTAGTTTTTGGATAAAAAGTAACTGTACACTTCAGTGGATCATTGTTACTGAAAATTTGAGAAATGCTAAAGTGAGATATCAGTAGTAGGCACATCTAGGGCTTATTTGTGGAGAACAAATGAATATTTATTTCACAATTTCATTTTTTTTACTTAATACTATAAGAATTCCAGAATTTTCATTTATGTCATTGAGACAGGTGTCAGACACCAGAATCATATATGTGATGGTTGTAAGAAGCAAGGAATAGCGGGAATCCGATGGAAGTGTGCAAGGTGCTTTGATTATGACTTGTGTACAACATGCTACATGAGAGATAAGCATGATCTTACACACCCTTTTATCCGATATGAAACTAGTAATTCTTCAGGGTAAGTCTTTCTTTTATTTCCACAAAATTGACAACTTGAGAAAATGTACAGGGTGTTCAAGGCAAAACTAATTGGTTGTACTTTTCTTATTAATCATTGTTTTATATATATATATATATATGCTGCAAACCCACAAGGAAAAAGAAAAACGATTCCAAGGCCTTTCGTGTATTCAAAGCTACACCTCGTCAGGGTGTGGGTTTGCAGCATTCATTCATTTCACGTGTTTTATTGTGAAATTCATCCCATATATATATATATAAATTTTTTTTATTGGGGTTGTTTAACCTCCTTTGCAACATCTAAGGTCATATGACGGAGGGGACCTACAGCTTTACGTGGGATCTGAACCACGGGTTGCTACATAATCTGGGCATGGAGGATGGTCTCCCATCCAACTACTACCCAGACCCAATGTCGCTTAACTTCGCTGATCTCCGGGAAGCAGTGTTATGATATTGGCCACGACATAGCCTATATAAATATATGGGAATGAACTCAGAATGGTCCCCTGATTTTTTTATGATACACACAGACGGTGCATGGAACAAGGAACTCTTCTGGGATAATTAAATCCACTATAGTCCGAATAAGTAATGGTAAATGACAAATACCATAGTTTTTCTTTTTCATGATGCTAGCCCAATGTGGGCAATGGGTCACTCGCAAAGAGGTCCCATAAATATAGCTTCCCTCACCAGCTATCTGCAAAGCAGACAGGATCCAGTTTTGGGACATGGATCTAGGGTTTAAAGCTGCGTAGGCAGCAGGGCTAGGCTGCTTTAAACCCTAGATCCATGTCCCGAAGCTGGATCCTGTCTGCTTTGCAGATAGCTGGTGAGGGAAGCTATACTTATGGGACCTCTTTGCGAGTGACCCGTTGCCTGCGTCTGGCTAGCATCATGAAAAAGAAAAACTATGGTATTTGTCATTTACCATTACTTATTCGGACTATAGTGGATTTAATTATATGTTCCTGAGGATGTCATTAGACGAAAGCACTTGAGCACCATTTTGTGTTTCCTTTCCTTCGTGGTTTTATTCATCATAAATATTTTTCACGTGTTACTTTCGTGAAATAATTTTCATATTAGGGTGTTTCACGGTAGTGTGGTTGATGGATGAAGTGGAAGGAAGTTCAATCCACATTGATGCCCCTGTTCCTTTTGCCAAGGAAACTCATCTGAACAGGTTTCAACCAGATCAGAACACGTTTAGGGGTCCCGAGATTTGACGCTTCAGATTGCTTGGGTATTTCTAATTTCAGCTGTTCTAGTGTTAGTCGACTGCCTTGCTTCCTGACGGAAGGGTGCACTGCTCTCTGTCCTTCATGTCAGTTGTCGAGTTTTGTCTTCATTGTGTCTACCATTGCGTATTTGTACTCTTTTCTAATTCGTATATTTCCTCATTGCAGATAAACATGGCAACTCGAAGCAAGAAAGAGGTTTGGCTCATCGGACACCCGAATAAGGAGATCCTGGGTAGCTGCCTGCTGATGAAGTTGTAAGTCTTGCAAAAGTGCTTCTTCCATCAAAACCAGGAAAACCTAGGATGGAGAAAATGTCTGAACCTCTGTTTGGATGCTGTGATGGTGTTCTGGAAAAGAGCAAGGATCCCTACTATGAGGCGGGACAGCGCCCTTCGGAAAATGGAAGCTCTGCTCCAGCGTTACTAAAAGTTGGTGAAAAGCAGGAACATATCCGAGGAGAGCTGTCGTGTTGTGGAGGACATGTTCAAGGCGGAACTCAAGAACGAAATCCTCGATATTGGTCATTCCAATGCCCTTTCTATGATTACAAACGAGGAAGACAAGCTCTTCTACAAGAGTCAGCAGGAGGATCCAACAGAGAGCAGTATGGGATCGGCAGACATGAAGCTGGCCCAAATAGAGAGTAGGAAAACGCATCAAGAGGAACAGCAGGAGGAGAGATGACACCGGGAATTCGAGCGGGCCAAGATGGTTACAGAAGCTGCTACTCTTGAAGACAGCTCCTCGCCCTCGGCGTCGCCATCTGCGGGAGATGATCCCTCCTTGGCAGCCTCCACATCTGCTTCATGTCCTTCTCCGAGGAAGCGGTCGAGGAACCTCATCACTCAGGATGTGGCTGTCACGTACGACCGGATGAACATTTCTTATCGTGATGCAGCGATGTCCTACGCCGTCGTCGCGCAATCCAGCGATGTCCTACGCCGTCGTCGCGCAATCCTTGGGGCACAATTTGAATGAGGTATCCATCTCCTCTTCCACAATGTATCGTGCTTGCCAGTCGCTTCAGAAGCAAGCAGCAGAGGCATATCAAGAGGAGAATTCTGTCCTGAGGAGCCCTTGGTGTTGTACTGGGATGGGAAAATGCTGCCTGAAATCACAGGTGACGGATCTGTGGACCGGATTGCTGTGCTGGTCACCGGGAATGGCCAGGAGAAGCTGCTTGGAGTTCCGTAAGTTCCAGTTGGCACGGGAGTGGAGACAGCACGCGTCTGCATTGATCTTGTGCTGGAACACGACCTGTCCGAATGAATCAAGGGGTTATCATTCGACACAATGGCATCGAACACCGGGATTCACGTGGGAGCCTGTGTCAAGATTGAGGAGGGTCTCGGGAAGAAACTTCTTTACTTAGCATGCAGGCACCATATGTACGAAATCATCCTGGCCCAAGTCTTCCGGTCTTCGATGGGCCCCACCTCTGGGCCCGAGACTAGGATCTTCAAAAGATTCCAAGAGCAGTGGGGTTTCATCGACCGATCTCTTATCACCACTGCTATTGATTCAGATAGCTGCAGCATCGCTGGACCTCTTCAGGGTCTCAAGGACCGAACTATCCTTGTCGTGAGGGAAGCTCTGGCTTCTGGTCAGCCGTGGGATGACTACCAAGAACTTCTTCAACTGGTTATCCTCTTTGTTGGGGAAGATACTGTCGCCAATGTGCCACTGCGGAAGCCAGGAGCATACCACCATGCGTGGTGGATGGCGAAAGCCATTTACGGATTGAAGCTGTACCTCCTTCAGGACCAGTTCAGGATGACTGGGCAGGAGCTGAAAGGAGTCACAGAAATCTGCCTGTTCGTCGCCCTGGCCTACGCAAAGGTTTGGAGTCGTGCGACGAGAGCAGAGCAGGCCCCACGTGTGGATCTGGAGTTCTTGCTGGACCTGGAAATACTGCAGGAAGATGCAGTGATCGTCGACGTCGCCAAGCAAGTGCAAGAGGCCATGAAACGACACCTCTGGTACTTCTCCGAGACGCTGGTTGGCTTGGCATTCTTCGATCAAGAGGTTCCTCAGGAAGAGAAACAAAGGATGCGAGAGAACCTCACCAAGCTGGCATCGAGGAAAGCGTTGAAGTGTCTGGAGGGGAAGACCATCCTCGGCTCCTTCAAAGGAAAGAAGATTTCGGATTTCATTACCTCGAGGACGAAGGATCTTTTCACCGCACTCGTGGTCAACGGCGCCTTTGTCGAAAATCCTGCTTCATCTTGGGAAAGCGACCCACACTACCAAGCAGGCCTAGCTAGGGTCCGCGTCCTGGCTGTGGTGAATGACTTGGCTGAATGGGGGATTGCTCTCATTGAGAAATTCAATACTGCCCTAACAACGAAGGAAGAAGACAAACAGTACCTGCTGAAAGCAGTTTTCAAGAACAGGAAGGATTTTCCGAAGAAGCAGAAGGGGGAAATAATGAAGAAGTTTCCGAAGAAGCAGAAGGGGGAAATGATGAAGAAGTGATGAGTCTGTGCTCTCTGACGTAAGGTGTGATTTCTCGGGACCCCTTATTGTATTGTTGTCGAAGGAGTCTCATTTTTGGCCAGGAGTGATAAATATGTAAAACGAACATGGGCATCTATGTGGATTAAAAATATAATGTGGTTCTCATTTATGAAACACCCTAATATATATATATATATATATATATATATATATATATATATATTATAAACATATTATAAACATAATATGCATGCAATATTGCCATGCAAAATAAAAAAAAACAATTTTTTCAATTTTGAATTTTTATATGGACCTATACTAATTTTTTCTGTATATTTTGAATCTGCAATTTGGTTTTTTACCTACAATACCAAGGAAGATAAAAAATTAAAAAACACTATCTTTGGCTATCCAAGAGAGTATTTGAAACTTTAATAAGCTCTCCTGAAAATTTACATTGTTTGAGATATGGTGTTTTAATTTTGGATAGCAGAATAGATATGGTGGTTTATATTTTCAAACTAATTTTAGAATGTTTCCACATGATGACCATCATTTGTCACTGCAGTGCGTATTCAAATCTTGAACTCCATTATAGTATTAAGAACATGCTCTTGTGGAATGAATCCAGTAACTTCTCTGATTCTGTGATGAACTTCTGCCAGATTGCTGAGCTTGTCATGATACATGAGTGTTTTAACATATTCTCATAGATAAAAATCCAAAGAGGTTAACTTAGGTGATTGAAGTGGTCATGCTATCAATCCACCATGGTCAATACAGCACTGAAACACATCAACATGAATGGAATTCACCAGACATTATCATTTGGTGTGCTATGTTACATAACTGTGTAATTGGTCCATTTTCTGGGATGATTGTACTGTGACTGGAATGAACTACCTTTACATGCTGCAGATATTTTTCTTCTGTGACTAAAGAGTATTAGAGTTTACATGAGTGTAATCTTTCAACAAGATTGGGTGCCTCTCCACCACTGTGTTGTTAGTGTTCTTAACCCCTTCCTAGGGGGGGCTCATACTGTTGGCTATGGAGGCGCAGCCTCGCAGGATACTTTTTAAACTAAGAACCGAAATAGCTATCTTCCTTACCAATAATAGAGTGGTAAGATGTGTTGTATGATAAAAGTTTTGTTCAGAAATTTGCATACAGTGGGCCCTTGTTGTACATGATTATTTGGGACTGAGAAAAATGTCAAATTACGAAATCACGAACAACGAGATTCATTTTCAATGTGAAATGGCTAATTGGTTCCAAAAACTCAAGGATGGCAGTGTAAAATATGCTTAAAATGCCAAAAAAGTTTTATTTTAATAAAATAAACATAAAAAAAGTAACTTACTTGCAGTATTTAGGTATTATTTACTTTATATATATATATATATATATATATATATATATATATATTTTTTTTTTTTTTTTTTTTTTTTTTTTAGTAACAGAAAAACCAAAAAAAAACTACAGTGTGCTGTGTGCTGCCAATTATGCATAAGGGGATGGTTGTTGGTGATGGAAGAGATAGTTACTGCTTGGAAGGAGAGTTTCCTTCCATAAAGATGGATGGTAGGTCATTGGAGATCTGTAAGTCTTCTGTTGAAGTAGAAGGGACTGGAGAAGGTGTTCTTGAAGCAATTGGAGATGAAAATATGTTTAGTTTGAAGAAATGGTAAATTTTTGTCTGTTTTAATTTAGTTTCCATCCTCTCAATTTAGTCTTGTATGGGAGACTGATTGAATTGCACTAAAACACTTGAAGGCCTTGTCTTGTAAAGGATCCTTGTCTATAATTTTCTTTATGGCATCAATGTAAGAAAACAGCTCTCTTAAATCTCTTCCTGTTAGGTCTTTTGGTGGCTCTTCAATTGATTGCTCTTCAATTGATTGCTCTGGTTCAGAGTCATCAGAAACTTGGGCTTCATCTATTTCAAGGATGTCATCTTTGGTTAAACTTTCATTGTGGGACTTCAATAGGTTTTCAACTTCATCTTCATTAATCTGGAGGCCCAAGTTATTGCCAATTTCTGCTATCTCTACATTTATTTCTTTAGGTGTAGGCTCAAAACCTTCAAAATCAGGAAGCTCATGATCTGGCCATAAAATTCTTTCAGGCAGAAACTAAACATTTTTCACTAACTTGCTCCCAAGCTGCTGCAATATTTGTGATGGCATCTTTCACATTGTAACTTTTCCAAAATTGAGTGAGAGTCAGACCATCTTCACCATCAGTGGCACAAAAGCATTGTTCAATTGTAGCCTTGTGGTAGTAACATTTAAAATTAGCAATGACATTCTGGTCCATGGGTTGAATGATTGATGTGGTCCTCAGGGGCAGGAACATAACATTGATAACATTACTGGATGAGTCTAACAAAGGAGAATGGGCTGGTGCATTGTCTAGCAGTAACAAAGCTTTCTTGTTAAGATTATTCTTCTTTAAATAACATTCCATGGCTGGCTGGAAGAAATTTGTAAACCAATCATCAAAGATATCTCTGGTGACCCATGCTTTGCAGCTGCTTTTCCATATGACTGGTAAACGAACTCTCATGATGGTCTTGAAAGCTCTGGGGTTTTCAGAGTGATACACTAGAAGAGGTCGCATTTTAAAATCACCAGTTGCATTCAAACCAACCATTAAAGTTAGTCTGTCTTTTGAAGCCTTGTGGCCTGGTATTTTTTCTTCCACTTCAGTTATGTAGGTTGTTTGTGACATACACTTCCAAAATAGTCCAGTTTCATCAAAATTAAAAACTTGTTTGGGCTTATATTCACTAACTAATTTACTAAATTCATGCTTGTACTTTTCTGCACCTTCTCCATCAGATGAAGCTGCTTCACCCTGCCTCAATACACATTTCACACCAGTTCTGTCTAAGAAATGACTGAACCACCCCTTGCTAGCTTTGGAATCAACTTTACATTCTGGGTCTTCTTTTTTAACTTCTCAAACAGTTTCTTAGCTTTCTCTTTAATAAAAGCAGAACTTAGTCTCCCAATTTTTCTTTCTCGTGAATTCAGGTCACAAGATGTTCCTCCATTTGTACTAGAATGTTATCACGAGTTCTTAAAGTTTTCACATCACCTGAAGTATTCTTAGCTGATGATATATACTGCTCTTTATTTTTCAAAATGCTGGCTACAGTTGACCATGATAAGTTAAACTCCTGGGCAATTTCACTGGTGCATGCTCCTTCCTCACTATGTTCAATAACTTTAACTTTTGTTTGTAAATCAGAAAATGTCCTTGATCTTTCAGAACTAGACTTATCATCCTTGCTAGATTTTCTTTTAGGAGTCATGATTATTATTATTACCCTGAAATAAAAAAGATAATATTGAATAATTTTGTAAAACACTACACAGAATATAAAAGCAATACATATTATTAAACAATGATTTGCATCAAACACTAATAAAAACCAATAATGTTACTGTAATATTACATAAACAATGATATTTTACATAAAAAACCTTTTTAATGTATGTAATATAAAGCAATATTATTACATAAACAATTATGTAAAGCAATAATATTTTATAAACTAAATAACACTAAATATAGTACACTGGCATTGAAGAGCAAGAAATGACACAACCTCACTCACTGAGACAGTGCACTGAACTTGCATCGACCTACATGGGCAGTGTTGCAGACACCACGTGACAAAATCATGAATTTGTGGAGTCAGTTGTGAATTTACGAAAATATGGTAGTAAAATGGGTCATCACAAATTTGCAAAATTGTGAACAGAGAGCCTCATGAACAAGGAGGGCCCATTGTATTTCATAGACATCTTTGGGAAACTAAATGATATGAATAAATCAATGCAATGTCCTTAAACCAACATGCTGATCCAGAATGATAAGGTGAAAGCATTTATGAGAAAACTACAACTATGGAAAGAAAATCTTTGAAAGGAAGTGTTTGACATGTTCCCAACACTACAAGAAGTTCTTCAAAGTAGTGAAATGAAAGCCAAGAATGAATCGTTTATTGAATATTTGAATATTTGAATGATTTACAGAAGCAGTTTTCATTTTACTTTAAGCCTTAGGACTTAGATGTCTCCAAACTTGAGTGGATAAGAAATTCATTTAGTGCTGAGGCTGACTTTGGACTGACAACTTCTGAGAAAGAACAACTCACAGATTTATCAAATGATGGTTTGTTAAGACAAGCATTTGATCCAGGAAATCTGGATGTGTTTTGGTTAAAAAAAAAAAAAAAAAAAAAAAAAAAACTTGTCAAACGAGGCTATGAGAGCACTTCTCCCTTTTGTTACATCCTACTTAGGTGAAATGGGGTTTTCTGCTGTTGCTGTTATGAAAACAAACTACTGATTTCAGTTAATTACTTATTGAAAAAGAACTAAGAATAACTATTTCACCAATAACTGCAATTTTAGAAACTTTGTGCGGAGAAACAAGCTCACACATCACATTGATGAAAGTAAGTGTTTTGTTTGACAATATTATGTTCATTTGCTTTGCACATGTACTTTTTTTGGTTACCTCCAAAAATCTGATTAATAATACAAATATGAATAATTGTACATGCCATTTTAGTTAATTGAATCATTGATAACACAGGCCTGCAATGGTTTTGTCATCTGAAATTAGCAATGACATTGACAAGCCATGAGATGAATCAGTCTGTCTAGTGAGTGTGAGGTTATAGTTCTTTATTATTCAAAGGTGCACAGTGACTATATTTCTCTCGAAATTTGTTTATTTGTCACTATGGCAACCAGAGGGTGTGTAAATAGCCTAAACATTTTGTTATATTTGTGGAAAATTTACTGTGAAAAAACAGGCAAGATATTACAGACTTCATCAAGAAAGCATACTATGTGTACTTTGGAATGAAACTTGTGGATCAAGACAAATCATGGGCTCCACATAAAGTTTGCAGTGTTTGTGCTGAACAACTTAGACTGTGGAGTAAAGGTAAAAAGGATTCTTTACCTTTTGGGATTCCAATGGTCTGGTGTGCGCCTAGAAATCACAGCAATGACTGCAATTTTTGTTCATGTAATGTACAAGGCTACAATACTAAAAATAAAAAGGAAATTTCTTATCCAAACTTTCAGTCTGCTATAAGACCTGTTGCTCATGGACCTGGTATACCTGTACCTACTAAACCAAATACTTTTGATATAACTTCATCTGATTTGGTGTCTGATGATGATGGAAACGATGATATTGATTGTTTTCAAACTGAAACATCTGGTGAACCCTAATTGTTTACACAAAGTGAACTTAATGATTTAGTAAGAGATTTGTGTCTCCTGATTGATTCTTCAGAGATTTTGGGATCCAGACTTCATGCAAAGAACTTGCTTTCTCCCAGGATGTCATTTTACTGGTACAGAAATCAAGAAAAGAATTTGCCCCATATTTTTCTTAAGAAAATTCACTGGTATATTGCAACAATGTTTTGGAACTAATACTTAAGCTAGGCACTGCAGTTGATGACCCAAATAAGTGGAGACTTTTCATTGATTCCTCCAAAAGAAGTCTAGAAGGCATCCTCCTTCACAATGGTAACTTGTATGCATCCATTCCTGTGGCTCATTCAGTTCACTTGAAGGAAACGTAAGAAAATCTCGAGCTGCTTCTAGCTGAGGTTAAATATAAAGAACACAGTTGGCTACTTTGTGGAGACTTAAAAGTGATTTGTATGTTGTTACGTCAACACCCAGGTTATATGAAGTTTCCATGTTTTTTGTGTGAATGGGATAGCTGAGCAAGAACTCAGCACTGGATAAAAAAGGAATGGCCATGCAGAGTCAACCTGACACGTGGTTCTAAAAACATTCAATGTGAAAGTTTGGTTGACACGAAGAAAGTCTCTACTGCTGCTTCACATAAAATTGGGCTTGATGAAGCAATTTGTTAAGGCCTTGGACAAAGATGATTGTTTTAAGTATCTGTGTCATAAATTCCCAACTCTTTTGGAAGCAAAATTGAAAGAAGGAATTTTTGTTGGTCCCCAAATTAGAAAACTGACTGGATGAACACTTTGAAAGAGCAATGAACAATCTTGAAAAAGTGTGGATTGCTTTTAAGGATGTTATCAGCAAATTTTTGGGGAACAACAAGGACCCAAATTACCAAAACATTGTGAACAACATGCTAAATAAGTTCAAAGAGTTGGGTTGTAATACAAGTTTAAAATTACATTTCTTACATTCACACTTGGATTACTTCCCTGAGAATCTTGGAGCACTCAGCAAAGAACAAGGAGAATGGTTTCACCGAGATATCAAAGAAATGGAGAAGAGATATCAGGGAAGGTGGAACATCAGCATGATGGCTGATTACTGCTGGATGTTGAAATTATTACATAAAAGAAAAGGAACAACATACACATTCAAGACTAAAAGGCAGAGATCTTGCGAGAAAATTCAGGACAAATAAAGCTGAATATGTAATTGACATTAATAGTCTCCTTTTTAAAGATGTTTGCATTTGTAATTAGTATAACAAAGCGAAATAGGTACCTAATGTAAATTGAAATAAATAATATTTATTTGTTTTTTCCCTTCCAGTTTGCAGAAAATCCTTGTGATAGAAAAAAAGGGACACTTATTTGAAATCAGTGTAGTTGAATTATATAAAATCAGTTATTAAGAAAACAATTTTTACAAAGTTCTCATTCGCAGTTCTGTGTAATTAATGGGGGTGGGGCACAACCATAATTTTGCTCGACTTCACCATTCTGTATAGGTGCCAGTTGAGCAGTGCAGCGCGCCTAGCACACCTTTACCCTTGTTATTGAGGTGGACACCATCCCTCTGGTAAAGGTCCCAGCTACCCGAAAATGCGTCGAAGGGGTCAATAAACCTCATGCCCAGCAGGACGCACAAGTCTTGCACCCTCTCGTTGATGCCAATGAGCTTACTGAGTGCGTGGTCACTGGCATTCATCTGCAGTAAAATACCCATCAACATTCCCCTGTCTGCAGTTTTAGATTATCCGCAAGAGACATGATCTCGGTGATGATCCCTTCTGTAAGACCTACCCTACTGCCTTTGAGGAACAGGTCATTGCCACCAGCGTGGACAATGATCGCAGTCCTCTGAATAGCCATGCGCACCTTCTCTACCGCCTTCTTTAAGTGCGCCATTCCCCGCCCAGGTAAGCACCTTACATTCCTCCCATCCTGGTTTGCAGAAGCAAAGTACTTCTGGCCCCTGATCTGCGAGTCCCCAGTCAAAATGGTGTCTTCCTCCTTCGAGCACAGGAGACTAAAGCGGTTGGAGGTCCTGACAGGGTCAACTGGGGTCTCAGAGGCTTCGGCTTCGCAGCCTTCTTGCCCGATACCCGTCGCCACCCATAGATGCACTTACACCACCCGACCCACCCTGACTGGCAGCTACGTCCTTAGGTTTCTTTGGGCCATCAGTAGGCCCCTTCCCACCCTTTTTCTTTATTGGCCCCTTCCTACCCTTCTCTATTGGCCCCTTCTTTACACCCTCCACCTTACGCCATGGTTCCGTGCATTCCACATGGGTTGCTGGTGATTCCTGACACTGATTTTGTATCCTGGCCTGTGGTTGCACATCTACTCCTTCTCTGCAGTCCCGAGCTCTGTCCAGTTCATCGCTGGACCGCCTTTCCATGGCAGCTATCCTATCAGTAAGCTCCGGGGTAGAGGGTGCAGCTGCGTCAATGACTGCCGCACCTCCAACAGCCGGTCTGGACGACTCAAGCTGCCAGACCCTCTCCTCGAGCTTCTCGTAAAAGCGCATGAGTTTGCAAAAGCGGCTCATGCTGGAGTGGTTGATCTTCTCGAAGCAGGCTTCTTTGAAGTTAGTCACCCACTGGTTTACTTCACACCTTGCACATTCAGCCTTCAGTTTCTGCGGTCCAGTCATTGTACCTTATTTTTTTTTTTCGAACTCTGAATACACTGAATAAGAAAGTGTTAGAGAGAGGGAGGGAGAGTTACAAGGAGTTACAAGGAAAAGAAGTACCTCAAAAGGCCTTGCAGCCCATACTGAGGAGGTACCAATGGCAACAGGTGCCAGGGAAAATTTTCTACACCCTCAAATAGTGTGCAAGATTTGGTCTAACCTTTTCTTGAAGTGATCCACATAGGAACTGTTCACAACTTCTGAAGGTAACCTGTTCCACGTGTCACAGATCTTATATGTAAAGTAATTCCCACACACACTAGTCCTAAACCGTTTCAAATCCAACTTCCAACCATTGTTGCAAGTTGGGTTATCATTTAAACTAAACATGCTTCTAAAATCGACATTGTTGAACCCGCGTAAGAGCTTGAAAACCTCGATCATTTGACTGCGTAGCCTCCTAGTTTCCAGCAAAAACAAGTTCAGGGCATGTAAGCGTCGATTGTAGCCCACATGCCTAACAGAAGGGATTAACTTTGTGGCCCTCGCCTGCACTCGCTCCAGCCTCTCAATATCTTTCCTGAGGGTGGGCGACCAGAACTGCACAGCATACTCCAGGTGCGGCTGAACCAGGGAATTGTAGAGAGAGAGCACAATCTCCTTGTTCCGAAACTGAAATTGCCTCCTGATATAACCTAATTCAGCTTCTGGGCTTTCTTTTCCACCTCTATGCACTGTTTCATAAACTTAACGCTGCTGCTAATTAGCACACCCAAGTCCTCTTCCAAATCAGTCGCCTCGATATTACTCCCCAACATCGAGTAGTCCGACTTGGGATTGGCGTAGCCAATGTGCATCACCTTGCATTTACCCAAGTTAAACCGCATTTGCCATTTTTTGAACCACTCTCCTATCTTACCAAGGTCCGCATGCAGTTGCTCGATCGCCTCTAGCATCCCATCATTGGCCCCAAGCTTGGTGGTGTGGTGGGATTCGATTTAACCTAAGGGCCTCACCGCGAATAAGAATTTTTTTTATATATTTAAGGCCTCCGCGAAACCAGGCTGCTTACCTTGAACGGTTGTTGGATCCAGGCTCACTGCCCAGACCTCCGATTCCATGACTGCTGGCTCGTACCACCAACAGTTTCCCACTTGTTTCACAGGTCTTGCCAGAATAGCTTCCTTCTGTTAGTGTTTCAATATCTCCAGCATCCCCTTCCTAACAGAACTTAAAGTTCCCTTGGTCCAATAACGGTCTTCAGCCCCTCAGACAAATCCAGCCTGAATTTAGTTTCCTCTGTTATGTTCTTTATTTTCTCTTGTCAAATTACACACTTAAAACCCCCCCCCCCCCCCCCCCCCCCACACACACACCCACACACACACACACACACACACACACCCACACGCACCAATTGGTTCCCCCACTTCTCAAAACTCGAGTTTTGACACACACGCTGACACTTTTAAACCTCAAAAGCATCTCTTTTACTAAATTTGTTCAAACCCCCCCCCCCCCCCCCCCCCCCCCCCCCCCCCCTTTTTTTTTAATTTTTTTTTTTTTTTTTTTAGCTAAAATGTTTTAACAAACAAGTACTTTATTTTCCATTTACTAACAGGGTTTAAGAAGCGACTGTCCAACACACTCTTTTTCCCATACTAATTTAATAAAACTGTTTTATTCCTCATTCCTTGTTTACAAGTTTAACATTTCTTTATACAACTTATTGTTTATTCTTTTTGTTAAAATATTAACAATTTAGTACTTAATGTTTATTATTTATTATCTTAATGCTTATTATTTATTACTATCTTTCTACTTAATAGTTTATCTTAATGTTTATTTACTTATTACTATATTTTTCTATTTATAACATACTTATTCTTTATTTATTTACTTCTTACTATTTATTGTTTAAAATGTTTATTGTTTACTTATTTAATAATTATTCATTCTTTACTATTTGCTTTTTATATGTATTTAAGACTTATTGTTTATTCTTCTGGAAAGAAAGAGAGAACCATTAAAATCCTATCTATAACAGGTATTTCATTAAAAAATTAAAGAAATTTAATATTATTATAAATAATAATAATCAAGGCCAGGGGGAAAGGGCTGAGAACTAAAAGGGGAAAGGGTTCACCCTCCACAGTGTCATCAGCGAATTTGGCGATCTGACTGACGATGCTACTGTCTATATCATTTATGTAAATGATAAACAACAGCGGCCCCAAAACGGAACCCTGAGGAACCCCGCTAGTGACCGAGGCCCAACCCGAACTAGCCCCTTTAATTACAACCCTCTGCTGCCTATTCTTCAGCCAGTTTTCAATCCACCTACCTATTTCCCCACCATTACCCAGCGCATGCACTTTGGCCATTAGCCAGTGGTGACGTACCTTATCAAAGGCTTTCTGAAAGTCGAAATAAAGTATATTAATCGCCCTACTCTTATCATACTCACTCAACATGATGTGGAAAAACTCAAGCAAGTTGGTGAGACACGACCTGTGCCGTCTAAACCCATGTTGGGAGTCCCCAAGCAGCTTGTAGGAATCCAAATGGTCAACAATCCTATCTGCTATTATCCCCTCTAATAATTTACCTACAACTGAAGTGAGACTAATGGGATGATAGTTCCCTGGACTTTCGTGATCCCCTTTCTTAAAGATAGGGGTCACGTTGGCTTCCCTCCAGTCACCAGGCACCTGGCCTGTCTCCAACGATTTGTTGAAGACTGTAGCCAGGTGAGGAATCACCTGTCACACACCTCCTGCAACACTCTGGGGAGAAACTGGTCTGGCCCAGGAGCCTTAAACGCGCTCAGTTTGTCTATTCTATCGGCAACGACTGTTGCGGTACATCGAACACTATCCAGGCCAGCACCTTTGTGCCTGATACCTGGCTCGGGGATGACGTGAGTGTCCTCCTTGGTGAACACTCCCGCAAAGTACTCATTAAGCACATTAGCGATGTCCACGTTGGAGGTCTGCAGAACGCCGCTTTGTACTATTAACATTACTGAAGAACTCCTTAGGGTTCCCCTTGCAGAGGCTTGCCACCCGTAGTTCTTCGTTACGTTTCGCTAGCCCAACCTTCACCTTCACTTCCATGCACAGGTGGACATACGCTTTAGTGTTCTCATGGGAACAATTGGCCTTTGCCCTCCTATACGCTACTTTCCTATTTCGGATAGCTGACCCTCATAGGTCGTCTCTCACCAGCCTGCTTGAGTTTTTCCACATCATGTGGAGTGAGTACGATAAGAGTAGGGCGATTGATATACTTTATCTCGACTTTCAGAGAGCCTTTGATAAGGTACCTCACCACCAGCTAATGGCCAAAATCTGCGTGCTGGGTATTGATGGGGAAGTAGATAGCTGGATTGGAAACTGGCTGAAGAATAGGTGGCAGAGGGTTGTCATTAAAAGGGCTAGCTTGGGTTGGGCCTCAGTCACTAGTGGGGTTCCTCAGTGTTCCATTTTGGGGCCACTGTTGTTTATCATTTACATAAATGATATCAATGCTGGCATCATCAGTAGGATTGCCAAATTCACTGATGACACTAAGGTTGGGGCCAATTGTTGTGACAATGTGTAGGATTTTTTCCCTGGCACCCATTGCCATTGATAACTCCTCGGTATGTGGTGCAAGGCCTTTTGAGGTACTTCATTTCCTTGTAAAAAAAATAATGCCCACCACAAGTAAAAATGAAAAGCAATTACAGGGCCTTTCATGTATTCAACAATACACCTCATCAGGGAATGAAGGGAAAAGGTAAGGAGCCAAAAATATACATCTCTGTACAGCGTAAACAAAATAATTAGGAGGGATTACCCAAAAAATTAATGGTTACTAATTAAAGGAAAATTATATTTTAAGATGTGGTCCATTTCATACATTTCAAAATTATTATTAAAATTATTTATAAAGTAAATAAATGCCATTCCCGAATGTTCTTTTCAGTTATTGAATGTCTTTAGTTTTAAGAAGAATTTTAGAACTGATTCCCAATTTATACAGTGATTATATATATATATATATATATATATATATATATATATGGTTAAACAATGCCAGAATTATTTGCTGTCCAGCACACACGTTTATGCTGTTTTAATGATGTCTGAATTTTTTCAGTTTGACCAATCTAAACTGAGTCACATTGTTTACATCCACTGAAATAGACACAGCCAGCTACATTATCTGGGCTGTTCTTTATTAGGCAAGATTTAGCAGTATTTTTACACTTAGACAATGTTCATTCCAATTGTTTAAGTAAGGTTGGATTTTTTAAAATTTATATGGTAAAGTAAGCTAAGGATATTTTTAGCATCAAATGTAGAAATGTATAAAATGGACCACATATTTCTTTAATTAGTTTAATTAGTAATTGTTATTTTTTTGCTAATCCCTCTTAATTACTTTGTTTACATTCTACAGAGAGATGTACTTTTGTCTTCTTGCCTTTTCCATTCATTCCTTGATGAGGTGTACTGTAGAATACACACAAGACCTTCAAATCACTTTTCATTTTTCCTTGTGCATGCGCATCATTTATATATATATATATATATATATATGATGAATAAAACCACGAAGGAAAGGAAACACAGAGTGGTGCTCAAGCGCTTTCATCTAATGACATCCTCAGGAACACTGAAGTAAAAAAAAGTTCAAGACTATATATAGGTTACAAAAAAAAAATATATATATATAGTAAATATAGAAATAAAAATTGTGGGAGGAGCATACAAATTTGTAAGGAAACTACCAATTTTAGCACTGCCTGAATTTAACACAAGCTCAAATGGATTGTTTACAACCAATTTTATAGATAATGCTTGAATGGTATATAGGTCACAAAAAAAATAAATAAAAAATAAAATAAATTGAAAAATAAAAATTGTAAGAGGAGCATACAAATTTATAAGGGAAAATTACCAAAGGTTTAGCACTCTGCCCTTCTTGTCTAAATCTGTTCTGAACGAATTCAAAACAACAGGATCGAGTTGAAAAAGACCTTTGCTCATGTTGAAGTTATTTTTAAGTTGAATAATAGCAGACTCAAGAATATTTCTATTAACAATGTTGCTAGAGTGAAACAAAATTGAAGCATTATTCCAATCAGTACAATGGGATAACTCTGACAAATGGATAAAAAGGGCACTGGATGACTGTCCCCTTCTAACTGAATATTGATGCTGTTTTGCACACGTGTGCAAATCCTTTCCCGTCTGACCAACGTAAAAGGAATCACATTGTTTCCAACCAATTTTATAGATAATACCTGAATTATTGGTAGGACTATTTTTTACTATGATATTTTTGACAATATTGCTATATGAAAATACTACATTAATATCCAAAAGTTTAAGTACATTAGCAATGCCTAAAAAGCCTGGGAAAAATGGAAGTACTAAAATATTCTTTGACAAAGTGCGAGTGTTATTATGCACATGATAGAAGGTTTATTTTGCCTTGTTAAGACAAGATTCCATAAACGCAGGTGGGTAGCACAGATCACTTCCAATACCGTTGATTTTTTCCAATTTGGCATTGATGTATTCCCTACTGGCAATCCTAAGAGCGTGGAGAAACATTGAAGAAAATATGGCTTTCTTAATGGGGGTGTCATGTCCAGAGTAAAAGTGTATGTAGGACAAAATTTTGTTTTTTCTGATGAAAGCCCAGGTTTTAAGTTTAGTATCTATGTACATGCACATCCAAAAATGGGATTGAGTTGTCTTGTTCCACTTCTAAAGTAAACTTAATGGAGGGGACTTGATCATTTAACTGAAGGAGGAAGTCATCCATGTGAATAGTACTTACGAAGATAATTTTCCTAAACGTTTTCGCAATACTCTCTCAATTAAAAAAAGATGGTGAGCTCCATATTACTAAAGCAGACAAGGCCAACACCATAGTTATTATGGACAAAGTGGACTACATTAGAAAGATGAATGAGCTGCTCCAGGACCCTGCCACATACAGAAAACTTAGGAAGAACCCGCAGGATGATGATATCAAATCATTCAATAGTGGCTTTAAACGCATTTTCAAAGCTCATAAGGACTTAATTCTGCTTTTCATGTCCACTTCACCTTCTCTTCCCTACCTTTACGGTCTTATTAAAACCCACAAACCTGGCAACCATATGTGCCCTATTATTAGCTCAGTGGGCTCTATTACCTATAAACTCTCCAAATGGCTGGTCAAAGTCTTGTCCCCCATTCTCGGAACACACACTGATTCACATGTAAAAAATTCCATGGATCTTACTGAAAAATTGAATAATGTACGTACTGAAACCAACGATAGATTGATCAGTTTTGACGTTTGTTTATTGTTTACAAAAGTGCCAATTGATGATATGCTTGACTTTCTCTCCCAAGAATTACATAAGTACGACCTGCCACTATCTGCACACATTGTTTTGGAACTTATTAAACTTTGCATCAAGGACTGTAAATTCACTTTCAATAGTGAGTATTATCAACAGGTTTTGGGATGGCCATGGGCAACCCCTTGTCACCCCTCCTCTCCAATATTTATATGGAGTTTTCGAAATTACTTACATTCCGAGAATCCTGGGGGTTGGCATCCCATGGTTGTGGTACATCAACGATATTTTGTGTATCTGGCCCATGAATTATGACCTGAATGACTTCCTCCTTCAGTGAAATGATCAAGTCTCCTCCATTAAGTTTACTTTAAAAGTGGAATAAGACAACTCAATCCCGTTTTTGGATGTGTGTGTACATATGGAAAGCCCAGGTTTTAAGTTTAGTACTGTATCTATCAGAAAAAACAAACAATTTTTCCTACATACACTTTTACTCTGGACATGACACCCCCATTAAGAAGGCCATATTTCTTCAATGTTTCTCTGCGCTCTTAGGATCACCAGTCTGGAATACATAGATGGCAAATTGGAAAAAATCAACGGTATTGGAAGTGATCTGTGCTACCCACCTGCATTTATGGAATCTTGTCTTAACAAGGCAAAATGAACCTTCTATCATGTGCATAATAACACTCACACTTTGTCAAAGAATATTTTAGTACTTCCATTTTTCCCAGGCTTTTTAGGCATTGCTAATGTACTTAAACTTTTGGATATTAATGTAGTGAAAAATATCATAGTAAAAAATAGTCCTACCAATAATTCAGGCATTATCTATAAAATTGGTTGTAAACAATGTGATTCCTTTTACATTGGTCAGACGGGAAAGGATTTGCACACGCATGTAAAACAGCATCAATATTCCTTCAGAAGGGGACAGTCATCCAGTGCCTTTTTGTCTATTTGTCAGAGTTATCCCATTGTATTGATTGGAATAATGCTTCAGTTTCGTTTCACTCTAGCAACATTGTTAATAGAAATATTCTTGAGTCTGCTATTATTCAACTTAAAAATAACTTCAACATGAGCAAAGGTCTTTTTCAACTCGATCCCGTTGTTTTGAGTTTGTTCAGAATGGATTTAGACAAGAAGGGCAGAATGCTAAACCTTTGGTAATTTTCCCTTATAAATTTGTATGCTCCTCTTGCAATTTTTATTTTTCAATTTATTTTATTTTTATTTTTTTTGTGACCTATATATCATTCAGGCATTATCTATAAAATTGGTTGTAAACAATCCATTTGATCTTGTGTTGAATTCAGGCAAAGTGCTAAAATTGGTAGTTTCCTTACAAATTTGTATGCTCCTCCCACAATTTTTATTTCTATATATATATATATAATATATATATATATATATATATATATACACACAGGGTGGGCCGTAAGTTTCCATACATAGGAAAAATTAAACGTTTGTTTTTATGTTTCAGATACCCTAAGAATATGCGTTTGACGAAAGAGCAACGAATTGAAATCATACTGATGGCTGGGTCGGGAAGCAGTCGCATGGTTGCAATGAACTTTAACAGACAACATGGAACGAACATCACACACGACACTGTGGCAAAACTTATTAACAAGTTTCAGAAAACTGGAAATGTTGCAGATCAACCGCGAAGTGGTCTAAGACGTACAGCCACCGATGAAGACACAACAGCTACGATACTTACAGCGCTTACACGGAGTCCCAGAAAAAGTACACGACGGTTGTCTGCAGAAAGTGGTGTCAGCAGATCGAGTATCAGGCACATTTTGAAAGCAAACAAATGGCATCCATACAAATTGCATATGGCACAGCATTTGAGTGAAGATGACCCGGATAGACGGATGGAATTCTGTGAATGGGCATTAACCAAAGTGAACGAGGATGCAAACTTTTCAACTAAGATCTTGTTTACTGATGAAGCAAATTTTTACGTCAATGGAGAGGTTAATCGGCAAAACATATGTTATTGGAGTAATGCTAACCCTAACTGGCTGAGTCCGACGAAGATGCAAGGTGCCGGTAAAGTGATGGTGTGGGCCGGGATATGGGGTGACAGAATTATTGGACCAATTTTTGTCAGTGGAAATCTTAATGCCGAAAGGTATCTTAACATGAAGAGATTTTCCCATCCCTTCTAAACGAGGAAGGTAACTTCCCAGTTTACTTCCAGCAAATGGAGCTCCACCTCATTATGGTCTTCACGTGCGTCGGTATTTGGATCAGCAGTTTCCGGATGCTTGGATTGGTCGGCGTGGTCCTGTGGAGTGGCCTCCCAGATCCCCAGATCTCACCCCCCTTGATTTCTATCTTTGGGGGCACTTGAAGGCCATGGTGTATCAGGAAAAGATACGAGACATAAATCATCTAAAGGAATGTATCACCAACGCCATTACAAGCATAACGTCAACTGTGCTAATGCGTGTTCATCAACAGTGGGGAACACGTATTGAAATGTGTTTTCAAAACAATGGCAACCATGTAGAGCATATTATATAAATAAAAATGGTTGTCCATAACAAAATGTTTATTTTTCCTATGTATGGAAACTTACGGCCCACCCTGTATATATACGGTATATATTAGGGTGTTTCATAAATTAAAAGTTTGGAAATTTTTTAATCCACATGGATCCCCTTGTTCCATTTGCTGAGGAGACTGATAAACCGAAGTATTAATTCAATAGTTTAAAGTTTACGGGTCCCCAGTTTGATGCTCTGGCAGATCATAAATGGAAAAAATTAAACAAAAATCTGTCAATGAATTTTTATTCAACAAACGAGTACCATTTCACTACACATTTTCACAAAGATACAAAAAACATAACCACTTCTTGCGAATCATTTGTCCATGAAATCCTTCTTGGTTTTATTCGGGTATTTGCCCTATGCTGCATCACAGTTTTGAGCAAATACTGCTTCTGCTCTTCGTTCTTCGTCAGAGAACAGTTGAACTCTTTGGTGAGCGCGATGGCTCTTTCGGCCCGATCATTGATGACAGAGATTTTGTTAACAGTTGCCGCTGCTTGCTTGAAGCCCTCTACTTCAGTCCACTCGGCAACTGGCTTTTTCAAGAATTCTGTGTCCAAGTCGAATGCATGGAAGAAAGCCATCGTCTTTCCTGTCACGAACTCCGCCAGGTGTTTCGAGGCAAGATTCCTGACGTTCTTCCCTTGGGGTCGCTTGAGTTCCTTTTTCGATGCGGGCTTACCCAAACTGACGACCATCTGAGCCTTTTCTTCATCTGCCACATCTGCGTCGAAGAACGCCATGGCAATAAGAGTCTCAGAGATGTACCATAGGTGTCGAGACATGGCTTCTTGCGCAGCGTTAACACATGAATATCCTGACATGGCAAAGGCTTCCGCGTCACGCAGAAATTCCAGATCAACTGCGGCAGCCTTGCTTGAGGTTGCAGCACGAGTCCAACCTCGGATGTAGACGAGGGACACGAAGAGACCTACGGCTGTCAGAGCTTCCAACTCGTGACTCGACATCTTGAACTGCTTCTTCAGTAGAATTACTTTCAAGGAGTAGATGGCTATCGCCATCCATCGAGCATGATGGTAAGCGCCAGGGGCTCTGAGAGGGAAATCCACCACTTTTGCTTCTCCCAGGAAGATGAGAACCAAGTGTAGCAGTTCCTTGTAGTCATCGTGCTGATGCGATGTGCTCACCATCCCTCTCACCAGCAGGACTGATCTCCCTCAGTTCCCTCATAGAGTCATTGACGAGCAAAATCGTATGGCCGCACGTCCAACTGGTCGATGAACTTCCATTGTGCCTGAAACCTCTTGAAAACGGGTATATGGGGCCACTTGAAGGGCCGTATGCACGCTTGAAGACGGAGCTGAGGATGACTTCATAGATGTGATGCTGACAGGGGAAGTACATGAGTTCTCTGCCAAGACCTTTCTCAATCAGGACGCAGGCCCCGATATGAATCCCGGTGTTCGACGCTGTCGTGTCGAAAGACAGTCCCCGCACGCGCGCTTCCATCCTGTGTTCCTTGACCAAATCCAAGCAAACTCGCGCTATCTTCTCGCCGGTTCCGGACATCACCTTAGGAACGCCGAGCAACTTCTCCTTGCCGTCGCCAGAGACGAGGACGGTGATCCGGTCAACACACTCCTTCCATTGCTCATTGTCAGGTAGGAGCTTACCATCCCAATGCAAGACAAGAGGCTGACCAGGACAAACTTCGTCGGATTGATAACTTTCAGCAGCCACCTTCCTGAGAGCCTTGCGTGTGCGGTACATGGTACTGGCAGAAATGGACAGTTCATCCAAGTCAAAACCTAGTGATTTAGCTGCTGCAGCGTACGACATAGCTGAATCGCGGTACGAAATATTCAGCCGATCGTAGGTAGTCGTCACATCCTGTGAGATCAGATTCCTGCGTCGCTTCTTGGTATTTCCCTTGGAGGAGGATGGAAAAACTTCCACGGTTGGGTCAACGACATCTGAGTCAGTCTCTAACGAAGTTGAAATCACTAAAGCCCCTGTATCTTCTGCAGCTCCTTGTTCCTTCCTGGCCTTCTCCTGTTGTTCCTTAATCTTGTCCAGCCTCTTCCTTTTCCTAATCTCCTTATAGTGAAGCTTCATGTCAACAGGGCCCATGCTGCAGGAATTTGGATCTTCACGCTGCATGTCGAGAAAGTGGATGTCCTCCTGATTCTTCATCATTTCCTTAGCCTGTGAATGAGCAATGTCCATGATCTCCTTCGCTATTGCCTCCTTGAACATCGCCTCCTTGAACATCGCCTCCTTCACTCGGAAGGACTCTGCTTTATGTGACTTGTGCTTCACAAGCCGGTCGTATTCCTTGAGAAGGGATTCCATCTTCCTCAAGGCCGAATCTCGATGCATCATGGGGATTCTCGCTCTCTCCCAAAATATGAGACAGGCATCCAGGCACAGGTTCAGGCATTTAGTACGTCCAAATTTTTGCTCCTTTTGGTGGTAAAAGTACTTTTTGAGTACTTGCAACTGAGTTGGAAGGCCACTTGATGTGATGTTCGCATCCGTCTGGCCAATAAGAAACACTTCTGTTTTCGCTCTGGTAGACACCTGGAAAAGAAACAAACTAAATAATTCCACAGAAATAATTTCACATCGTAATTAATTCATTAATTAAATAAAGAAAAGCAGTAACTGGGACTCGAACCAGTGTCATAGCCGTTTGGCGGCATCGCTCAAGTTGGCATACACAGCACGCTATCCACTACACCATCTAGGGAGTGGATAGCGTGCTGTGTACGCCGACTTGAGCGATGCTGCCAAACGGCTATGACACTGGTTCGAGTCCCAGTTACTGCTTTTCTTTATTTATAAAACTGATACGTGTACACTACGTTCTCTTTGACAATTCATTAATTAAATAAATTTCAATACCGCAGTAAAATTACATTAATTAGTATCATAAATAATTACCAGCTTAGTTGTCCAATATGCAACAGACTAATTAATTTCATGTAATATTAATAATAAATATCACTACCACAGTAAAATGACAGAAATTAAATAATAAAAATTTCAGTAAAATGAGATAATTAGTAGCATATATATTACCTCCATAGTTGTTCCAATAGGCTATACAACACGAACCGCTCAAGTGACGAAGAAAACCGTCTTCACTGCAGGCAGGCGAGAAATGAACTGACAAAAAGTCGTCAAAGTTGGGGACCTCTAAATGCAGCGCAATCTGGTTCAAACTTGCACAAACGTGTTTTCTTGTTCTTTAGAATACGGAGAAACGTGTGGATTAAAACTCCAAGCTCATTTTTATTTTACCCTATAGGTATGAAACACCCTAGTATATATATATACAGGGTGGGCCGTAAGTTTCCATACATAGGAAAATTTAAATTATGGTCTTCACGTGCGTTGGTATTTGGATCAGCAGTTTCCGGATGCTTGGATTGGTCGGCGTGGTCCTGTGGAGTGGCCTCCCAGATCCCCAGATCTCACCCCCCTTGATTTCTATCTTTGGGGGCACTTGAAGGCCATGGTGTATCAGGAAAAGATACGAGACATAAATCATCTAAAGGAACGTATCACCAACGTCATTACAAGCATAACGTCAACTGTGCTAATGCGTGTTCATCAACAGTGGGGAACACATATTGAAATGTGTTTTCAAAACAATGGCAACCATGTAGAGCATATTATATAAATAAAAATGGTTGTCCATAAAAAAATGTTTATTTTTCCTATGTATGGAAACTTACGGCCCACCCTGTATATATATATATATATATATATATATATATATATATATATATATATATATATATATAATATTATATATATATTATATATATATATATTTTGTAACCTATATATACAGTAGTCTTGAACTTTATTTACTTAAGTGTTCCTTAAGTGGCAGAGATGTTTGCAAATACTTTTGTGATGTTCCATTGACACGGCCATGACTAAGATGACATCACATCACAAGGATTCACTCAAAACGTCCTTATGCCTTGCCCCACACCTCAACCATGTTACAAGGACTTCTCAATGCACCTTGACTCTCTTTGAAGAACCAGTGACATGAGAGCTACCATCATGTAAAGATCATTGTGCAGGCCTCATTTTGGCATGGTGTCATTCACCTTACTTTATATAAACACTAATCATTACCTCATGCAGTATTACTATTGAAGTCATTATTCAAGTGCACATGTAATTTAAACTGTAAACAATCAACATTTATTTTCTCATTCATAAATCATTTATTTTGTTTAATAAAGGAAGAGAACTCAGTCTATCATTCAACCTAATAAATAACATTATTTGATATGAAAAGATCATGGTGACCCCAGCCTTATCAATTATCATCCCTTCATAACCATTATCATTTTTAATGCCAATGAGGCACTATATATGTATATATATTTTTATATATATATATTATATATATAGGTATCGCGATATATTTTCTGTATCTTGTATTGTATCATGATACATTTTTTATTATTTGTATCATATTGAAAGATACGATACAAATAAGTATCAGTAACACGATACTTTATCATACTCAGTCAGTGATGTTTCCCCTCCCCATCCCCTAATCCCACTCCCAGAGTTGTGGTATCATATGCTTGTGAGACTGAGAACAAACCTCATCAAGAATTATCTAATTATTTAGCAAATAATTATAATTTATAAGACATTCAACAATTACATATGTACCTTTGATAAAAGAACTATTCATAAAATACAAAACTACATTGCCATCAAGCACTGTGATTGAGAGACTTTCTAGCATAGCTGGAAATCTCTCTCCTTCAAAGAAAAACAGAATGTCTGATGAATTGTTTGAGAAGTCACTGTTTCTAAAATTCAGTAAAAATAAAGTAATTCAGTTGTTTCATGATAGATATATATATATATATATATATATATATATATATTGTATTGATATATATATTATTAATATATCTAGTATTGTAATGAGATACATTTTTGCCAATGTATCGAGTATTGTATCACGTTACATTTTTTGGCCCCAATACACTACCCTGTGTGTATGTATATATATATTAGGGTGGTCCAAGAAAGAAAAGTTTTATTTTTGTACATTCTCAAGGCTGCCCTTGTTTGAAATCATAAAAGGATAATTGCTACAAGAAATGAGATCATTCCAACTATATTTAGAAGTCACTACAAAATGAATAATTTTCTCTTAAATGAAAAAATAATGAAATTTGACAAAAGAACATGCAAATGGCTTTTAATTCTGTAAAGACACTTTAGAAGGGGTAGGAAACATTCGTCGATGGGTCTCAACAATGCAGAGAAGGAATTGTTTTTGCTGCTCATCTTTGTTAAGCATTGTATTGTACTGTTGAATAAGAGCAATTGTTCTCTCTGCAGAGTCATTGACAACCTTCGTCTTCAATGCTCTTTCTTTCAACAACTCGTAGTTGTCACTACTTGGCCAATCACTTGGTAGTTTTGAAAGAAACTCTTGAGCAATCATCTTTCCATTTTTATCCAGTATCTAAAGAGTTGAGCAATCTTCTAGCTGATGTAAGTTTCCACTGGGTTTGCTGTTTTGAGTAGCTTTGAATCGAGGTGCTTCAGACCTTTCACTTTTGTAGGATCAGATAATTTTTTAATCATATTTTCTTTTACTTTGCTGTCCAACCAATTGTCAAGAAGTGACAGTCCAATCAGCTCTTCCAAGAAGTACCAGAGATGTTTCTTAAATGCCTTGAGTGTAATTTCAGCCAAAACCTTGTTTGGGTAAGTCTCCATAACTGTTAGAAAAGCTAGGTCATTTCTAGGGGCCCTCACTGCCAAGGGTGTTTCATGCCAATATTGTCTATAAACAAGTACCTTTGTACAAAGAGACAAAAATCTTTGACCCATTTTTCATGAGCAGTAAGTTTCATTTGCTCCTGGGAGAGAGAGATCTATAAAGCATAGGTAGCTTTTGCCATCCTGTGAGCCTGATGAAGAGCTCCTTGAGCTTTGATGATGTACTTCTTAGGCAAACTTCCTCCCAGAAAAATTAGAGAAAGATGGAGGAATTCACTGTAGTCATCTCTTGAGAAGTTGCTGTTCTGAAGAGTGCTGGAGAGGTACTGTATCATCTTTCGACAAAGTTCCCACCAAGTTTCCTTCAAAAAGTTCCATTCCTGCTGATATAAATTTTTCTTTATTGATAACTGGCAATTGTGCCATGATGAATCAAACAATGAGACTTGTGGTCCTTTTGAAGGTTCAAGAATACTAGAAAATGCATTAGCCAAAACTACTTCATACACATGATGATGACATGCTATCCACATCAGAGAGCGACCTACAGCTCTCTCTATCAGGGTACAAGCTCCAGACATCAGCCCAGTATTTGATGCTGTTGTATCAAATACAAGCCCCTGCAACTGATTTCTCAAGCCCACTCATCCAACATCCTGAGGCAGACATCAGCTTGTGCTTGTCCCATTCCATGATGGATGAGTGGAACACCAAGTAGTTTATCTTTTCCTCCTCCTGAAACAATGATTGCAATGTGGTCCACATTTTCATGGCCCCCTGTTATATCAGGAAGCATTTTCCCATCCCAGTGAGGCAGAAGCAGAGTGTCAGGAGAAAAGCTTGATTTTTTAGCAGTTGCGATAGTTTCACGAGCTTTAATTTAAGATTGCTGAATTGTACTTCAAGAAAATGGCATTGAGCCCAGATCATAGCCAAGAGACTTAGCTGATGCTGCAATAACAAAGGCTTCATTGCAGTCACCTAGATTAACATGGTTGAGTACCTGGACTACATCATTTCATGAGGTAGCCCAAGATACAGGGGCAAGATATAGAGGCAATTATGCCACTTTTAATACTGAGACACCACCCAGGTGGGTTCCTATTGTTATGCCTCTTTCACAGTCTGTGCCATTTTTTTCAATTGCCATCGTTTCCAACTATCATATTTTTATTTATTCTACAAGAACAGGAAATACTAATATCAGCATATTAAAATAGATGATGTTCTCAATATTATACGCATTTACATATGAATTTAGTGAATTATATAATTCCATTAATTATACCAGAAAATACAGCACTGAAAATGCGAATGTTTCCATTATTTTCTCCAACCTGTGTGTGTGTGTGTGTGTCAAATTTCTGGAAATCAGGGTTGGCAAAAACCCAGGTTTTTCACAAAAAAACCAACCCAACTGGGTTTTTGATGGGTTGAAATTTTTTTTTTAGAAAGGTTTGATAATTATGTAGTGCCTAATATATCTATTATTTTATTAATTTATTTATCTAATCTACAATATATATTAAAAAGACATCTTTATTTCACAGAAAGTTCAGATATGAGAGATAATAATAACATATTAGAATTTTCTCCATTTTAATTTTAGATCTTTCCTTTATTTCTTAACAGCGGATTTCAGCTTTATTTAGACCTAATTCAAATTTTTAAGATGCCAAAGAGTTATAGAGGTGGAAGATCTAAAGCTAGCAAATGGGACGAGGTGACTTTATCAAGTGATCAGCCTACTAGAGTACTATGCAATTATTGCAAAGAAAGTATCACTCGAACAAAGTTAGCAACAGAAGCTCTGGTGGTGGTGCTCGAGGATGAGTCTGTTGACGATGAATGCCAGCTTGTGACATGCCAGCGTGTGATGCCAGCAATAAAAAAAAAAAAAAAAAAAAAAAAAATAGACTAACACGAATGTAGATGTAGCTCATTGCGTAAACTAACCCACTTTTTGTTTAACTTTACACTCTTTTCTTGCATGTTTGTAATTTGCATGGTATGACAGTGAGTTAAGACTGTATTTGCATGGTTTGTAAGCATTCTTATTTTACTTCTTTTCATCTTTCACCCCTCTCCTATTCTCTCCGACTATTTTTCTGACTTGTCGGCAGTGGCCGGCGGATGATGATGGTGAGACACTTTTCCTCTTTTTCTGAATGAATGTTAACCCATGAGTGATAGGTGTTGCTCTTACTTAACCCCTTATTCTCTTCTCTTCTCTTAACCCTACTCTTTCCTTTCTCTCGGGCTAACCTTAGAGTGGATCTTAGGGTCTTTGTTAGCCTTAGCTTCTGTAGATCTGTAGATATACTGGTGGCAGACTTAAAGCTGCTGAATGGGATGAAGTAGAAATGTTGAGTGACCAACCAAATAGAATTTGGTGCAAATACTGCAGATGTGTATTTTCAAAAAAAATAGAACGAGTGAAACATCATTTAGATTGATGCAATAAAAAATGGGTACAGGTTCGTGATGATGAAGCGGATGAGCTTACAAATACAGCTACATCAACAACTCTTCCTCCTACACATAGAGACAGCAGTTTTGAGAGTAGACCCTCTTCAAGCAAATCATATGAAAGCCTGGTTCATGATGACACTACAATTCACAGTAGTGAGACTTCATTCACTTCAACCACTTCTGAATCTTCCATACCATTTTTTCATTCTACTCCAGCAAAGAAAACACAAGGTCAGATAATGCCATATGTGGTTAGAACAACTGTAGATGAAAAAGAACAACTAGATTTGCAAATGGCCAGCTTTTTCTTTTCAGCAAATATTCCATATGTAGTTGTAGAGAATAAAGAATTTATTAAATGGGTCCAAAATTTAAGACCAGGCAGAAAAAAATTATCTGATGACTCGCTAATCAAAGTGAATAATGAAGTAGGTACTGGATTCATTGAAAAGACTTAGTCATTTCTACTGTAACTTTAATTCAAGATGGTTGGAGCAATGTGTCAAATGATCCAATAATTGCCCATAGTGTTCACAGTGGGTGCAAATTCTTTTTAATAACTTTTTAATTTTTCATAATCTTTATTTACACATTGCATAATTTAAGAATTGTTTTATAAGTCAACTTACTTGAAATAATCAATATGCCAAATCATTCTAATTAGCTACAACTGAACAATGTAGCAATCAGAACGATTTTAATTATTTTAAAATAAACATCTTGGAACAAAAACCCCAAAACTCACTGAAAATTCCAGTGGGTTTTGGGTTGAGTTTTTGGGTGCCAACCCTGCTGGAAATGTCCCAATGAAAATTTGGGTGGATGAGAGAGAGGACAAAATAATGAATAACAATATAATACAGAATGAAGACATAGATGAAAGAAAAGAGATGGGTAAAAGTTGCGAGGTAGTAAAACTGCCCAATGAACAAAATGATAAAAAATAAAAATGTAGGGAATAAATAGCCAAATAAAAATAATGATTATATCAAAATTAAGAACATAGAAGATAACCAGATAACAAGTAGAAATGTAGAAAGTACTTTGTAAATACTACACAAAAGGGTACTGCAGATATTAGCATGGGCAATGCATCTATGCACAGTTGCACATCCCACATTATATAACACACATTATACAAGTGGATATTGCAAATTTGAAAAAAAGTGCAAGTTCCATCACATTACTGTCTGCAACACCTATGCAAGATATGCGAGGTGCAAATATGGACAAAAATGCTGTTACCACCACCCTCAAAGGAACGCAACAGGTGAATAGGAAAAAACAAACATCAAAGAGGGCTACCAATTTTTTAAATGTACCCAACACAATTCAGCTGCTAAATACCATCCAGCAAATACAAAGTCAGCTGACAAATATAGGAATCTGAGAGCCGGACAGAAGGCACACACAAAGCCACTTCATGCATTATTGGGATAAAAGGTACTGACAAAGATAGAGAGGCAAATTCTTGGAGGACCACAAGACAATGAAACCAGCATCACTGTTGGAAAATGAATCGAATGTATGTGAAAATGATAGAGAAAAAATAAAAATCATCCTAGCCAACATTCAGGGCCTTAAATCAAATCATTCCCCGGACAAAGTTTTATACCTGAGAGGACTCATGCAATAAACAGGAGCAGACTTTGCATGCCTCACGGAAACCAATCTAAAGGACTGCCAGGCGAACTGTGAAAACAGAGTTTTGTATTGATAAAAAAGAAATACAAATTGACAATAACATCATCCTCCAAGCTGACAGAACAGTGAGATGTAAAGGAGGATGTGCTATTTACACATGCAAAAAGCATATGGCAGAAATGACTATAAGTACCTCAAACAGCTATGTAGAATGTGTAGTAGCAAAAGTTGAAAAATTAAATATGGTACTAATTGTAATGTACAGACCCCCAAACATGCCAGCCTCAAAATTCTCTGATTCCATTACAGAGGTAAGAAACTGGGTAAAAGATCTACACACTCCAACCCCAAATATTTTTCTCTGTGATGATTTTATTTTTCCATTCATGAAATATAAGTGTTGATAAGAAAAAATATATGTATACACCAAGACAAGGGGGGCACACAGGAAGACCAGGAGCAGGTAAAAATGCTACTAGCTCTGGCTGATGAATTTATGTTAACACAAGAAATAACAGAAAACACAAGAAAAAACAACTGCCTACACTTGGTGTTTACAAACAACAGCAACTTAATTGATAATGTAGAAATATCCTCAAGTATAATATTGGATCACAACATTATTGAAATAACAACCAACATAAAAGCAACGAGAAAGGAAAGAACATGAATAACAGAAAGAAGCAAATTTGAAATCTTTAATTTTTACTCCAAAGCTATAAACTGGGAAGATGGTGCATCCAGCATGGAAGTAATAGATTGGAAATCTATCTTTGAGGCCAAGACTGGAAGAGATGCTAATGACCTTAGAGGAGAGGATGCTGGAAATTGTGGAGAGACATGTCCCAAACATACAACAAAGGGGAAAGAGAAGCAGGTTTGAGAGACAAAAGAGGTCATTGTTCCAAAAGAGAAAAAGAGTGACTACAAAATTAAATAACTGTAAAGATAACATCATCAGAAAAATATTAGATGATGAACTGCAGAGTATCGATTGTGTCATACAGGAACTAATCAAGAAGCATACAGAAAAAGAAGACTGATGCTATAGAAGCGATAAAGGCTAACTCAAAGTACTTCTATAATTTTGCAAGAAGAAATCAAAAAACTATGCGACTATTGGACCTTTGAAAAATGAAGACAGTGCTTTATCTGATGATCTAACAGAAGTATCCAAAATATTAAGAGCTCAGTACAAATCATCATTCAGTATCCCAAAATCTGACAAACTGATATGTAATAGAAATGCGTTCTTTGAAGAAGAATTACAAGGGGAAAGTATAACGGACTTTGACTTTATGACATGATATTACAGAAGCTATCGGGAAACTAAAAGCACACAGCAACAGGATTTGACAAATGGAATGCCACACTGATCAAAAACTGCAAGAATGCAATTGTTGAGCCCCTATATTGGATATGGAGATGACCACTAGACATGGGAGAAATACCAGGCATCCTGAAGAGTATGAACATAGTCCCAATATATAAAGGAGGAGATCAGTCTGAGGCCAAAAACTATAGGCCAGTGTTGCTTACATCTCATCTCACTAAAATATTTGAAAGAATAGTGGAGAGAAAATCTATTAGCTTTTTGGAAAATCAGAAAAATAAGTGATAACCAACATGGATTTTGGTCAGGCAGATCATGCCTATCACAACTAATGGAACACTACAACATTTTTGATGCACTGGAAAGTAATGAAAACTATGATGTAATATACACAGACTTTGCCAAAGCATTCATCAAGTGTGAACATGGAATCATAATACATAAACTGAAGTATATGGGAATAACAGGAGAAGTAGGGAAATGGATATATAGTTTCCTTAGTGAGTGGCAGCAAGTCATTACAGTACAAGGAATATCTTCATCAGAATCAGAGGTCCTCAGCTCAATGCCACAAGGAATATCTTCATCAGAATCAGAGGTCCTCAGCTCAATACCACAAGGAACAGTATTAGCTCCACTACTCTGCATAATCATGCTAACTGACATAGATGAAGATGTTACCAGAGACAGCACAGTAACATCCTTTGCCAATGACATAAAGATAAGTAGAAAAATAAGAAACCCAGAAGATATAGGATCTCTACAAACAGATACGAACAGAATCTACAAGTGGACAGAAGACAACAATATGACGTTTAACACTGAGAAATTTCAGCTGTTACAGTATTGAAAAACAGAGGACCTAAAATCCATGGAATATTATACCCCAAATGGACAGGAAATTCAGAGAAAGAGAAATTCTAAAGCAAACGATTTAGGGGTTGTAAACAGAGCAAAGAGAATAACTGGGCAGATACTGAGAACCTTTAAACAAAGGGATAGGAATATAATGATTCCGTGACTGAAAATACTGATCATACCCAAATTGGAACACTACTCAGTCCTAACATGCCAATATAAAAAAGAAGATATTAGACAACTAGAAGGGATTCAGAGAAGCTTCACAGCGAAGATGAAGGGGTGCAAAGAACTAAACTACTGGGAAAGGTTACGCGAATTAAACCTATATTTACTGGAAAGGAGAGAGAGATACACCATTATTTACACTTGGAAAATAATGGAGAAACTAGTCCCTAATCTTACTCTGAACCCTGTAACTCCCCAAACAACAGTGGAAAGTAGAAAAGGAAGTCTGTGCTGTGTTCCCAAATTAAAGGTGACACAGGGAACATCCTTAACCTTAAAAGAAAAGAGTTTTGTTGTGAGAGGACCAAAACTGTTTAATCAGCTGCCCAAAGACTTAACCCTTTCATTGCCAGGTTCGGTTTTCTATGCCATTATGTCACACTGGAATAATGGCTTAAATTTAATTAACTTTCATCAACATTTTTGGGGGGGCCAAAAAAATCACTGTATCAACTTGAATTAGTTACCCATAAATCCTCATTTTCTCTAGTAATGTCTCCAATAATAAAAAAGTAATTCTTTATGGATAACAATTTTATCCTGACCAAAAAAAGAACTAGAGTGACTCTGGTGCCGAGTGAAAATTCTGGAAAAACATGGTGAGATCACCAAACTTATTCCTCATAAATCACTTGCCAATGCCCTGGATAGACTTATAGCTGCAAATTACATTTCAAGGCATCACTTGGCAACAATTGGAAGAGATAACAACCAAAAAATTATACAAAGAGAGTGCCATGTTTGTAAGAATTCCAAACATTCAACATCAAAAAAAGAACTAGAGTGACTCTTTGATGCTGAGAATGTTGAATACCTTTGTGTATCAAATTCTTTGTGGACTACCACACACTTGCAGACTACTAAAAGGATTTCTTATTTTACTGAAAGGATTTTTTTTTCATTATTTTTTTATGCAAAAGAAAACTTTTTTTTACATGAAGGACTGTATTTTTTGGAATAAAGGATTTTTTTTACTATAATGTGTGTACATTTTTTGAAACACCCTATATATATATATATATATATATATATTATATATATATATATTATATAATATATATAATATATATATAAATATATATATATATAAATTATATAATATATATAATTATAATATATATAATATATATATATATATATAATATATATATAAATATATATATATATATAATAATATATATATAATTATATATATATATATAATTATATCTATATATATATATATATAAAAACATGTAAAATGTATTTAGACTTTGCAAAAAATAAGCAAAATTAATAATATATCAAATAATTTTGAATAAATAAAAGAAAATACAGTAAAGGTAAAAAAGCCAACACTTACCAGTCCGTGTTTGGCAGTTGCCCAAGAACACTGACCAGTCCATGTTTGGCAATGAAAGGGTTAAGGAACATGAGTGGTGTTGCAGTGGACATCTTCAAAAGATTAGATTAGATGCTTGGCTCAGAACAATCCCTGATGAGCTGGGTGTACTTGGCTATGTGAGGTGGAAAGTACAAGAAACCAACTTGCTACTTCACCAGGCCAACTCAAGAGGAGGGTTAACAAGCTTGACCTTCAGGAAATGAGGAATCATCACGTGGAACATTTGAAAGGTATATATTGCTTTTTCAATCGTGAAGATGGTCGAGATGAAACAATTTTATTTTTAATTCTTTTCAGGGTGGAAGTAATGCCTCGTAAGAATGTTGCTAAGGTGCCATTGCAAGGAATATTTGTTGGTGCCAAGGTTGTCAGAGGTCCAGATTGGGATTGGGGCAATCAAGATGGTGGAGAAGGTAGAGTTTTAAATTTGCTATAAATACTAATAGGCAATTGCTTGTGTTTTTTTATTTTTTCACTAAAGGATGCTTGATTTAACATAAATGTGTATGGTAAGGGAATTTTGTATTGTCAAGGACAATATATATACACACCGTATTTTCCGGAATATAAGGCGCGCTTTTTTCCCTAAAAAAGTCTCAGAAAATCACCCTGCATCTTATATGCTCAAGGTCAGGGTCATGGGTAGGCTCACATAACAAAGGCCACTAAGAGTAAACAGATATTAACAGGTCAATTGCAACCCCTAAATGTGTCGATAAACAAACCTTTTAAGGGGTACATGCATGAAGAATGGGACAAATGGATGACGCTCCCACAGCATGAGCTAACACTAATAGGTCGGATCAAGAGGCCTACAATAGCTCAGGTTTGCCAGTGGGTCAAAAATGTTTGGAATGAAGTTAAAACGGAGACAGTTGTACGGTCTTTTAAGAAGTGTGGCATTAGCAATGCCCTTGATGGCACAGATGATGACCTTTTATATGAGGAAACAGACACTTCTGACTCAGAGAGCATTGATGATCCTGAGGATTGCATGGATGAGGATGACAGTGGTCATGATGAATAAAAATATTTTCTTTTCCCATTGCCTCATGTTTTACAAATTTAATAAAAACTCCCTAAGTTATGGTATGTTTGTATTAAAATGTTCTAACTAAATATGATGATGAATGTTTTGATGTTAAAACCACTGATCTCTACACGATCTTACAACCATTCATCTTGTTCTGTGTTGTTAGTGTTTATGGTATTATAAATGGACATGCAGTTCATTATAGTAATAGAGTTGTAATACGCATAAAATATAAAATATGAAATAAAATAAAATATAAAATATAAAATATAAAATTAATGTTTTTTTAAAACCTTCAACTCACTAGGCCTAGCAAGTACTGTATTTTTTTGTTTTTCAAGAATATGCCTGCCAAAATTGGGGGGGGGTGGGTCTTATATGCTCGTGTGCCTTATATGCCAGAAAATATGGTAATAAGGAGTGCTTAATTAAGAAAAAAAAGTTGAGGAATTAAAATGTTGGATAGCATCTTCGGAAAATACTCTTAATTCATTGGGAAAATATTTATCTCTGTAGTCTGAAAGCTTAGGAAAAAAAATTTTTCATCTCTTATTGTAGCCATCTAAGGATACACAGAAATTGTGTTAATTTTCGGTTGTTGACGATTTGATAGTATATTATAAATGCATCCTTCAACATTAAAGAAGGATGGAATAATGGTATTTAACCTTCAGTCCTCAAGTGTTATGATTACATCAGTCAGTTGCAGGAATAGAAATTAGTTAGCTACTGTAGTAATCAGGGATGTGAAACTGAATCAAACTGGAATTGATAAACTGATAAAACTGATATTATTTTATGAACTGAAATTGAAAAAAAACTTGAACTGAAAAATATTTGGACAACTAAAATCAAAATTTTAACTGAAATTGAAAAACAATAAAAAACTGAAATCTGAATTTGAATAGATTAAAAATAACAGTTTTGCATTTCAGTTTTGAGGAGCATTTGGATTGCAAAAAAATATAAATAACGTGAATTATTTTAATTTTTTTTCAACTTAACATTTGTATGGATTTAAAATAGCCATTTATCCTTTAATTTGATGTAGAAAATAATGCGAAAAAGAAAAAGAATTAGGGAGGAAATTTTTATCCCATATCATAATACTTTTCAATAATGACTGTGCTCCTTTAGTTGACCTAAGTTTAATTACTTCCTTGGAAAGAACGCCTTCAGTTTTTTCTGACCATCATATTTTTCAGTTCGATAATAGCTATACTGTCTATATCTACACAAATGAGTGAGATAATCTGTAAGAATGACCAAACTTCAACTCAAATGTTAATCCTTTGGAATGTTTCCTCTAATCTCCTTGTTTTTCCTCTCCTCTCTTGAAAAAAAACTGGAATCAGAATTTTATATTGAATCAAACTGAAAAATATAAAACTTGAATTGAAAAATAAACTCGAATCAAAAAAAAAATTAAAAACATAAATTGGAACTGAAATTGATATTTTTCAAACTAACTGAAATTGAAAACTGGACTTAAAAATTTATCAGTTTCCCATCCCTGGTAGTAATTTGATTCATGTTGATTTAACAAGTTGCCACATACCAAATGATGAATCATAATATTTAATAAACCCTCGCTGAATATATTTATAAATGATTTTATCAGTTTTTCAGTTTGTTACAAGTTTTTTTTCACTTTATTATTTTCCTTCAGGTAAATGGGGTCAAGTGACTGAAATCCGGGGTTGGGACAATGAATCTGGTCGGTCAGTAGCGAGTGTAACGTGGGTATGCAGCACAACAAATGTGTACAGAGTAGGTCACAAAGGAAAAGTTGACATAAAGTACATCCAGCCAGCCACCAATGGAAATGTCTATTTGCAACATCTACCTACATTAGGCAAGCCAGAAGGTACTTCAAGAAAAATATTATGTAAAAAAACCATCAGCAAGCTTTAGTTTTCCTTTTTCTAGCATATATATATATATAAAATATGAAAACCTATTAGAGACGAAAAACAGTAGTGCTTTCGGCGGAAGTAGTGTATCACCATCATGGTTAAAAATTTTAAAATTTAGCAAATGAGAAATGAAGTCACGGTAATCAATAAAAATAGTAACAAAAGACAAAGAAATGGGTAGTAGTTGGTGTGGTAAACTCACAAATGAATAGTTCAAATAAAGGGCTCGAAACTGGGAACTTGGAAATTTTAGCCTTGAAGCAAAGTATTCATGGGGAAAATGTCCAAAATTATGCCTATATGCGCCTTTTCCATTAATTTGATAGGATTTATAATAAATAATCCTCATAACACTGCAACACTGCTTCCCGTTAGATCGGCAAGGTTGAGTAATGTTGGGTCTTGACTAGCTAGGTGGGTGACCAATACTGACCATCCTCTTCATTCGAATGATATAGGGACATCCTGTAAATGGTTCGAATCCCACATAAAGCTATGGGTTCCCTTGGTCACATCACCAAGGGCCTTTATGAAGGTTAAATCTGGTGATCAAAAATTTTATGGTGAACATTATTTATGATAAGAAAGCCAAGGTCATTTTATTATATTAGGGATATAACTACCTTCGAGATATTTAATATATTAAAACTTCCTGTGACTACAGATCTGTATTTAAGGAAATTATCTATTCAAAATTTCACCATACTGAAAGTATAAAAATGTGAATACATTAAGTGTTTTTGTCATCTACTCCCTCAAGAAGTGCAGGAAACATGGACCCTTTATTACATTTCTCGTAAAGCTCTCATTCATGATAGATGTTGGGCTATTGATGATGTGAAGTTGGATGAAGCCAATCAACAGTTAATTTTTTAACATAGAAAATGAAGGTATTTCAAATTGTGCCACAGATGGAGTAAGTACGAGTGGAGGAGCGTCCCATTCAACTCCATTGCACCTCCCTTACCTCGTCGGAGAAAGGGTTCGAGTCGCGGTCCCTTTAGAACAGCTGAGAGCTATGCAGGAAGGACACGGAGGCTGGAATCAGAAAATGACTGAAGTAGGTTATGAAAATTATAAACAAATAATTTAATATTTTTTTTTTTTAATCAATTTGCTGGTACCTTATTCCCCCTGGTGATCTCTCTCTATCTTTGCCTCTGAAATTGAGTGTTTTTAGTCTCAAGCTCAAGCACAGTGTCCACCCCATTGACGATGGAAAATGGGTTTTAAAATGACGTATAATCGGTACAAAAGTCGCTCTTTTGCTGAAATAATAGTATTTTAGGATAAAAATGTTGCAACATAATATTGGATGTATATTTATTTATCAAGCTTAGGTCTAAGATTCAATGTGAGCACCATCAGTGTCTCTGCAAGTCTCAAATCTGTCCACTGCATGGTGGAACACATTCTCAAACACCTCTGGGGTTATTTTAGCAACTGCCGCGACAATGCGGATTCACAGATCCTGCAGGTTTGTAACTCTTGTTTTGTAAACCTCAGCCTTTATAAAGCCCCACACAAAGAAGTATAATAGTGTTAAATCCGGAGATTGTGCTGCCCAGGTTCTGTTTCCACCATGTCTAATCCAGCGATTTGGTAAGAGCTCATCAAGGTACACTCAAACAATGTTTGTACAGTGACATTGAGCTCCATCTTGTTGAAAGACAACAGTGTTGAGAACGTCATCTGAATGAAGCTGGGGGTTCAAGAAACTGCTGAAACATGTAAAGATAAGTTGGCCATGTTACCGTAGCTTCTGCAAAGAAAAAAGGTCCATAAATCTTCAATCTTATCATACCCAACCAGACATTGACTTCAGGAGAATTATGTTAATTAACCTTTCCACGTGTGCGGAATGTCTCCTCATTGCCGAAGAGAATGTGGTTCAATAAGTTTTCAGTATGAGTTTTTTTCAATCAATTCTGTGCACATGGCGGCTCATCTGGGATAATCCACTTCATGTAACTCGTGTAGTACTTGAATATGGTAACTTTTCTTTTTTAATGTTGATTTTAAAATCCTTAGAACAGTTGTTTTTGATATGTTGTCTATGTGATGCTGCGCGAGTTGACATTTTAGGATTTGTTTCAAAGGAATCTCTCACCAATTCAACATTTTCTTGAGAGGTACCTGGACGTCCAGATCTTGCCTCATCATGAATAGATCCTGTTCTTCTAAATTTATTGATCAGCTCATGAATTGCTTCGTCTGTTGGTCCTGGTTTGTGAAATCTTTCAAATTTTTCTTGAACTTCTTTTTACTTCTTCCCTTGGATACATAGCGTTACTACCATCACACGTTCTTGTACAGCCATCATCATCGATGGCCTGTAGAAAATAAAAAAATATTTCAGCAAAATAGATAGGGACTTTTGGACCACCCTGTATAACGATGTCTGAAAGAGTTGAAATACCTTGGAAGGTGTATATACAGTATCTTTTATTTTTCCCTTGACTAACATCGCTGTCAGAGTTTTAAATGCCATTAAATTTATACGTATGAGTTGTCACCTTTTATTTCCCGCATGAACTTTAAAAGAAAGCATCAGAAAAACTAATTTTGTCATTTACAGCTTTGACTACAAAATTTGCGTCACCCAACACTATTTTAAATTTGATTAATAAAGTGAAGTTAAACCCACATGCTGCTTTTGAGTAATGTGCTGTTGATGTGGTGAATTTAATAACACTTTGTAGTTCAAATATTCTTACTAAAAAACGCAAAAAATTTAAGAAATGACATTAAATCTAATACAGCAAATGATAATTTGACTAAATATTTTTGTGGAAGTTTGCGAGTTCTCACGAGTGTTACTAAATTCATTATCAATACAGTACTTAAAATACATCAGTGATGTTATAGGTAATTTCTGTTAATATCGCTTTTTCCAAAATAATTTGAGGTATTTCAACTCTAACCATTTCATAAACGAGCGTAATGTAGTGTATAGACTTAATAAGCGCAATGGCACGGTAGCTAACTTTAATAGATATATCAAGCTTAGACGTCAGGTTAAAAGATCTGTTAGGAAGGCTAAGCGTAATGCAGAGATACTTATAGCTGCGGATAGTAAACATAATCCAAAGAAGTTCTTTGACCGTCAATAATCGTAAGCTGATAAAAGATAAATATAGCCCCTCTAGTGGATGCTAACGGCACTTTGGCTTCTGAAGCTGAGGTGATGGTGGGTATTTTTAACAACTTTTTTGCGACAGTTTTTACTTTAGAAGACGTAAATAATGTTCCTGATGGAGAAGATATTGTTCCATTTAGTAGCGAGACTATTTTGAATGAAATAACTCTTTACGAGAGTGAGATTGCGCATTAGGGTGGCCCACTTTTCAATTTTTTTTGAAAAGTATAGGTGATTGTGGTTTTTCCCATTATTTGGCACTATACTAGCACATTGGTACCATTTTTACAAAAATTGATCAATAGTTAGGGGTCTCGCATCGACCTTGAAATTACTAGTTTTTTTTTTTAAATGCGTACTTTTTAACTTTTTACTGAATCAAGATAAATCATTAAGTAGGGATGTTTTCTGAATCCTCTAAATGAGAGAAGTCGTTTGGTGTGCCTGCCAATGTCATATGACTAACGGTTTAAAGGTTGTGCCTGTATACAGGTAATACCAATGTGCTAGTATAGTGCCAAATAATGGGAAAAAACACGATCACCTATACTTTTCAAAAAAATGAGTCACCATACCTGGGTGGAATGTATAATGTATATAGGTAATTAGAAAATGCACTATGCCTATGCCAGGTACCTAACCTATTTCTTTTTTTTGCAGATCATAACATTTTGAAATTCTGTCTGAGTTCCTCATCCTTTGTCATGGACAAATCGATGGCAACCATAACTGGAAGAACTCTTGAAACTACAAATAGAGAGTCATCAAAAGGAAAGGTGAAAATAACATCGCTACCTTCTCCAAGATCGGCCTTGGAAATTTTTTTAGTTGGCCAACCGTCGTCCTCCATCACTGGTAGCAAATTGCCAACAACACGGCATGTTTTGCAATACTTCTTCAGTGTTATCCAGTACACTGCTAACAGGAAAGATGCATTCAAGGAAACCATAAACAATGTCTTAAGGTTTTGGAACATGGCCCGCATTAAAACAATCACAAAGCTCAACTGCGAATGGAAGCTAGAGGCATTGTGGAAAGAGTGGCACTTACTCCAAAAGAGCAGAAAACAAGAAACTGACGCTGGAGGAAAACGGCAGAAGTTTTCGGACAGTGTGGACAAGCTGTGGGATATCGGAGCATCTGACGCTGTCGAAGATATAAAGAAGAATCGACTGCTGTCCGACAAGGACAAGAAAGAAGACATTGACTTCTACCTCGATCAACATGGTCCTCGGGTGGCAACAATGAGCGGGAATGATAAAGTTTTCATTGTAAAAAGAAAGCTACAGGAAGGAAGAAAACGTCCTCGCCAGGACTCCTGGCGAGGATGTTTTCTTCCTTTAATTTTTAATAAGTCACTGGAAGCGGAGATTATTTCTGAAGACTTCAAATTAGTTAATGTTACGCCCATTTTTAAAGAAGGCGACCACACAGTAGCTAGCAATTATAGGCCTATTAGCTTAATGTCAATTGTTGGTAAACTTTTGGAATCCGTAGTTAGGGATCGTATTGTCGATCACTTAGGAAGTTGCTTTTTCATTAAGAGTAGTCAGCATGGGTTTCGACGCCATCGATCTTGTTTAACTACGGTAATTTGTTAAGTTTTATAACGAAATAGTGCGTGAATATGATAGGCATAGAGTGGTTGACGTTATTTATTTAGACTTTAAAAAAGCGTTCGATACAGTTCCGCATAGAAGATTAATTGCGAAGGTTAAAGCGCATGATATACTCGGTCAGGTAGCTAACTGGTTAGAGGAATGGTTTCGTGCCAGGAAACAGGATCGTTGTTAATGGTAGAGAATCGGGGTGGCTGGATGTAGGTAACAGTGTCCCTTAGTGTTCAGTGTTAGGCTCATTGTTATTCGTAATCTACATTAACGACATAGATGTAGGCTTGACCTGTAACATGTCAGAATTCGCGGACAATACTAAAATAGGCGGTAAAGTTGTTAATGTGGATGATGTAAATAGGATCGTGGAGTGGATGGATAAGTGGCAGATGCAATTTAACATAAACAAATGTAGTGTTTGCATATAGGTTCTCGTAACAATAATTGCACGTACATGATGGATGATAGACAGTTAGCGAGCGTTGACAAGGAAGTAGATTTAGGCATACGTTTATCTAAGGATTTAAAAGTTAGGAAGAGTGCCTGGAGTCTTGCGCAAAAGCTAATAGGATGTTAGGCTTCATAGCGAGTAATTTCGAATTTAAATCGAAGAATATTATATTGCCCCTTTACAAGTCCCTAGTCAGGCCTCACTTAGAATATGCCATTCAATTTTGGTGCCCGTATTTGTGTGAGGATATTGATAGGTTGAAAAGGGTTCAGTGACGCGCCACGAAGCTAATTCCGTCACTACACAACAAGTCTTATGAAGATAGGATTAAAGAGTTAGACTTGCATTCACTTGAGACTAGGGGATAAAGGTGGGAGCTTGTTAAAGTTTTCAAAATCGTTAATAACATCGATAACATAAATTTTGACATTATTCATTTTCAATAATAGCAATACTTGTAATAACGGATTTAAATTACGTGGCAGACGTTTCATTACTAACATCGCTAAAAACTTTTTTACGTTTAAAGTAATTGATAAATGGAATAATCTTCCCACGTCCATCGTGAACTCTATCAGCGTTAATATGTTTAAAAACCATTTAGATAGGCATTTTAAAAATATTAACGTCATTTAAAATAATAAAACAATTAGCAACAGGAGCTCTTGAGGTAATGGTCGAGGTTTGAGTTTGTTGAAGATTAATGCCAGTGTGTGATATGCCAGCAATAAAATTATATTATTTAAAAAAAAATTAGACTAACACGAACTTAGATGCTCGTCCCATAAACTAACCCACTTTTTTGTTATACTCTTCATACTTTTTTTTCTCATCCTTTTTACTTGCATGTCTGTAGTTTGAATGGTTTGACAGTGTTTCTTTGAGTTAAGACTGCTTACAAACCATGCAAACACATTCTTATTTTACTTCTTTTCATTTTTCACCCCTTTCCTATTCTCTTTGACTATTTTTTGGATTTGTTGGCAGTGGCTGGCAGATGATAATGGTGAGTCTTTCTTTCTCTCTTTCTGAATGAATGTTAACCCGCGAATGATAGGTTTTGCTACTTACTTAACCTCTTATTTTCTTCTTTTAACCGCCTACTCTCTCCTTTCTGTCGGGCTTAACCTTAAGTGAATCTTGGGGTCTTTGTTAGTCCTAGCTTCTGTAGATCTGTAATATATATATATATATATATATATATATATATATATATATATATATATATATATATATGATGAATAAAACCACGACACAAAGGGAAAAGAAACACAGAGTTGTGCTCAAGCGCTTTCATCTAATAACATCCTCAGGAACACTGGAGTGAAAAGAGAGATCAAGGCAATATATAGGTTACAAAAAAAAAAATATATATATAGTAAGTATAGAAATAAAAATTGTGGGAGGAGCAAACACATTTGTATGGAAAACTAACAATTTTAGCACTTTGCCTGAAATTCAACATAAGTTCAAATTGCTTGTTTACAACCAATTTTTTATAGCTATTGTCTGAATGATACATAGGTCACAAAAGAATAAAGAAATGAAAATAAATCTAAATTGGAAACAAAAATAGATAAAAAAATTACAAAATGGTGCCTAAATATTATATAGGTCACAAACAAAATAAACATAGAGAGAGAAACACAGCTAAAAACATAAAAATTGTAAGCGGGGCATATAAATTCAAGTTCAATTGGATAGTTTACAATCAGTTTAATAGATGCTGCCAAAATGATATATATGTCACAAAGAAATAAAATAAAGAAATAAACCTAAAAAATAAAATGAAATATAAATTGTAAGAGATGCATACAAATTTATAAGGGAAAAAAATTATCAAAGGTTTTTATAGTTATTGTCTGAATGATGCCTAAATGATATATAAAGAAATATAAGAATATATAAGAAAATATATCAGATATATAAGAAATATATAACAAATATAAGCAATATATATATACAGGGTGTCTGAGAATTATCTCTACAATTTTTGGCTATTAAAAGTCAACCATGAAGTGTAGAAATTCCAGTGTTGTCCCATTTTACAGAGAATCTCATTAAGTTTTTTCTGATACCAAGTTTTGACAAGTTTTTTAGAAATTCCAGTGTGTCCAAAAATTATCTGTACAATTTCATCTTTTAATAAAATTCTTGATAACACACGTAAAATTCTTAAACAAGATTATTTAGAATCTGTATTTTCAAAAGTTTCTTTTATTAAAGTAACACAAACATTTGATATGTGCACCATCAGTGATTCGCAAAACATCCAATCAATACTCCAAATGTTGCCATGTATGCTGCAGCATATCCACATCAATTCGCTCAATAGCAGCTGTGATTCTTGCTTTTAAATCATCAATGTCTGTCACCCGCGTATTGTGCACAAGATCTTTGACGAATCCCCAAAGAAAGAAATCATAGGGTGTGATGTCGGGAGATCTAGCCGGCCAATGAATTGCACCTCCATGGCCAATCCACCTGTTTGGGAATGTCTCATTCAGGGACTTACGGATGATCAAGGCCCAATGTGGCAGTGCGCCATCTTGCTGAAAAATGATGCTTGGATGCAGTGCTTCCAATTGCGGATAGACAAAGTGTTGTAACATGTCCAGGTAGGTATTGGAGGTCACTGTTGATTCACCGAAGAAAAATGGTTCAATCACACGATCATGTAACAGGCCACACCACAAATTAACTTTAGGACTGTCTCTGATGTGCTCTTCTATGCAATGTGGATTTTGTGACCCCCATATGCGCGCATTTTGTTTGTTTACCTTGCCTGAAACATGAAAAGTTGCCTCGTCCAAAAACATGATTCTTGCCAAGAACGCATTGACCTGGTCGACTCTGTCAAACAGTCATTGCAAATTCCTTATGGGAGACCTTATCTCCTTGCATAATCTGTTGCAAGATTTGCAACTTGTAAGGATGCAACTTCAAACGTTTACGCAAAACATCATGCACTGTCGAACGAGGTATCTGTAACTCTCGTGATGCAATTATTGTCGACTTGCGTGGACTGCAAACAAAAGCCTCTCGAATGCGCTCAACATTTTCAAAAGACGTTCGAGGCCACCCTGCTCCTTTCTTATGCTCTACACTTCCAGTTTCCTTAAACCTTTTATACCAAGCTCGTATGGTTACTCTTGATGGAGGGTTTCTGTTGTAATTAGTTCTAAACCTTCGTTGAACTTGTGTATCTGTTTTTGTTTCGATAAACCATTCAACACACTGTGCTTTCTCCTGTGGATTCATTAAGGATGAGGGGTGTGTATGAATATCTGAAAAAGAAAAACTTGTCAAAACTTATCAGAAAAAACTTAATGAGTTTCTCTGTAAAATGGGACAACACTGGAATTTCTACACTTCATGGTTGACTTTTAATAACAGCCAAAAATTGTACAGATAATTCTCGGACACCCTGTATATATATATATATATATAAGGGAAAATTTACCAAAGGTTTTTATAGTTATTGTCTGAATGATACATAGGTCACAAAAGAATAAAGAAATAAAAATAAATATAAATTGGAAAAAAAATTACATCATGCCTAACTGATATATAAAGAAATATAAGAAAATATAGGAAATATATAAGATATCTAGAAAATATATAAGAAATATAGGAAATATATACATACACATAAAAAACACACACACACAGTAATGCCCCGCCTTTATGAACTAATTCATTCCTAGTGATCGTTCATAAAGTGGGATATTATTTCCCATAGATGTAATGTTATAAGTGGGGGTTACGTTCCTGGAACAAAATTTTACATATGAAATATAGGATATTCTTAAATAAAAGGCAATAAAACAACAGCTTATGCATAAACTGATTTATTTATCAAAACATACCATTTAAAATCAAGAAGATATCAAAGAAATTATATAAAAATATTGAAGAACATTCTCCTCCTCCTTCATCGTCAATGTTCAAATTTGCTTGTGTTGACACACTCATTGTAGACTCATGGTTGATTTTTTCTTAAGAAATGAGTCAAGAGTTGTTTGTTTTGAAGACATCTTTTTCTTTTCTCTGTAAATTTCTCGATAACAAGCATAATCATTTGTAAAATTTGCAGAAACTTTTGCACTTCGCTTGAATTTTGGATCTTGACTCAAATTTCGATGGCTTTTTCAATGTGCTGAAAGGCTTCAGTGAGTCCTTTGAGAGTGAATGAATGAACAGGGGTTTCAGTCATTTTATTTTTTCTTCTCATATTTTTCCATTTCAATGAGGTCTTCATTTGTGAACACACTTGTGTGATTCAAGCAGCTCATCTACTCCAGCTATGCAACTGAATTGAGTGAGCTGAGTGAAGCATTGCTGTGCCTGAACGAACGAATGCACACACGGTATGCATATGCGCAGTGTATTTGAATGTTTCGAAGGTATTTTGGGCAGTAAATGTTTATATTATTGACATTATTATTATTGAAAAAAACATTCGTAAACCTGGGGATTCGTAAATTGGGAGTTTGTAAAGCGAGGTATTACTATATACATACCGTATATACTCGCGTATCATGCGACTTTCTGAGACCTAATTTTTAGCCTAATATCAGGGGGTCGCACCATACGCGAAGTACAAATCGTGTGTGTGTGACATGTGTGTCAGTGTGTGATCTTAATGTACGATCATCATATTATCGTCAAAGGAATTAGATAAGTTAGTTATACAATAATTAAAAATGCTTAGATTTACTCTTCTATTTTTTGTGGTTATGAAGTTGTTAGTCTGCATTGGATTTTTTTTTATACTTTTCTTAATGTATGTGTGTTGGCCATTGAAGATACGTTCGTGTACAGTGCATAACAGTTGATCTTTAGGATATATTTTAGGAATTTGTATTCATTTTCCTATTTTTATTCTTTTTGAAGAACATTCCCTATTTTGTATTGGATTAAATTTCTATATACTGTATTTCTTGCGAGGTTATTAACTTACGTCTCTTGTTGGAGTTGTGAATTTAGGCAATAGATGGCGTTGCCTGCAACGCACATCAGCTGACCTTGAATATTTTCAGTCGTACGGGTAATAATAAACAACAAACAGCTGTTTCAAATGTGTTGCATGTTTATATTTATTTAGAAATACAGTAAATTAAAAACCGGTATACCAAAATAAAATAACATTTATTACGGTATATTAAAAACTATCAAAATCACTTTCGCTGCTACCAGAATCTGGAAATAATATTTGCAATTCATCTGAGTCAATGCCATCATCGTACTGATCATCTACCAAGTCTTCGATATTGTCATCATCGTCCTCTCCCGAATCTTCGTATAAAATATCATCTTCAGTTCCATCCATAGCATTTGATATTCCACATTTCTTAAATGATTTAATTATCAAATCTGCATCAATTTCATTCCATGATTCTTTCACCCACGTACACAGTATCGGCAATGCTGGAGCTCTCATGTTTCCTCCTTTCGAAAACATTTTCTCACCTTCTCTCATCCAGTCAGTCCATTTTTTCCGCATTATATCTTTAAATGGTTTATTAAGTGAGACATCAAGAGGTTGAAGAACACCTGTAGTCAATCCACCAGGGATAACTGCTATATCAGTGTTTTGATTCTTGAACGGATTTTACAACACTATCCACTTGATGCGACCTGAACATATCCCAAACAAGCAAACTTTTTTCTCATCTTAAACTGCCTGGTCTCGATCCCCAAACTTTCTTCAGCCAAATCTTGCAGCCACCTTCATCAATCCATCCTTTTGGATGAACATGAACAATGATCCTGCCAGGGAATTTTTCTTTGGGCATTAATTTTTGTTTAAAGATAACCATGGGAAGAAGTTTGGTGCCATCTGCCATGCACGTTAAAACAACAGTAAAATGAGCTTTTTTGTGTCTTGTAGTTTTAATGAAAATAGTTTTTTCTCCAATCTTGTTAACTGTGGAATTCGAAGGCATATCGAAGTTCATGGGTGTTTCATCCATGTTGCCAATGCACGATAACTTGTATTCGTTAGCTTTGCGATGCTTCAGGATGAATGTAAGGAAATTTGTCACTTTTTCTTCCAATTCCTTTGGCAGTTTTTGAGCAATTTTTGTTTTTCTTCGTATCACAAAGTCATGCCTTCTCATAAAACGGGTGCACCATCCAGTGCTTGCTATGAATTCAGGAATTCCTTCTTTTCATGCTTCTTTAAGGGCATAAAGCCTTATTGCAGCTCTCATTATGATATATCCACTCTCTCAATTTTTGGACACCCATTTTGCCACTTTCTCATCCAAATGTGGCCATTTACATTTAGATCCCCGATTTGCACATTTATAAGGTGTTGTTTTCTTTAATTTCTCTTTTGCTTTCGCCAGTTTTGGATGTTGCTTTCGCCTATACCGAAATGCTTTGCAGCCTGCATGTTGTTCGTTTCTTCAGCTGCAGCTACAACCTGCAGCTTAAATTTAGCTGTAAACTTTGACTGGCTTTTTCTCTATTGGGTGAACAAGGAATGAACATTTATTATCTTTTACTAATGGAAGTTACCGTGGAGTATTAAATCTATTAGGTGGTTGTTTAATTTAGGTGGTTGTTAATTTTTTAAGATAAATAGTACATTGCCTAGGTGGTTGTTAATTTTAAGATAAATAGTACGCTGCCTGTGAATATTTTTAAATAGATAACTTTTTGTATCCCGTAAGCTTGGTAAGCCTAGCCTAGTCTAATCTATACCGAAAATGGAACTCGCACGATACACAGGATATATGATGAAATCATCTATTAGAGACAAAATTTGAAGGGTCGCACGATACGTGAGATCGGCTGATATGCGAGTATATATGGTACATACATACATACACACACACACACATATATATATATATATATATATATATATATATATATATAATATATATAAAATATATATATAAATTATTTCACGAAAGTAACACATGAAAAGTATTTATGATGAATAAAACCATGAAGGAAGGAAACACAGATGGTGCTCAAGCGCTTTCGTCTAATGACATCCTCAGGAACACTGAAGTACATAAAGAGTTACAACCTATATATAGGTTACAGAAAAAAAAAAAAAAAAAAATCATATATATATACACAATAAACGGAAAAACAAAATTAAAGTATTGTGGAAGGGGGGGCACAAATTTATAAGGAAAAACTATCGATTTTTAGCACAAGATTAAAAGAATTGTTTCCAACCAATGTTATAGATAAAAAAAAATATATATATATATACAAATTTATACTGGAAATCTGCCCGGGTTTTAGCACACTGCTCTTTTTGTATAAAAAAAAAATTGAATAATTATCGATTTTTAGCACAAGATTAAAAGAATTGTTTCCAACCAATGTTATAGATAAAAAAATAAAATATATATACAAATTTATACTGGAAATCTGCCCGGGTTTTAGCACTCTGCCCTATTTTTTGTATATAAAAATTGAAAAATAAACGTTAGTGGCATACAAATTTACCAAAGATTTAGCGTTCTACCTTTCTTATCTAAATCTGTTCTGAAGGAATTCAAAACAACAGGATCGAGTTGAAAAAGACCTTTGCTTATGTTGAAGTTATTTGTTAGTTGGATAATGGCAGACTCAAGAATATTTCTATTAACAATGTTGCTAGAGTGAAATAAAACTGAAGCATTATTCCAATCAATACAGTGGGATAACTCTGACAAATGGACAAAAAGAGCACTCGACAACTGTCCTGTTCTAACGGAATATTGATGCTGTTTTATATGTGTGTGCAAATCCTTTCCCGTCTGACCTATGTAAAAGGAATCACATTGTTTACAACCAATTTTATAGATAATGCCTGAATTATTGGTAGGGCTATTTTTTACCATGATATTTTTCACAATATTGTTATATGAAAATACTACATTAATATCCAAAAGTTTAAATACATTAGCAATGCCTAAAAAGCCCAGGAAAAATGGAAGTACTAAAATATTTTTTGACAAAGTACGAGTGTTATTATTGACGCGATAGAAAGTTCATTTTGCCTTGTTGAGACAAGATTCCATAAATGCAGATGGATAACACAGATCACTTCCAATACCGTTGATTTTTTTCTAATTCGGCATCGATGTATTCCGGACTGGCGATCCTAAGGGTGCAGAGAAACATTGAAGAAAAAATGGCCTTCTTAGTGGGGGTGTCATGTCCCGAGTAAAAGTGTACGTAGGACAAATTTTTTTTTTTTTCCGATAGATACTAAACTTAAAACCTGGGCTTTCCCTATGTACACGCACATCCAAAAGTGGGATTGAATTGTCTTGTTCCACTTCTAAAGTAAACTTAATCGAGGGGACTTGATCATTTAACTGAAGGAGGAAGTTATCCAGGTCACGATTCATGGGCCAGATACACAAAATATCATCGACGTACCGCAACCAAGGGATGCCAACCCCCAGAATTCTCGGAATGTAAGTAATTTCGAAAAACTCCATATAAATATTGGAGAGGAGGGGCGACAAGGGGTTGCCCATGGCCATCCCAAAAACTTGTTGATAATACTCATTATTGAAAGTGAATTTACAGTCTTTGATGCAAAGCTTAATAAGTTCCAAAACAATGTGTGAAGGTAGTGGCAGGTCATACTTATGTAATTCTTGGGAGAGAAAGTCAAGCATATCGTCAATCGGCACTTTTGTAAACAATGAACAAACATCAAAACTGATCAATCTATCGTTAGTTTCAGTACGTGCATTATTCAATTTTTCAGTAAGATCCATGGAATTTTTTACATGTGAATCAGAGATAGTTCCGAGAATGGGGGACAAGACTTTGACAAGGCATTTGGAGAGTTTATAAGTAATAGAGCCCACCGAGCTAATAATAGGGCGCATAGGGTTGCCAGGTTTGTGGGTTTTAATGAGACCGTAAAGGTGGGGCAGAGAAGGTGAAGTGGACATGAAAAGCGGAATTAAGTCCTTATGATCTTTGAGAATGCGTTTCAAGCCACTATTAAATGATTTGATGATGTCATCCTGCGGGTTCTTCCTAAGTTTGCTGTATGTGGCGGGGTCCTGGAGAAGCTCATTCATCTTTCTGATGTAGTCCACTTTGTCCATAATAACTATGGTGTTAGCCTTGTCTGCTTTAGTAATTTGTCCTACGTACACTTTTACTCGGGACATGACACCCCCACTAAGAAGGCCATTTTTTCTTCAATGTTTCTCCGCGCCCTTAGGATCGCCAGTCCGGAATACATCGATGCCGAATTAGAAAAAATCAACGGTATTGGAAGTGATGTGTGTTATCCATCTGCGTTTATGGAATCTTGTCTCAACAAGGCAAAATGAACTTTCTATCGCGTCAATAATAACACTCGTACTTTGTCAAAAAATATTTTAGTACTTCCATTTTTCCCAGGCTTTTTAGGCATTGCTAATGTATTTAAACTTTTGGATATTAATGTAGTATTTTCATATAACAATATTGTGAAATATATCATAGTAAAAAATAGCCCTACCAATAATTCAGGCATTATCTATAAAATTGGTTGTAAACAATGTGATTCCTTTTACATAGGTCAGACGGGAAAGGATTTGCACACACGTATAAAACAGCATCAATATTCCGTTAGAATAGGACAGTTGTCGAGTGCTCTTTTTGTCCATTTGTCAGAGTTATCCCACTGTATTGATTGGAATAATGCTTGTTTTATTTCACTCTAGCAACATTGTTAATAGAAATATTCTTGAGTCTGCCATTATCCAACTAACAAATAACTTCAACATAAGCAAAGGTCTTTTTCAACTCGATCCTGTTGTTTTGAAATCCTTCAGAACAGATTTAGATAAGAAAGGTAGAACGCTAAATCTTTGGTAAATTTGTATGCCACTAACTTTTATTTTTCAATTTTTATATACAAAAAATAGGGCAGGGTGCTAAAACCCGGGCAGATTTCCAGTATAAATTTGTATATATATTTTATTTTTTTATCTATAACATTGGTTGGAAACAATTCTTTTAATCTTGTGCTAAAAATCGATAATTATTCAATTTTTTTTTTTATACAAAAAGAGCAGTGCTAAAACCCGGGCAGATTTCCAGTATAAATTTGTATATATATATATATTTTTTTTATCTATAACATTGGTTGGAAACTTCTTTTAATCTTGTGCTAAAAATTGATAGTTTTTCCTTATAAATTTGTGTGCCCCCTTCCACAATCCTTTAATTTTGTTTTTCCATTTATTGTATATATATATATATATATAATATATTTTTTTTCTGCAACCTATATATAGGTTGTAACTCTTTATGTACTTCAGTGTTCCTGAGGATGTCATTAGACAAAAGCGCTTGAGCACCATCTGTGTTTCCTTTCCTTCGTGGTTTTATTCATCATATATATATATATATATATATATATATATTATATATATATATATTATATATATATTAAGAATACATACACATACAACATAATTGAAAAATAAAATTGTAAGAAAAGAATACAAATTTATAAGGAAAAAAATTTTTACCAAAGGTTCAGCAACCTGCCCTTCTTGTTTAAATCCACTCTGAAGGAATTCAGAGCAATGGGATTGAGTTGAAACAGACTTTTACTCATGTTAAAGTTATTTGTAAGTTGAATTATAGCAGACTCAAGAATATTTCTATTAATGTTGCTAGAGTGAAACAAAACTGAAGCATTATTCCAATCAATACAATGGGATAACTGTGACAAATGTACAAAAAGGGTACTGGACAATAGCGTGTAGCATCATTGGGCAAAGTGTAACAGATCAAGAGGTACATTTCAGGTTTTGTACAATTGACCTCCCTAAATTAAAAAATTAAAACAAAATTTTTTTATGACAAGTGCAACACCTCCTTTTTCGCATGTGAAAATCGTGATAATTGCTAGTTACCCATAACTTTTGGACACTTGCTTTCCTAGGATTTGAACTATCATTTAACCCCTTACCAATATACTGCTTTTCAGGAAAAATAGAAAAATTTATTTTTGGAATAAACATAAACATAAACATAAACATATACTGTAGGTAGGTAGGTAGACTAGATAGTTTTATTTAGTAAATGATACATTAAAATCTTTAGTTTTGAATAATGGCATAAAGTCATGGGATTTAAGTACTGCTCTAATGTAACCATCTCTTGAATCCTTTCCATACACTGCCCCAGACACTTCAGTTACCATCCTAACACAGCGTTTTACACCTTGGGAGTGACATGGTATCCAGACAACAAGGGGCTCTTCAGTGATCTTATCGAGTTGTTCGACAGAGAACTGCTTCATGAGTGGTGGTTCCATTGTGCACTCCTCACTGGTGGAAGTAAATCTTTCAAATTCTGAGCATTTGTTTGATCTTTGGTGGCCGAAATTCTCTGACTTGCTGTTGAGCAGGTTTGGGAGCTCATCGAATGGTCTTGATTACATCGATGGCCAATTTCCGGTTTGCTTGATCTGCATCTGCAAGCATTGCCAGTAGAACATTTTCAGGGTGAGCCCAATATGCATTTCTTTGGATCACAGCCCATGTGACAGTCTTGCTAGCTGGTGGCAGTAATCGTAGCAGCTTGATTTGTCAAGGAAATGTTTTGGGCCATCTGTGCACCTTGGATGGCACTTGATGCTAAACCACATGGGTCTATAGTGGCACATGACAAACTGTGTGAGTGAATACAGTTCATCACTTGGCTGCGCCATCGCTACATATAGCTGACAAATTCTGCTGGCAGTTGTAACCCATCTTGCATGGGAGATTGGTCCAGGCTTCTCTCGTAGAAGATCTTCATTAATGACACCAGTCCTTATCGCTTTCATCATTCTGTAGAGGTAGGCTTGGTCACGACTCAATTCAGTAAGGTCAACATCTGGGAGTGTGTGGCCATCAGCAATACATTGAATTCCTCTAGAGGAAAGTGGCAAACTTTCACATGTGGCCAAAGCTTTGCCAATTGGTTCTTTCCATTGAGTTGCAGATTCTGTTGGGCCGATGAGTTCCTTGCACAAGTGGCGCATTGGGTGTTCATTTAAATGCAGACTACAGATGAACCAGTGCAAAGGGCGACCCAGGCAGCACTCTAGCAGGTGTATTGCTCCACTTCTGTGCCCTGTGTTTGTGGCTGTGCTGTTGGCTCCCACTGCAATTATCTTGTCTGCAATACCCATTTCTTCAATCGCATTTTGAAGTCCATCCGCAATGACAGTGCCAGTTCCTCATTCCAGTGTCAGATGGCTTCGATAGAAGGTTCCAGGCTCTCCAACCAGCACATAGTGGTCCTCAACTTTCTTTGTGCTATACCATTTGTTCCCCTTTTTCTCTTTGACAAGTGTCATGTCTTTCCACCCATCAAAAAATAAAGCAGTGACTTCCACATCGTGGTAAGTTACTGCTTCCTTCAGATCCCTCTGTACCTTCTGCTGTGCTCTCCATACTTTGTGGTGGTCAATTACATTTATCTGATCATCAGAACTAATGATGCCATAGTCAACCAATGTTGCAGTGCTGATAGCTGCAGCAGCCCTATTCGATACACCATACCAGTCAGCTTCCAAAGCAACAGTGGGAATCGGTGTGATGTTCCTGTCCTCCTGGGCATTATCACCCATCCACTCATCACCAACACTTTCACCACTGGAGTCTGCTTCTGCTTGAGCTGATTTGACCACATCTGCAGAGGATGCTACCTCTTGCCAATCCATTTTTCTTCTATTCTCTTCTTGTCTTGCATCCGATCCTCTCTTGACTTCCTTCTTTCCATCATCTGAGTCACATTCGTATCCACCCGACTGATCTGCATGATCAGCGTGGTTCTCTGGTTGATCAGAAAGGCATGCTCTCGTTGTGGAACTTTCATTTCTTTTTCACAGTGGCATGCAGACAGATCATCGCATTGGCAGACAGCTATGTCAAACAATTGATTCAGGCTTTCCTCGAACTTCTTGGTTTTTGTGGCCTGCTTGCCTTGCTTCGATGCTTGTGAGCCTTTTTCCATCAATCAGAGCAGCTTGGTCTTCACATTCTTGATTGGCTGTGATGGAATGTTAGCATGATTCCAAAGGTCAATGAGTGTTTGGCATACCTCCGGAAGAATCTCCCTGTTGGTGGTGTACTTGTTCTCCTTCAAGAAGAGGAAATGCCTTGCAACTTGTATATGGATTGGAAGTTCAGACAGAGGAAGCTCTGATAGTGGAGAACCAAAGACAATGTGGCTGGTAGATCCCCGTGTTCTTTGCGTGCTCATTGTACCAGCAAAACTCAACAAGTATCACGCAGGAACACTGAAACAAAAACACAAACGTATAAATAAAAAGTATATATGATTATGAGTATATAAGGCTTGGTTTATTGGTAAACAATAAGTTTACCAATATATATATAAAAATATACTGCACACTCATATGTATTATGTATATAAATATCCATAATGCCCTAAGACATATAACAAACTTATGAACAATGTAAAACACAACAAAACAAAGAAATGTGTATAATATATATATCATAAAACGCACCTTTCGTTAGTACCTTGGGGTTTTTGAACACCCCATCCACAGAAAAAAAACTTCTCTCTCAAGTGAGCTAGCGTAGAACTAAGAAATTCCAGGAGATGACTCACTGAGAATAATTAGAAAGCTGCCAGAAGTACCATGTCAGTCAGTGTTGCCAACTGTAATTAACAAGAATTTTGTATTTTTTACATGCAAAAAAGGTGGTGTTCTGCTTGTTGCAGAAATTTTTTTTATTTCTTTTCTGAAATCAGCAAGGTTGATTGTACAAAACCTGAAATGTGCCTCCAGATCACTCATGATGCTACACACTACTGGACAACTGTCCTGTTCTAACGGAATATTGATGCTGTTTTACACGCGTTTGAAAATCCTTTCCCATCTGACCTATGTAAAAGGAATCACATTGTTTACACCCAATTTTATAGATAATGCCTAAATTATTCGTAGGGCTATTTTTTACTATGATATTTTTCATAATATTGTTATATGAAAAAACCACACTGATATCCAAAAGTTTAAGTACATTAGCAATGCCTAAGAAACCCAGGAAAAATGAAAGTACTAAAATATTCTTTGACAAGGTGTGAGTGTTATTATTCACATGATAGAAGGTTCCACGAATGCAGATGGGTAACACAGCTCACTTCTAATACCATTGATATTTTCAAATTTTCCAAGTCTGCTATAATTCAACTTACAAATAACTTTAACATGAGTAAAGGTCTGTTTCAACTCGATCCCTTTGCTCTGAATTCCTTCAAAATGGATTTAAACAAGAAGGGCAGGTTGCTAAACCTTTCGTAAAATGTTTTTCCTTATAAATTTGTATTCTCTTACAATTTTATTTTTCAATTTATTGTTGTGTGTATTTCTTATATATATATGTGTGTATTTCTTATATATATATGTGTGTATTTCTTATGTATATATGTGTGTATTTCTTATGTATATGTATATATTTCCTATATTTCTTCTATATTTTCTATATATCATATATTTCCTATATTTTCTTATATTTCTTTATATATCAGTTAGGCATCATATAATTTTTTTCCAATTTATTTTTATTTTTATTTCTTTATTTTTATTTCTTTATTTTTTTGTGACCTATGTATGATTCAGACAATAACTATAAAAACCTTTGGTAATTTTTTCCCTTATAAATTTGTATGTGTGTCTTACAATTTATATTTAATTTTATTTTTTAGGTTTATTTCTTTATTTCTTTGTGACGTATATACAGTAGCACCTCGCAATAATGGCACCTCGCTTAACGGCGTTTCACTATAACGGCGCTTTTAAATTATATTCATGTTCCATATGTGCACTCGCTGTTTTGGCGGGTTTTCGACAACACACGCTCAACAGCTGAGTCCGAGAAGTACGTCAAGCGCCATTTCCTTTTCGGAGCGTCAGTCTGTTTACACGCATCAAAATCATTCGAGATGCATGGGCAGAAGTTAAAGAAAAAACACTGTGAGGTGTTTGGAGGAAGCTCATTCCTTCACTTATGGATGACTTCGAAGGCTTTGACGATCAAGTGGAGGAAGTGACTGCAAGTGTTGTTCAGATGGCTAGGGAATTGGAATTGGAAGTTGAGCCTGACGATGTCATACAATTACTTCAGTCACATGACGAGCCCCTAACAGATGAGGATCTTCTTCTGATTGAAAAGCAGAGAAGACTGCAACGTGAAGAGGAGTGCCATCCTGATGGCAGTCCAGCTATTCCAAGAGATATGATGATTGTGGAATTGGAAGATGCCATTAAGTCTATCGAAAATGGGATTGCAACCTTTGAAAGAATAGACCCTAATTTTGAAAGATCGTCTAAAGTTAATGCTATCCTTGCAAACGGTATTGCTTGTTATAAAGAAATTTTAAGAGGGAAGAGACAGCACTCGATGAGACAGAGTTCTTTGCTATCGTACTTCAAGAAAGTACCATCGCAACCTTCCACAGAAACAGAAAGCCTGCCATCAACTTCAATTGAAACACCTTCTTCATCAAAGTCACCATCTCCAAAACGAATAAGATTCGTTGAGTCAGATGATGAAAATGTGCCATCTCCTTCATCATCCATGCAATAAATATATTTATTTTTAAATTTATATTTGTCTGTCACTATAAGTAAAGAAATATATACAGTGCCCGCGAAAAGTATCTGATCACTCAAGAAAATACAATATTTTCCCTTGATATTCAGAGACACGTAATTCACTTTCTATTTGTTCTAGCGACATCTGGTAACTTTGTGGTTGCTCGCTGATATGAGAGCTATCCAACGCATTCTCAAATTAGTGTTCTGGTAGCCTTCGTTGCGGGTGGCTGTGTCTCAAATTTGTCAGATTTCACTGTTTGTGTAAATTTCTTGATTTTTTTTTTTTTTACAGAAAGTGGTGTAAATAAAATTTATATATAATGTGTGCTAAAAAACAACTTAAGAGTGATTGTCGAGGTGCTATTGTTGCTTTGCATGCATGTGGGAAATCACAGAGACAGATAGCTAAGGAATTAAACATATCCCAAAGTACCGTTAATTTATGGGTTTCACGGGCTAAGAACAATGGTGGCCTAACCACGCCAGTCCCTAAAAAACGATCTGGCAGACCGAGAAAAACAAATTCGCGAACAGACAAACTTATGAAACGTTTAGTATTGAAAAACCCAACAATAACTGCGAAAGAAATAAAATTTAATATGAATAATTTGTTATCTGGTGTTTCTGAACGAACTATCCAGGAGCGGCTCCAAAAAGAACTTGGATTACCATCTCGCCATGCTGCTAAGAAACCGTTCATTAATGAAAAAATGCGTAAAAAACGTGTCGCATTTTGTAAAAAATACATTCATTGGACTGTTGATGACTGGAAGAAGGTTTTATTTAGCGATGAGTCGACATTTTTGACATTCAGAAGTTGTCCAAAAAAGGTTCGCCGGCCTATTGGCTCAAATAGGATGGACCCTAAATACACCCTAAAGACAATGAAACACCCTCCAAGTGTGATGGTTTGGGGTTGTTTCGGTTACTATGGGCGTGGAAACTTATATTTTCTTCCGAAGAACACAACTATGAATGGTGCACGGTATTTAGCAATGCTACAGGATAAACTTCCAATGGCAATGGCAATCCAAAGGACAAAAACATACATGCATGATGGTGCACCATGTCACAGGGCCAAAATAGTGACAAAATGGATTACTGACAATAAATTTGATATTTTGGATTGGCCTGGTAATAGTCCAGATCTCAATCCGATAGAAAATCTGTGGCTAATAATAAAAAATAAGGTTGAATGCCACGACACTGGCTCAGTCGAAAAATTACAAGAGGCCATCAAAAAGGTATGGTGCAAGGAAATATCAGTGGAAGTTTGTCAAAACTTGATTAAATCCATGCCAAAACGTCTAGAACAAGTCATCCAAACCAAAGGACAGATGACAAAATACTAATATAAGGTTAGTATACATTTAAACATTGTTTTTTATGTAAAAAATACAAATTTCAAGGGTGATCGGATACTTTTCGCGGGCACTGTATTTTAAGGTAAGCAATGCATTTATTTTGCCTTCGTATCATTGTTTTATAGGTCTAGTGCTATTGCGCACTTAATATATAATAGTAGTAATATGTCACTTTGTCGCTATATGCATTCACGAGGAAAAAAGGCCGTAATTCGCTTAACAGCGGGGGTCCAGTCCCTAACCCGTCGTTATTGCGAGGTGCTACTGTATATCATTTTGGCAGCATCTATTAAATTGATTGTAAACTATCCAATTGAACTTGAATTTGTATGCTCTACTTACAATTTTTGTTTTTATCTGTTTATATCTCTATGTTTATTTCATTTGTGACCAATATATCATTTAGGCACCATTTTGTAATTTTTTTATCTATTTTTGTTTCCAGTGTATATTTATTTTTATTTCTTTATTCTTTTGTGACCTATGTATCATTCAGACAATAGCTATAAAAAATTGGTTGTAAACAAGCAATTTGAGCTTATGTTGAATTTCGGGCAAAGTGTTAAAATTGTTAGTTTTCCGTACAAATGTTTGCTCCTTCCACAATTTTTATTTCTGTACTTACTATACAGGGTGTCCAGAATTAACTATCTATTTCAATGAAATCGGACAAATTTTTTAAAAACACACTTTTATTTATGTTTATCATGTTTAATATGTGTTAAAAATGTATAAATTTCTAAGTTTTTTTCATAATTTTATTTTCATAATTTTTTCATAGTTTTTCATAGTTTCATTTTTAGAATGGCAAAGAGACTCTCCAAAAGTTAACGTGTGGCTTGGAATGACCAAATCCAAAATTTATGGCCCATTCTTCTTTGCGGAAGCAACTGTAACAGGTACCATCTACCTTGATATGCTTCAGCAGTTTCTCGAACCACAGCTTCTTGATGATGGCATTCTTGATAATGTTGTGTTTCAACAAGATGGAGCACCATGTCATTATGCTCTAATTGTTCGAGAATACCTCAACAGACTCCTTCCGAATCGGTGGATTGGATGTGGAGGACCTCAACCTTGGCCTCCGTGTTCTCCGGATTTGACACCCCTGGATTTCTTTGCATGGGGTTTCATAAAAACAAAGGTTTATCGCCAAAAGATCAATAGTTTAGCTGAACTTAAAGAACGCATCCAGTTGGCAGTGCGGGAGATAACACCTGAAATGCTTCAAAATGTGTTTCGCAGCGCTGAGGATAGATTTGAAATTTGCAGAGATACAGACGGTGCACATGTTGAAACTTCTCAATAAAGTTTTGACATGATTTATAAATCTATTTGTTTTTGTATCATAATTTAGTAATAAACACAAAATTGTCAGTTTTTATTAAATTTGTCCGATTTCATTGAAATAGATAGTTAATTCTGGGACACCCTGTATATATAATATATATATAAAATATATATAATATATACATAATATATATATATATGAAAATTATTTCACGAAAGTAACACGTGAAAAATATTTATGAAATAAAACCACGAAGGAAAGGAAACACAAAATGGTGCTCAAGCGCTTTCGTCTAATGACATCCTCAGGAACACTGAAGTACATAAAAAGGTTAAGCCTATATATAGGTTACAGAAAGAAAAAAGAAAAAATAAATAACACATACACACACACACATATATATATATATATATATATATATATATATATATATATATACATACATATCTATATATACAAATACATACATACATACATATATATACAATAAACAGAGAAGTAAAAATAAAAAATAAAAAATTAAAACCTTAAAGGATTACCAGTGAGGCGTACAGATTTGTAAGGAAAAATATCGATTTTTAGGACAATATCAAATGGATTATAAAAATACAAATTTATACTGGAACTCTGCCCGGGTTTTAACACACTGCTGCCTATGGTCAGGTTTCGATATACTGTATATAAAAAAATAAAATGCAAATTAAAAGTTAATCGATTTTTAGCACAAGATCAAATGGATTATAAAAATACAAATTTATACTGGAACTCTGCCCGGGTTTTAACACACTGCTGCCTATGGTCAGGTTTCGATATATATAAAAAAATAAAATGCAAATTAAAAGTGGTTTTATTTATCATAAATATTTTTCACATGTTAATTTCATGAAATAATTTTCATATATATATATATATGGGAATGAACTCAGAATAGTTCCCTGAGGTTTTATATGATACACACAGACCATGCGTGGAACAAGGAACTCTTCTATGAAAATTAAATCCACTATAGTCCGAATAAGTAATGGTACAGTTACGATCAAAATTGTTCACACCCCTCTCAATTGTAATGAATTGGTAGGAAATATATATTCCATCACTTTCTTAGATAACATAAACACAAAAGAAGACATTTAATAGTTTATTAAGACAAATAACAGT